>OZ022243.1:12561764-13029264 GCA_963978895.1 Erpobdella octoculata | reverse complement strand
TGCCATAACAAACCTAATTTATCAACGTGAGTTTTTTCAGACCTGCAGATGCTAATCGGGTGACATAATACATACATATTACATCATTGCGCTTTTATGTTAGGGAACCAGCACATGACGCACGCTTCGCGCGCGAAGCGTGTGAGTTTTGACATAATAATAGTAAAGGTGGTCGCACTCAAATTGCACTCTAAGATCAAAAACAACACCAATGCACTATTATAGTAATAACTTTAAGCACGCTTCGCAAGCGAAGCGTGTAAATATTATAGCCAGTAGCAGATGATTTTTCAAATAAACACGATTTGGAAAAGTTTTCTCTTAGATTGTATGATTTTGGAAAAACTGCTTACGAAAAAAAAACCTTTAACGGGCGATATTGAGAAAAACAGCCTACGATAAACACCATATTTATTGGGTGGTAGTGAAAAAACCGCCTATGAAAAAAACTGTATTGGATGTTTTTTGGAAATAACCGCCTACTAAAAACACAATATTTAATGGCTGATAATGAAAAAAATCGCCTACAAAAAACCCAAACTTCAATGGCTGATATTGGGAAAACCCGCCTATGTACTGCTTCGGTGATTTATTTATTTTCAACTTGTTTATATTGAGTCATGACGTATGCTCAAAATATCAAAATATATACGCAAAGCGTCGAACTTTCCAATAATAAAAATAATATTAGCAAATTAGTTAATAATATTAATAATAATTAAAATAATAGGAATAATAATTGCAAAATAGTAAAATGTCGTTGTGAGTTTTTACATATTAACAGTAAAGGTAGTCGCACTCAAATCGCCCTATAAGCTCAAAAACAATACCAATGCGCTATTATAGTAATAACTTTACGCACGATTCGCAAGCGAAGTGTGTGACTATTATAGCTAGTAGCAGGTGATTTTTCACTTGAACACGTTTTGGAATGGTCTTCTCTTTGAATGGATGATTTTGGAAAAACTGCCTACGGAAAAAACTTTTAATAAGCGATATAGGGAAAAACTGCATACGAAAAAGACCATATTTATTGGGTGATAGTGAAAAAACCGACTACGAAAAAACACTATATTGGATGTTTTTTTTTAAAACCGCCTACGAAAAACACAATATTTAATGACTGATAATGAAAAAACCGTCTACGAAAAAACCCAAACTTCAATGGCTGATATTGGGAAAACCCGCCGATGTACTACTTCGGCGATTTATTTATTTTCAACTTGTTTATATTGAGTTATGACGTATGCTCAAAATATATCTGCAAAGCGTCGAACTTTCCAATAATAGGAATAATAATAAAAAAATTATAGTTAATTTTCGTAAATAATATTATTATTAATAATTAAAATAAGAAGAATAATAATTACAAATTAGAAAAATGTCGTTAATAATTTCATTGAATATATCCGCAAAGCGTCGAACTTTCCAATAATAATATCATTAATAATTAAAATAAGAGGAATAATAATTGCAAAATAGTAAAATGTCGTTAATAATAATTTCATTAAATGTATCCGCAAAGCGTAGAAGTTGCCAATAATAATATTATTATTATTATTATTAATTAAAATAAGAGGAATAATAATTACAAATTAGAAAAATTTCGTTAATAATAATTTCATTAAATATATCCGCAAATCGTCGAACTTTCCAATAATAGGAATAATATTAGCAAAATAGTTTCGTAAATAATAATTTTATTAATAATTAAAATAAGAGGAACAATAATAGTACATTGTCGTTAATAATAAAATTGGGAAAATCCCGCCGACTACTACTTCGTTGATTTAATTATTTTCAACTTGTTTATATTCAGCGATGACGTACGATGCATTATATATATCCGCAAAGCGTAGAACTTTCGCGTCTAATAACTTTTTATTTAAACATTTTAGCAAAAAAGTGCCCTAACAAACCGTGTTCAGCACCTCATAATCTATCAACGTGAGTTTTTTCAGACCTGCAGATGCTAATCGGGTGACATAATACATACATATTACATCATTGCGCTTTTATGTTAGAGAATTCTATTTTTGTTTGTATATTTATAAAGAAAACTTTGAAAGTTTATTAAAACATTCAAAAAAATATTGTTTTCTGGATTTCCTGGAAGCAAAAATGACAATATTTGTACCGACAGACATATTAGAATATTTTCGTTCAATATTTGAAATTGCCACACTGTTTAGACGAGTTTGGCCCATTGTACTCCATAAATATGTTTTAATGCGACTGAGCGCGCTGAAGGAAAGTTCGGCAGAACAAGATGTGGCTGGAATTGCGGCCAAAATATTAGCAACTTCATTGAAAACCGGTAGAACAGCATGAAGGTTATTGGTGTAAACATCGGCGGCGGCTGCTTGTGAACTTGCTTTAGGAGTGTGATCAATGTAAAACTTAGAGTAGATTACCTTTTCTATTTTAAGCAAATCGTGATCATCTCCATCAGTGATGGGCAGTAGTTAACTACTTTCAACTACTTTAGTAGTTAACTACTAGTTTAACTACATGGGAGTAGTTAAGGCAAAAAGTTTAACTACCTGAAAGTAACCGGTAGTTAAAGAATAGTTTAACTACTTTTTAGAGTAGTTAACTACAATTAGTTTAACTACCTAAAAGTAGTTAAAGCCTGAAACAATTAAATCAGCCTGTATAATATTTTATGCAAAGATCTGGCTTCAAATGACTCAACAACAAACTCACTGCTCATGTATCCTCATCTAACAAGAATTTTTCTCAAGTTTAATACAAGTCTACCAAGCAGTGCTGCTGTTGAGAAACTGTTCAGTTGTGCAGGTCAAATATTAGTGCCAAGACGGTGCAAATTGTCTGACAAAGCCTGTTTTCCTGCGTCATTTACTCAAAAGATAATCATCTACAGGTAATAAGACGATGTTTGACACCGTCTGAAGTAGATTGATTGACTGGATATTTAACTTATAAAATATGTGTCTTTTCATTAACAAATTAAAAAAATTTGTCATGGCTTTATTTAATACATTAGATGGTGAACATAATTAATGGTGATCATGTGAGGCTTAATACAGCAATACAATGTATTAGTGTACAAGTTTATAGAAAAAAGTAGTTAAAAGTAGTTAACTACTTTACAGTATTTAACTACTTTAGTTAAACTACCTCTGACAAAAAGTAGTTAACTACATAGTTTAACTACTTAAAAGTAAATGTAACTACAGAAAAGTTTAACTACTTGAAAGTAGTTTGTTGCCCTTCACTGATCTCCATACGGCGAGGCAATTTTTTTATAGTGTTAACTCCGACGCATCAGAGTTGCGAATGACAGATCCTAGTGATCACAGCGTGCATTGGTCGTTTCGCCAATAACTTTATCAAGACTAAAATAATAACTCAAAAAACTAAAAATGTGAAAGTTTTGCAATTACTAAATTGCAATATTAATCTTGATACTAATCAAGATTATTTTTAAAAAATAACAAAATACATGTTTTAACAATTTTTGAAAATTTGGTTTCTAGGACTTCAAATGTGGGTTGGAAAATAGTGTTATATTATTCTTCGAAACTGACAATAAGACAGATAAAAAAAAATTAGTATTTAGATACTACTTAGAAAATAAAGTTACACATGTTTTACCAATTTTTTTATGTTTTGCTTTCCAGAACTACAAGTGTAAGGTGGAGAAAAGGATTATTTGCTTAAAAACACAACTGAAAATGTAAAATCATTAAAATTCTGTATTTAGGGTTTTTTAAAATAATAAAGTACGTGTTTCATTATTTTAAAAAAAATTAGTTTCCAAGATTTGAGGTTGTGCAGTAGCGTAGCGAAGGGGGACAGGGAGTGTCATCTGTCTTTCGGCGCCAGGCTTTGGGGGCGCCAAAAAACAAAAGAAAAGACAACAACTTCACCAAAGTTCAGTCATTTTGAACAGGTAAAAAAAGTAAAATTAACAAATTGTATTTTTGCTAGGGCTGAACCGATAATCGGTTCGGCCGAGTATCTTAAAATCGGCATTACTCGGCGATCGGCTCTAAAACACAGCCGAACCGAGTATTTAAAAAAGTTCTAAAAGCAATTCACGCACCTGCAGAAACTTTAGTGACTTTAATAATAAGGAATTCTACGAGAATGGAGTATCAACGACGATCGGAAAGAAATACTTGTGTGTGAAAATGGTTATCTCAACGAAGGAAAATCTTATGTCGCCGGTGGGAGTTTCAGTTCTTCCGATTCGAAGTTCGGCGGAGGAAAATATATATTGTAGCGGAAACGAAGGTACGATGTAAAAACTACACGTAAAGCTACAATCAAGATTTATTTGAAATCACCAGCCGAAAACAAACGATGTACACGATGTCCTAACTGTAGTGGAAAAACCAAGAATAAACAAAGAGCAACATGAATATAACACTAAAATAGATAAAATAATAAATGATAAAATAACACTTATAATATAATAATATATTATACTAATTATAATAATATATAAAATCCTACAAATACTCCCTCACCAGAGAGCAACGCGAACGAGAAAAAAAATGAGAAATAAAATTTGAAATGTCACATCATATAATCAGCAAGTCTTTTTGGCCAATGGACTCTTCTGCCGGACCTTGTCTTGACAGGAGAGTGCAGTGAAGTGGGCTGGTCCGTGTGTGTCCCGGTCGTTTTCACTGAGGTCGGTGGCGTTGCTGTGATCGGTGTTGATGTTACAGTCGTTCTAGACACTTCTGTGGTGATTGGAGTTGCAGTCGTGGTGAATGCAGGCTTTAGTCGTTCCACTGAAACTGTGTCTCGTCGTCCATTCTTGTTGACTACAAAATATTGTTCATGGCGTTCCACTACATCATATGGCCCGTCATATCGAGGTTGCAATGGATGTCTATGATGGTCCACACGAATCTATACCTGTGGTGTAGAGTGCAGGGCTTTAGGTAAATATGACGTTTTCGTCTGTGGCCTAGGTTGATGTGCCTTATGCTGTTTTATGTGATCCTTCAAGCGAGGAACGTAGCCTGTTTTATTGAGATTTGAGTTGGCTGCGGATGTCAAAGGAAATTCACCTGGGAGTCTAAGTGTCGTGCCATAAACCAGTTCAGACGATGAACATTGGAGATCTTCTTTGACTGTCGAGCGGATACCCAAGAGAACTATTGGCAATGCTTCAGTCCATCCTGACTTTGAAGTGTGAGATGACAGTGAAGCCTTGAGTTGACGATGGAAACGTTCGACCATTCCATTGGACGCAGGGTGGTAGGCAGTAGTTCTAATATGATGGATGCCTAACAGCTTGCTCATCTGTTGAAAGAAGTGTGATGAAAATTGGCTGCCTCGGTCCGTCGTAAGTGTCTCAGGTACTCCAAAATTTGCTACCCATCCTGATATAAAATTCTGTATTACTGTATCTGTGGAAGTGTCAATTAAAGGAATGGCTACCGGCCATCTGGTAAAGCGATGTAAGAATGTGCGAGCAACCATTAGATGAAGGAAGTGGTCCTACCAGGTCAATGTGGACGTGTTGAAAACGGCTTTTCGGTAGCGGAAACTTAGTCAGTGCCCGTGTGTCTGTGTATTTTGTTTTTTTTTTAGCATGACAGACATTCTCGGCACCACGTTCTGACATCTCTATCCATGTTTGGCCATGTTTGGTTTCTGTCGGAGTACATCTGTTAACGGTGCCAGTAAACCTGAACAATGGGGAATGAAACGCCTGTAGAAATTAACCATTCCTATAAACCATTGGAGTTGGTTGATACTTTCCGGTTGCTTGTACTCCACGATTGCCTGGATCCTGTTAGGAAGAGGTCTGATTCCGTCTTGATCGAGGTGGTGTCCAAGGAAGTTGGTGGATGGTACGGCAAACTCACACTTGTCGATGTTGATTGTGAGATGAAATTTGCTGAATCTGCTAAATACTTCCTCGAGATGAAGAAGATGCTCTTCTAGGGAGGTACTGGCGATTAAAACATCATCTATGTACACAAAAGCATAAGTCAACCCTCTGAGGACTTCGTCCATAAACCGTTGGAAGGTTTGAGCAGCGTTCCTTAGTCCAAAAGGAAGACGTACGAATTCGTACAATCCGAAAGGTGTTGTAAGGCGGTTTTCTGGATGTCTTCCTCTGCAATTGGAATATGGTGGAAAGCTCTTACCAAATCGATTCTGGAGAATATCTTGCAATTTATGAGGTTGCTTGAAAAATCGTGCAGGTGAGGAACTGGATATCTATCGGGAATTGTGTCGCTGTTTAATGCACGGTAGTCGCCGCATGGCCTCCAATCTCCAGATGCCTTTGGTACCAAATGCAGAGGCGAAGACCACGGACTTGATGAGGGTCTTATTATGCCTAGTTGGATCATGTGGTCAAATTCCGCTTTTGCGAGCTTTAACTTCTCCGGTGGCAGACGGCGTGGCCTTGAAAATGTTGGAGGTCCCTTGGTGACGATACTGTGCCTTGTCTTGTGTTGCACTTCCTCGTTGAAATTTGATGGTCGGCTAATGGTTGGGTATCTTTCTAGAAGTCTTGCTACTGCCTCAACAGAAGATCTTGCAACCCGAATCTGAGTCGGCACTGACTTAGAGATTGACCCGATGACAGCCAAGGATGTTGTGTTGTCCACCAAGCGTTGACTGGACATGTCCACCACCAGATTGAAATGAGACAGAAAATCCGCTCCAATGATGGGTTTCTGGACCTCGGTTACGAGAAAAACCCAGGGGTATTGCCTGCGTAAACCGAGGTTAACCATCAGGGATTTCTGCCCATAAGTTTTGATGATAGAGTTGTTGGCTGCATGAAGAGTGAATGATGATGGGGTGAGAGAATGCTTGGCTGGTGGAGGGATGACGCTAACTTCTGCACCAGTGTCGATGAGGAACGTGAGGCTGTTGAATGCGTCTTTGATAAATAATAGGCGACTCACGTTTTGTTGGCCGTGGACAGACGTCGCCCCTACTGTCCGGTCCTGTCTTTTAAATCCCAGCTGCACGGCTGAATGCACTTCTTGGCTTTTTCTTCAAACGTCTGATGGTACCAGCACATGCCTGGTTTTGTACCGGAACTGCGAGAACGGCGTCGCAATGACGACGGTTGTCGACTCCCTGACCGGCTCCTACCTAGCTGGTTGGCTGCTAGTGCAGAGATGCTCACTGTTATCTGTTGCAGCATGGCATAGATGTCTGTTGGTAGTGTCGATTGTGCCGGTGTTGATGATACTTGGGCCATCGTCGGTTGTTGTGACTCGCATATCTTGTCGGCAATGTTCGACAAATCGAGTAGCGTTCTGTCACTGAAAGAAGCTAATATCGGCTTGACGTTGCTGGGCATTCTGTCTAACCATAGCTGTCTCAAGATTGACTCATCCATCTGCTTGTTCCCAAGAAGACTCCTCATATGGCGAAGAAGTTGGGACGGCAATCTACCATCCAGGTTGACGCCGCTGAATAACTCCCGAAGCATTGTTGGCTCTGAGTGTCCGCACCTGTTGAGGACTGCTTCCTTTAAGGTTTGGTACGGATCAGATGTCGGAATGTTGAGTATGCAGTCCTGAACCTGCTCGGCCACGTGGAACGAGAGGTGTTCGATGACGTACGAGTACTTAGACAATTCGGACTTTACTCGACGTGTACGAAAAATGGCTTCTATGTTGCAAAACCACAATCTCGCATTTGAAGTAAAAAATGACGGGAGGGACACCGAGAATGCTTGTGCTGCATCATCGCTCGACATCGGCGTGCTGTCCGTACTTGTGAAATCAATGAAATCTTCCATATTTTCTATAGTCGGGTCACCAATTTGTAGCGGAAACGAAGGTACGATGTAAAAACTACACGTAAAGCTACAATCAAGATTTATTTGAAATCACCAGCCGAAAACAAACGATGTACACGATGTCCTAACTGTAGTGGAAAAACCAAGAATAAACAAAGAGCAACATGAATATAACACTAAAATAGATAAAATAATAAATGGTAAAATAACACTTACAATATAATAATAATTAATAATATATTATACTAATTATAATAATATATAAAATCCTACAATATATATACTAGATAAATATCATAAATGACGGATTTTTTTAAATTTTATAAATTATTTTTCGATTGTACCGTCACCCATGGAACCCTGCATAATAACTATGCAGGTTCCATATGCCACCTCTTTTGATTTTTAGGACCGACAGTGTACAATTGCGTAATAACTTTTATAACACGCCTGCGCGCAGTAATTTTAGCTGCTGAGTATACTGACCACCGCGGCCGCCGCGTTATGCGAAATTGTTAACATACAGACATAGGTTTTGCCCGTTCCAAGGACGGATATTTTAAAATTACGATGTACTTTGGATACATTTTATAAAAAATAGTCAACTAAAACAAAATGACATTTGATAACCATAATTTTATTTTTAAATATAAACAAATTTAATGAACTTTTTTATTGTGTTTACATTTTCAATTTACTAACTTATTTCATATAAATTCAAAGGATGTGAAAATTAAAGAGTGCAATAATTAGTTATTAAACAATTTCAGTATACACGACATTTCTTGTGAATTGACGGCCATCGTTGAGAAGTGGTCCTTGAGATTTGTTTAAATTTCATTATATAATATTTTTCGATTGCAGCACCACTTCTTTTAATCTCTAGGACTGAAAGTGTATATAGGAACAATTGCATAATAACTTTTATTACACGCATGAGCGCAATAAATTCTTACGCTCACATCGATAACGTCTATATGACTAATTACGTAAGCGTGACAGAATCAGTGAGTGAGTGACGTGGGCTACTATAATATATATGTATATATATATTTATATATAGTTCCCGCTCGCTCACCCGCTCCGCTCCGCTCACTTTGTGACGGATTTCAAATTTTTTTCTCTATATTTAATTCCCCTTGACTCTCAAGGTTGTGTGAAAATTTCATTACGATCGGATGAATGGTGTAGCAATGCATAAAGGATATACATATATACATACAAACATTTATTTTTATATATATAGATTTTGGGTGGACCAAAATTGGGCCGCAGAAGTAATTTTTAAAGGCTATTTTGGGTGGCCTAAAATTCGGCCGCAGAAGTAATTTTTATGGGTGGCCCAATTGTCCTTGGGACTTTACATTCTAATAAATTTAGAGATTAATTAAACGAAATATAAGAAATTATAAAATAATCAATAAAACCTATAAAACGTTTAAAAAATTAAAACTTTTATGTAAAAAAAACAAACCATTAATTTTTGCTTTCTGTAAAGAAAGCGATAATTAATTTTAATTTTAAAAATATTTATTTATTCCTCATTGATTAGAAAATAGCTTTTATTTTCAATCCTATCCTAACAATTGAGTTGAAATTAGTGGGTGGGTTTATTTGTTCAGCGGACCGATGTAAAGGCCAGTACACACTGACCAGTTTTCGCTGGTACCAGTCTTTCGGCACCAGAATCTGGAGTGTGTGTCACGAAAACCGCGTTATTTTACCCATCCTGAAAAACTCCACAAATTCAGTGTCCAAGTCCTTACTAGTTATCTCTTTCAGAAGTTTTAAAATTTCCTCTTTGTCTTTTGCTTATATATATATATGATACTTAAAACGAAATAAAAGACTTTTCCTGGGTTTGTAATATAATCTTTTATTAGCAACCAACTTGAAAGGGCAAAGAACGTTAAAATAAGCAGAATATAAATAAAAAGTAATAAAAGCAAAATAAAAATACTTTGAAAAATATATTAATTTATATCAAGAAACAATAATTTTAATTTATAAAATTTATTAAGAGTTTCATAAAATGTGAAACAGACTAAAAAGCTTTTTTTTATCATATCCAATCATTCTCCCTCAAGATCACATACACCATCACAAGACACACACGCCATCAACACTTAACCGGGCTGGTAAATAGAGGTCCAGAAATCAATGTCATCTCTTCCGTCTAATTGTAATATTAATGTTATCAGTTAAGTGAGCAAATAATAAAAATAATAATTTGTCTTATTAAGTTGTTGTTGTTGTTGCGATATCGCAAGTGCTTTTTCTTTTGCTAATCCTATTACAATTCTTAGTTGATAAGGCGTGTAAGCGATATTTAGTCTCATTTTAACCAAGGTATTTCAAGTGCTCACTGAATATTTTAATATGACAGTCGTAGAAGCTAATACTAAAAAATAAAAAAGATTTTAACCTTAGCGGATGATGAAGCTAATACGAAAACTGTATCTATTAAATGATATACCTCAGGGGAGTAAACAAAGTTCAGTAGCAACACTTGACTATCTCTTGAAAGAGGTAGACGTTGTAGAGAAAATGGGTTCAAAAAGGTCTATATTGTCATTATTTAAATAAGTTAATATGGCGGTTGAAATTATATCAAACCAAGACAAAAAAATTCGTGTTTTACAAGCAAAACTAGCCCTACAAGAAAACCAAATTGCTGTTGTACAAGAAAAGTTGGATGGTCCTAATATCTCTCACAAAACCAAAAATGAGACACCATCTTACGCAGCAGTTGCTGCTAAAGGTTTATCTGTTACTGGAAGGATGGTGCCTGAATTTGTCAAAGTTAGAGAATAAAAAGAACAACATAATTATCAGAGGTGTAAAGGAATCCAAAAAACGTGACCAAAAAGAAAGAAAAGAAGAACATAGGCTGCCATTTTAAAAATCTTAGAAATAAGGACACTGGAATAAATATTGACAAAATCAAACCAATGATTGAATACTCTACAAGACTTAGGAAAAGTAATCCCGAATTTGATCACAGACCAATTCTGGTCAAACTCAAAGACAAATCACTAAGGGAAAAACTGCTGGAAGCAAATGATAATACCAAGCAAAGAGAGTTTAATATTATGAATGGAACAAAGTATAGGGTAGAACCAGACTTAACGAGTGAGCAGAGACAATTTTACAAACAAATGTACTTTGAAGCCGGCTTAAAAACATCTCAGGAAAACGGGAAATGGATTGTCTATGGCCCCATGGACAACCCACATCTAAAAAATGGAAAGAAGTAGAAACTATAACGTCTCAAATCAACTTACAAAGTCACATAACAAAGACATTTTTAATTGTGTTGATGTTGATATAATCTGCTTACAGGAAACAGACATTTTAAATTATGACATTAAAAAACCTTTTCATATATTGCCACCTCTCTCGAATCCACTACAACAACCAGCGCCAACAGAAGTGGAACTGGGTCTTCCAAGTAAAAGATCCCGTCCTGCCAAGCCAAAACGTCCCACACAGCGCCAACAAAAACATTGTGAATGGATACCAATTGCATAGAGCGGACAGAAATAGCAAAGGTGGTGGAGTCGCTATCTATGTCAAGAACGAAATAGTTTCATTTAACGTTTCTTTACCAGAGCTTAATTTAAAAAATCTTGAACAATTGTGGATAACAATTCGTTACGGTAAGGATTCGATCTTACTTGGCTGCATCTACCGCCGACATGATTATGACGATGAATATTTAACCAATAACATTGAGGCTATAAAAATTGCAAAAAATTCACTAATTGGACTCAATTGTGCAACGATGTTGCTTTATGGTGATTTTAACTTCAGTCATACATGGTACAAAGAGGTTGATGTGGGTGGCAGAGTAGCCACAGCTGGTCATTTGATAGACGAGCGCCCAGGGGATATCAGATTTCAGTCATGTCTCGAAGAAAACGATCTAACAGAAGTGGTGACATTTTGTACTTACCGACATTCACGAGATGTTGCACCAAAAAGCACACTTGATCTTATTATCACCAACAAACCAGACCAATTCATTGAGCTTACAAAAGGCGATTCACTAGGCTATACGCCAATGGGTCAATCACATTGTTTAATAATGGGAACAATAAGTGTAGCTGGCTGCCCGACAATTGAAAGGCACAACAAACCCCGATGTATATGGAGTAGACCTAATTTTACTGCTTCCTCACACTTTATCAGCTCACAAGACTGGATAACCCTTTTTTTACATCGCTCAGTTAACGAGTGCTACACCACCTTGGTTAAAACTTACGATGATGCAGTAAAAAGATTTATCCCAACAACAACAGTGCCCTTTAAGAAAAAGTCAGAGGCATGGGTCACTCCAGAAGTGTTATCGGCGGTTCAACTGAAGAGACAACTTTGGTCAAAATACCTAGCAGCCGGGAGTCACACACATGACCAGCTTAAGCTAGCTCATAAAAAAGCTTGTAAAAACGTGGCAAAAGTAGTTAGACTTGCTATGCTTCACTACGAAGAAAGTCTTGCTCATTCATCAAAGTTTAATCCAAATCTATTTCATACTCACATTCGAAATAAACATAAAACTCAGGAGAAGATAAAGGCAATTGAAACGGCTGACGGTGACACATCGGTCGACCAAGATGTATTATGCAAGACACTAAACGAATACTTCCAATCTGTCTTTGTTACCGTATCAGGCAATCAACTGCTTTTTTGAAGAGAGAACAGATTCCGAATGCAATATTGACAAAAGCGTTTTCACATTTGAAAAGGTTGAAAAAGACTATCAGAACTCTTGGCGAACAAGGCTATGGGAGTTGATGGATTTCATCCTCTTATATTAAAAAACAGCGCAGCTGCTCTTGCAATTCTTATCACTCTCATCTTCAGAATGTCTATCACCACAGGCATGGTACCAGACCTATGGAAACTAGCTAATGTTACGCCCATTTTTTTAAAAAGTAGCAAAATAAAGGCAGGAAACTATAGGCCATTATCATTAACTTCCGTACTTTGCAGAGTATGCGAAAAGTTTATTCACGAGCAAATCATGTCTTTCTGCACTATGAATAACCTAATAACTAAACGTCAACACGGATTTGTAAGAAAAAAAGGATGCGTAAGCAACTTACTGGAACCCCCGAGATTCTGACAGAAAGTGTTCATCTTGGCGTTTCTGTGGATGTTGTCTAAACAGATTTTGCGAAAGCTTTTGACAAAGTCCCACATCGGTGTTTATTACACAAACTGAGAGCGTACGGTAAAAAGGGCTCACTTTACAAATGGATTGAATCTTGGTTAACCAAGAGTCAGGAGAGAGATCAGATCGACAGTTGTACTTCAGGATGGAAAAAGGTTACGAGTGGGGTACCGCAAGGCTCAGTACTTGGGCCTCTATTGTTTTTGCTCTATATAAATGACCTCCCTGACAAATTATCTCAACACATCAAGATTTTTGCAGATGATAGTAAAATCATTGGGATTATCAAATCTGTGGAAGACTGTATCAGACTCCAAAACGATATAGATGAGGCAGTCCAGTGGTCACACAAATGGTTGATGCCATTCAACATTGACAAATGCAAAGTTATGCATGCTGGACGAACCAATCAGAAATCAAAATTTATTTTTTCTATGTTGGACCTAGATGGAAATAGGAAAAATTTAGAAGTAACGACAGTCGAATGAGATCTTTGTGTTCTAGTATCGGATGATTTCAAAGCAAGGTCTCAAGTGAATGCAGTGGCTGCCTTGGCTAATAGAACTCTTGGTAGACTTAAAAAATTATTCCGAAGTCGTAGTCTCCATCTTTGGAAAACATTATACCAGGCCTACATTCGACCACACTTCATCTAAGCCGGGACATTGATACTCTCGAAAAGGTCCAGCACAGAGTTACAAAAATAATTATAACAATCAAACATTTACCATACTTAGAAAGACTACAGAAGCTTGGAATTACAACGCTTGAAGAACGTAGGGTTAGAGGCGACTTGATCCAACAATACAAAATACAGGCTCATATTGATGAAGTGGATTTTTTTGTATTGCAAAAACATCCCACATGGCAAACTAACAGATCCTATTGCTTGAGACTACTTGAGAGGTCACAACTGCTTTTATTTACCACAAAGAATTAAAGGATGTGAAGAGCGAAAACACTTTTTCACAAATCGAGTAGCTCTCAGCTGAAACTCCTTGACGCAGGAAGCAGTGGACGCATGTTCGGTGAATGCCTTCAAATAAACTCGCTCTACTTTGATTGCAGTATGACTCGTCAGCACAGAGTGGATTGATGCAGCACCTCTTCATCAATCCTACATGCTATTATAATGACTATTTATTTCTTATTGTTTTTTTTTGTTCTGTCTTTTTTGTGATTTTGAATGTATGTATTGATAACTGAATAAACAAACTCATATTTCAGAAGCTTTGGAGGAAAAAAAACATACATTTTCACAAAAATTGGCTGTCTTATCAAACTGATACTGAAGTGGCAAACTTGTAGAAGAATGAATTTCTTTTAATTTTAAACCGAGCAACATGCTATCTGTAATGGAGGTGCCTTTTAAATCACCATCATGGTTCTTTTCAACAGATGCATGTAAGGGAGAGAAACAGTTATCAACATCAATATTAATGTCATCAGCAGTCACGACCTTGAACGAACAAACTTCTTTTGCATTTTTGTCATTTACGTGTCCTGGCCCGTCGGGACGGGGGGTGTGGGGGGTGGAGCACTCCCCCACTATTTAAAGTTTATTAGTAGTAGGAAGCATGGGTTATTAAACCAGGAAATTGTTTTTATGCGTAAAGGGTTTAACATCTCGCTAATTAAACGTCGGTTGGTGAAAACGATCCCTGCTGTTACTTCAATTGCTATAAACACCACAGCGATGTCACGCGATTAGTAATTAAAAAATTAATAAAAAACATTGTCGAAGCCAGAAGTTTGAATGGCAAGTTCCTAGGCGAAAGTGTTTTGCTGCCACGGAAACCCATGATTTTCACAAAAGTGCATATTGAATTCAAACGAATTCAATTTCCAATTAGATTGGCAATTCCGACTTTGTCATGTTTTTATTATACTACCTTTCATGTTTTACCTTTACTTGTGCTTTCTAAATTTAAATATTCTATGACAATGAAACGCCCTGAATACTAGAACTACATGCACAGGAGGATGCACTATGCATACATTTTGTTTTTTTAAAGTTTATTAGTAGTAGGAAGCATGGGTTATTAAACCAAGAAATTGTTTTTATGCGTAAAGGGTTTAACATCTCGCTACTTAAACGTCGGTTGGTGAATACGATCCCTGTTGTTACTTCAATTGCTATAAAATAAGCAAAACAAACACTTTATTTGGTCCCAAACGCTGAAAAAATGACAAGGACTTAAATAAACAACAACAACAACAACTTGTGTATCCAATTCTGTGTTATAAAATTTGTCTTCTCGTATACGTACAATACTATAATTAATTTAATTATTTTTATAATTCGAAATAGTTAATAATGGTGCAAAGAAGCAAAATTTGGGATTTTTTAAATCAATGTGATTGACAATGAAAAACTAAAACGAGGAGGAAGCAATACGCACACTTTTGGTACGAGTGGATTGATTACACACACTGGCGGATCTAGCCAACTTTTGAGGGGGGGAGAAGTTCGAATCAAAATACACAATGTTAGTACAACTCCCAGAGCCATAAAGAGTTAAAAAAATTTGCATTCAGATATTAAAGCAGAAAATGCCCGCTTATATATCAAATGACACTGAAATTTTTACAGCAGAGGATCCCATTGCAGATGGTGTGCATGGGAATTTTTGCAAGCACCAGGTTGGTGTTATAAAATCTTTCAATAAAATAATGCCGAATGCTCCCCCTGTGTCTGCTCACTCTAAAAAGTTAATGTCAATATTGGCTTTTGAAAATAAAGCTGAGACATTTGACTTTTATGATTCTCTCATAAGTGATTTTAAGTGAACCTTCATCTTCTGCAGCAGTTACAAATATTGTGGAAAAGGCAGCAAATAGAAAAGAAACACAAAACAAAATTATCAATTTGGTGATACCATTGAGTTTTGATAGTTTGAAAAATGATGATATGAAGATAAAAGGTTCAAAAAGATGCTGAAAACAATGAAATGTTTCAAAAAATTGTGTGTCAAATGAAAAAACTGCACAACAAATTTTGATTCTGGCCGCTGTACCACGCAACTTGAACTAAAATATCAACTTAAATCAACCAAATGCTAAATTGCATGGTGACAAACATTAGACATTTAACTTGAATATTCATTAAAATCAGTTGTTTTTTCTAAAATTATCCAAGAATTTATTAAATTTAAAATTGATCATGAAATAAAAGTTTTAGAATTCTTTTCTCCCATATAATAGAACATTTTTTTTCTTGAATGTTGGTCTTTTAAGTGAATTGTTTATTATCCAAAAACAGCTAGTTAGGTAGCTAGCCTTGGAAAGCAATGCTTTTTTAGAAACAACGTACTTTACAGAAACAGTACAAGATGGTGCTTTTTAAATTTTAAATACTGGTGCGATCCTTGACGTTGACATAAAATCATCAAAAAACCATCTTAATGTATATTGTTGATGAATTATGTTGCTTTTAATTAAAAATTAATAAATTATAAACATCTTTATTAAAATGTAGATAGTTTCCAAGATATGAACACCTCAAGTTTACGGTTGTAACGACATCGGCGATCAGTATGCGTTGTGCGTTGTTAAATTCATCGGATATGTTAATCGGATGTATCCGATGAGCAAAAATGCGTTGTTAATTACATCCGGGGTTGAAGTGTCGCGCGTTGTTAAATACATCCCTTAGTCATCGGATGTGCATCCGATAGATCCTGCTCGAGGGCGGATTGATTGATAAAATTTAAGATGGCCACCGCCATACCACTGCAGACGAGACTTTCTTAGTTCGAAAGGATGGTTTTAATTTTAATTTAAAACTTAGATTTTCTAATATTGTGGAAGCGGAGAGGTTTATTGCTGAAAGTTAGTATTTTGATTTTATTTTAGTAAAACGTCGTGATATGGTTTACCCATATATATGGGTTTACCTAGGTTGTTAGGCCTTTGTCTGAGATAGTTTAAAATTTCGTTGCTTAGTTTTTTCACAAAGCAATCAATAAAGTGTAGTGTTTTAGCTTTAAAGTCAAGTTTTATTTGGCTTTTGATGGGCTCAAAAAATTGCTCATTTCAAAGGTTCACCTTTACATTGATGCTTCTAAAATTAACATAAGATGTTTATCTTCCTTCACAATGGTTGAACCAACCTTGATAATTTTTTAATCTTATCAAAATAAACTGCTTACCACTCATATGTTCTAATAATTGGCTGTATAATTAATTTCAACCACCACCCATCCTTTATTTTCAATCTTGTGATTTATTTTTATTGTTTAATAGTTTATAAGCTAATCATGTCATGAATCAATACTAAACCTGTTTAATTGTGAATCCTCATATTTTAATTGAAATGATTTTTTGTTTCAAGATTCGTATGATCATGGTAAGGTCGAGAGTCTAGACTGACTCTAAACAGAATTTGTATGGATGATGTTGTACTTGAACACTTTATTTAATGGTCCCCTGTAATCATGGAGGCATCCTCCCACAAAATGAATTGTACAGTTTATTGAGAGTCACATATGTCTGCATTACTACTGGACAAAACTGATGTTTTGAGTTGCAGCAAATTATATTTAATGTATGTATCAATTTAATGTATCAATTAAATAGCAGATAATGTTTATTCATCTGAAGCTATGCAAGAAGGCAGTCCAATGAGTTGGTGAGGGGATTATATGGGGTTGAACCCTGAATGACTATTGGCTTAATCATTATGTTCTGTATAATAATAAAGTAGAAAGTTTTGCAACTTTAATAGACAGAGATGGCTTAGACTGGATGACTATGGACCTTAAAATCATCTATTAACTATTTGTAGCACTAAGTTTTGTTTTGCAGCTGTGATAGACAAAAGTGGGAGCATGATCAATGTTGTCGGCCCTCCATCACAAACTGTTTGGCTCCTAGCAGTTGGTATGATATTGCTATAAATTTTTTTTAAATTGTTATAGATTTTAAGGTAGTTTTCCTGTTTTCTTAGACTTGGTTCCTGAGACAATTCAAGAACTCAACACAGGAAAAACAAGAGAGGGATGAAAAATTCTTTGGACTTATGGAACGTCTTATAGACGTTAACAAAGAAATTTAAAATTGATGGAACAAATTTATTTAAATCAAAATAAACAAATTTAATTAAAAAGTTGTAGTGTTATTAAATCCTTTTTTCGAGTTAGCTCTCAAATCTTTTTCCAGAGGGGTAAATGAGTGATCATCATTGGTGTTGCTCTCCTTGAAATCAACTAAATCATCAGTCCCGGCAAAGGTTGTGTAAGCAACAAGCTGTCAAGACCATTGTGGAAGCAGTTCTTGGGCAGGCAACATCTAAGTACTTCAACCTTCTAAACCTCCCTTAAGAAAAAAATAGTATTAGTCTACAAGTTTTAAAAATAAGGAATTTTCAACTATTGTAAATTACCTCAAATGTTGACTTCTACATTTGAAAATGGGATTTAAAATCTAAATCACACATTACACATAAGAAGAAATCTTCTGTGGCCTTGATGCTCTGTAACTTTATCACCTATAAAATAATTGCACTGAAAATACACAAAAGCTCTTATAACAATGATAGTTAAATCTAGTATTCCTTGGAAGGCTGAATTCTAATTTTTGTAATTGATCATATACACATACAAATTAAATTTTAAAGGATACATTAGTTTGATTAGATTAATCTAGATTGATCTATCACAGCTGCAAAACAAAACTTAGTGCTACAATTATATTTGTATAAGATGATTTTAAAGTCCATAGTCATCAATCTAGCATTAATCTAGATTAATCTAACATTTTAATACTTCAAGATTATTCTGTACTGTATATCTCGAATTCAGCACCAATAAACTAATAAAGCGTCTCAAATAAAAATTAAGCTATATCCTAGCTAACCTTTGTCATCTTCCGATTCAGAGTCATAAAAAAAAGTGTTTTATACATTCAGTGGCAATTATTAAATTGGAATTCGAAAGATCGGCAAAAAAAATTTATTGGATCCATTTTGTTTACATCCGCCTGACTCATCTGCCGTTGTTAAATACATCCCACATCCAATCAATCCTTGCATCCATCCGATAAATCTCTGATGCAGCGCTGGATGTATTTAACAACGCACCCTATGTGAATGTATTGTTTATTTACATACACCGACAGCAATGATTACGTGACTATAGTAGTAATCCAATCACAACAAACTAGATCATCTAGAGCCAATCAGTAGCTTCCTGTGTTAAAAACAGGGTATGATCTGTGAATATGCTTCCCGGTCGCGACATTTTTTACGTTAGGTGCTGGGACACATTAATAATTAATGAGATGCAACAACGCCTGATTGTTTCCTATGGGGAAACCGAGTCGTAGAACGTCAGGCTATCCACTTGAAGAGAATAATAAAATCATAAGTAAAATGGAGTCATTGGGAATCGTTATGTAAATACAATAGCTGAAAAAGTTGTTTGATGATATTTAAATTATTTGGCATACTTTTGTTTAAGCTAAAACAGGTTTTGTTTGATGACTCTAAAACTAATCGGATAAAGAAATTTAAATTGTTTAGTAAGTTGTCCTTTTTTAATGAGTATGCAAATTTGTGATAGAGTGTTTTTATATAAACTAGCTTTTCTGGATAAGTTTTAAAATTGTCATAGTCATCGTGCAGGTATCGAACTGCCAGACTCTCATGCTCAATTCACGCGCTATACCAACAGCTCTATGGCTCGGTATTAATATTAACTATTTCTTAAAAGTTAAAAGTACATTCATTTTTGAGTGCCACTTACTGAACAGACCAGTGGCCACTTTACAATGTTGGCAACTTGCAGATAAGACTAACGGCATATGCGGTGTTTTACGGCGCCGCTGGCAGCCCCGCATACTACTCAATAGCTCCACAAGTGCACGAAGGACTTTAACCCCCCAACCGAAGTTGGTACTCATTTATCGACCACAGAGGATGAAACGCTGAGTTGACGTGAGCACATGTGAGTTGGTTTCTTGCTCAAGGAAATTACGTGTCCGGACCAGGAATAAAACTCGGGTCCTACAGTGGCGTAACTAGGGTATGGCAGGCATGGCACGTGCCATGGGCGCCAACCGAAGGGAGCGCAAAAAAGCGCCTAACGTATAAACACGCAAATGAAAATAAAATTTTATTTTGATAGATATAAATTTAAGGAACTGTATAAGCAAAAGCACGCATTCGTTTTTCGTTTGTTTGACTTTCTAACGTTACTAGAGTTTTGGAACAAGATTTTAATTAGTATTGACCGCGTTCAAAAGGAGTTGCAGGACCCTAAAATGAACTTTCATGAAACAGCTTTAGATTTAAAAGCTTTGACTTTCTAACGTTACTAGAGTTTTGGAACAAGATTTTAATTAGTATTGACCGCGTTCAAAAGGAGTTGCAGGACCCTAAAATGAACTTTCATGAAACAGCTTTAGATTTAAAAGCTCTCAAAATTTATTTTCATGATGAAAGTGTTAGTTAGTGACTCCCTGAAAGAAGGAATTCGAATTTGCAATGAATGGGACATTGAATTTGAAAGAGTCAAAAAAGAAAGAAAAGAATGGATGGTAAAACACCGAGAGATGGTTTATCAGCTAAAGAAGAAATGGAAAGAGTTATGAAAGGGATTGTCGACCATCTATTCAATGAATTAAAAAGTAGAAGCGTTCGTTTACAAGAAATTAATAAAAAAAATTTAGATTTCGTCTTGATATGGAAGGGTTTTGTGTTTTTTTAAAGCTCAAACAAGCTACTTGAAAGAGCGTTGTGAAAAATTTAGAGAAGCCTACAGTTGTGATGGGGATGGGCAAGAATTATATGAAGAAATTTTGGATTTTAGAACGCTGCTAACTTCCGTACCGAAAATATATCAAGTCCCGAACAATCACTTAATTTTATAGTTCTATGGAGATGAAAACGTTTTTCTTAATATGCGTAGAGCATTGCAAATATTGCTGACAATAGCCGTTTCTATTGCCAGTTGCGAAGGATTATTTAGCAAATTAAAATTGATACTTTCATATTTGAAAGCCTCGATGGGCCAAAGTCGATTATGTGATGTTGCTTTACTTAGCCTAGAACGAGAAATGACCGAAAAAATTGATTTTGATAATATAATAAAATATAATTAAACAAATTGCGTCAGCTAAAGCAAGAAAAATAAATTTTTAATAAAGTGTTAATAAATTTAACTTGTGTGATTTTTTAGCCCAATTCTAAAGTAGTTTTTTTTTAAGAAAATAAAACGTATAAGTAACCTATCATCGGAGAGGGGCGCAAGATCGATGTTTGCCATAGGCGCCATTTACCCTAGGTACGCCACTGGGTGTCTATACCACTAGACCAACACGTCTCTTAGTATGTTGCATGCATTGATATATACTATTGATAGGGCGAGCACTATACATTGCTGTTTAAAAAGCCGTACAGCATGGGGAAACGACCGGGAAAGAACTAATAGCAAATAATTGCATACACCATAGATCTATGTACTGTTTACGTTTCTGAAAAAAACATTTTAATTCTCGAAAAACGTAATAAAGCAATGACATAATTTTAATTACTGTAAAATGATATTTTTATGAGATTTTTTATTCTTAATGAAGTGATTTTATTGCTTTTTTATATAAAAAAAAACCGACAGTGTTTACACTGAAATTACTAAATTACTCTATAAGTCTATAACTAACTCCTCAGAAATGTATATTTTAAAAACGTCTAACTTATTCATAGTGAAAATAATGAAATAAAACTGTCTGAAAGTTTTAACTTCCGTGATTGCTCCTCTTTTTAGGTATGGTAACTTGTACTTGTATACAATATTGTATACTATACTTTTAAACTTTCCAGTTTTAGTAATTTTTAGTTTAAATTAAGTTAGGTAGGTTTTAGTAAAATGTAGTGTCAGGCTTGCAGAAGTGGTAAAATTTATACTAACTTCTATTATTACTGAATATGATCAGCAATTTTTGCTGACACAGATTGTTTATGCTGCATTTTTTAACAAACTGAATTTGTTATCGTTGCATACCAATTTAAATATTTTACTGAATTAAATGACAGCGAAAATTACGAAGAAAACAAACAAAGTATAAGTATCGTTTTGCACATCATTGGTGCACCTTTAAGCTCCCATAATGACACAAGGTTATCAAAATGTATTCATTTTTTAAATTATTTCTTTTACCTTTACCTTTACCTTTATTTCTCAATCAATTGTAGTACCCAGTTTATTTCCTTTACTTGTTTCAATAGAAGCTGCTGATTGCTGGTTGACAAGAGTTTGTTCGGTAGTTATGGGAATGTTTGAATTTTTCATAGATTCTCCAGTAGTTTACAGTGTATAAATGTGCAGTATCTTAGCTTAGACAAACCCTCACGATTTATGGCATTTATGAAAGTTAAAGTAGAGTAGCTGAACTTTTTATCAATCTGGAGCAGAGCTCCACTGACATAGTAAGTTATATTTTTATCCAGGGACGTCAATTAGGGGGGCCGGGGGGTCGTTCGCCCCCTGACTTTTCAGTGGGCCCCCGGCACTAAGGTGGGCCCCACGCAGTTAAGTGGGCCCCGTCACTAAAATGAACCTTCCGCTCTTAAGTGGGCCCCTGCCCTTAAGTGGTTCCCCCCACGCTTAAGTGGGCCCCCGGCACTTAAGTAGGCTCTTCCTAATTTTTAAGTGGCTTTTCCTGGACTTTTCAGTGGGCCCCACGCACTTAACGAGGCACTCGGCACTAAAATGGGCCCCACGCATCTAAGGGGGCCCCTGGCATTGAAGTGGGTTCCATGCACTTAAGGGGGCCCTCAGCACTAAAGTGGGTCCCTCGCACTTAAGGGGGCTCTCGGCGATGAAGATAGCCCCACACACTGAAAAAGACCCCTGGCACTGAAGTGGGCTCTGCTCTTACGTGAGCCTCTGCACTTAAGTAGGCCCCACGCACCTAAGGGGACCCCCGACACTGAAGTAAGTCCCACGCTTTTAAGGGGGCACTTGGCCTAAATTGGGTCCCTCGCACTTAAGGGGGCTTTCGGCACCTAAGTGGGCACTTCCTGATTTTAAGCAGTTTTTCTTGGACTTTCAGTGGGCCATACGCACAAAAGGGGGCACTCGGCACTAAAATGGGCCCCGAGAAGTTAGGGGAACCCTCGGCAATGAAGTGAGCCCCGCGTACTTAAGAAAACCCCGACACTAAAGTGGGCCCTACACTTACGTGAGCCTCTGTACTTTAGTGGGCTCCCGACCTTAAGTAGGTCTCCCCGCACTTAAGTGGGCTCCGGCACTCAAGTTGGTCCTTCTTGACTTTTAACTGGCTTGTTCCTGACTTTTTACTGACCATCTCCTATCTCCTGACTGTTTTCTTGACTGTTAAATAGCCCTCCCTGGCTTTTATGTAAGCTCCTGACATTTAAGTAGGCCCATGGTTATTATATGGGCACCTTTCAGACGTTACTTTCAAAACTCAGAGACATCATTTAAGGTGGACTGGGCTCCCTAACTTTCATGTAAGCCAATAGTTATTAAATATGGGCCCTTGCTAGTTTTATTTTAGGTGTTTTAGTGAGAGTTTAGAAGAGTAAAGCAGAATCTTTTGTAGTTATAGGATGGGGTCGTATATAGAAAAAATGCCGTCCCGGTTGTAAGGATGGTTAGCGTTATTCAATGCCTGGTCGAGTATGCTGTCCATAGAGATAAAAAAGAGATGAGATGTTAAAGAAACTAGGAAGCTAGAAGGTCCACGTCGAGAACAGTTCTGAGCAGTCCAAAGTGGAACGAGATAGGTAACAGATTTTGTATGCGTGATCGCACAATTTACACAAAATAGTGATCTTCTTGCATGCCTGAATTTCTTCAATCCACAATCTTATGATTTATTCTCAGCAAACCAAATAAGCACACTTGCGAAACTTAATCCAACGTGGATATCGACCTCGACCCTCTCGTGGTTGAAGTTGAAGCTGGCACTGCAAAATCGTATGTTTCTTCGTTGACTTAATTTGGAAGACTTGCGTTTTCACTTAGCAAAAATGCCAAATGCATTTTGCAACATGATTCGCTTTGCAGATCTTGTTTTGACTTTGCCTGTTACTTTAGTAGAAAACGAACGAACGTTTAGCTGCATGAATAGAGTTGTGGCTATGAACGTTTAAGCGATTTGCTCGTATTGGCTATTTTACAAGAGTTGACATCAAAAAGTTATTGGCATAATATGCGTCAAATTACCGTTTACAGTAGATTTTGATAGTAATATCCTCGTTCACAGAGTCATAGCAGACATCTGGAAATGCTCTTATGCTCACTCAGATGCTATGGTATGTGATCCCACGTGTTTTCCCGGTTTATTGTGAGGAAAAATAAAACAAGGGTTTCGATTTTTTTTTGAAAATTTGCTCCAACTATCCCCCACCCCCTGTCATCAGGTTTTTGGGAGAAATAAGCAAAAGATGTTATGCAGGAGGCAGATTTTGTGTTTTGTCCCCGGGCGCAAAGACCCTAGCTATACCCCTGAGTGGGCCCCTAAAACATCTTGCCCCCCCTAAGGTTTTGCTGAAATGACGTCCCTGTTTTTATCACCAGCAAATGAATGTTTTATGTGGGTCAGAGTCAGAGGCTCTGTGACCATAGATATATATAGATACGCCCTGCTGTGTTAACGTTCGCCTTTAACACGCAGCCGCCGAGGCACATCCAACCGAGACCTAAAACTGCACAATAAATAAACAGGGATGACGATAATATGTATACAACGTACGATAGTTTTCTCCCTAATTTCGTTCTATTGAATTAGTCTGTATTCATGAATGATTTTTGTTATTGAAACACATAAATAAGGAATTTTGTTTTTATCTTTATATATAAAAACAAGATTATGTAAGTAAGTAAGTCCTTTATGCATTTCTACACCATTCATCCGATCGTAATGCAATTTTCACACAAGCTTGAGAGGCAATGGGAGACAATTATAGTGAAACAAATTGAAATCGGACGCAAAATGAGCGGAGCGGGAGAACGAACGGGAATTAGAAAATGAGCGGGAAGGGGAAAGCAAGAGGGAACGAAACAGCAACTGAGAGCGGAAAAGCGAGCAGAAAAGGTAAAGCGACCAAGAGCGGGAAAGCGTCCGGGATCGGAAAAGAGACCGGGAGTGGGAAAGCGAACGAGAGTGAGAAAACGGCGGGAGTGGGAAAGCGACCGGGATCAGGAAAGCAAACGGGAGCGGAAAAGCGACCGAGAGCGGGAGAGCAAGCGGGGAAGGAAACGGGATCGAAAGAGACAAACATTAGAAAACCTCTAAAAATCCAGGGCAACACCGGGTACCCCGCTAGTTTTGAATAAAGTGAGTTTTATGGGTGGCTTAGTTTAGTCTAGTTAAGTTTAATTTAGCTAACTTACCAATTTCACTGCGCAAAAAATATTACTCCAGACAATATTTTCACATATAATAGCAGCTACTATTATATTTTATACATTTTTGGAATTTTTGATGTACACATGCTCCCTTCGACATTTTATTCCTACTGGTATGATACAATTATACAATTGCAACATTGTTATAGTTGGAATGGGTAATCCCGTTTTAGGGGTTCATTGACAAACTTATTACTGAAACAACTCATAACATTGACTTTTATTTTACTATAGTTCACTTTTCCTGATAATTGATGAGCTGACATATTTCTAGACAATGAAACACTGTAACGTCACATCTGAAAGATAATATATATCGTCACAGATATTATATCTGTAGAAATCAACTCACAAATTGGTAGTGAGATTAATTTATATCGATATATAAAATACGTTCGAATAATACCTATTTGCTGATGACACTAATTTGTTTAGTTCATATCACTTCTTTGTTTACGAATGTAAATAATGGTCCGGACATGATCTATGAAGTTTTCCGCTAATAAACTCTCATTAAACGTAAATAAATCCAATTACATCATGTTTCGTAACTCAACACGTAACGTCAATTGTGATGTTCACATTCGTATGAAGAGCCTCATTATAAACCGAGTTGCATGTAGTAATTTTTTGGGTGTATGGATTGATGAATGCCTCAACTGGTCTGATCATATAACTTTTATGCAAAATACTACGAAAAAAAATACTTTTTGTCAAAAAACACGCTTTTATTTATGTGTGGAAAGTGCGCTAAAAAGTATAAAATAATTTTTTTCCCTTTCCTTCTATATGTCATCAAATAATCTTTGACTAAAAATACAAGCGTGGGAGCTCATCCTAATCCATTTCCATTTCCATCATAATCTATGGATTATGATGAGCGTCCCACGCTTTTATTTTTAGTCAAAGGTTATTTGATGACATATAGAAGGAAAGGAAAAATTCTTTTTTATACTTCTTAGTGCACTTTCCACACATAAATAATAGCGTGTTTTTTAAAAAAAAGTATCTTTTTCGTAATATTATTTTATAATTTTTAGTCTTGTATTAACGTTGTGGTTCCGAATTTACGTAAAAAGTCTTCGTTCAAATCTTCTTGTTTACTAAATTTGTTTGGGTCCATCTAATTATAAAAATAAACCACACGTCTATCATGCAGCTTTCATGGCTATTAATGTAGGTTGACTCTGCCCATGTCACCTGTGCCAGTTGAGCGTTTTTCAGTGTGTGTGTGGTGTATGTGCGTTTGTATGTGCGTTTATATATGCATAAGTATAGTTATATAAGTATGTATAAGTATAGGTGCATGCTACGTTAGCAATGATAGAGAGATCGCCGCTATGTAGGCTTGAATTCACAGCCTGCTTATTGATTGCATTGGCGTATTTTAGTTAATTATAGTTTAAATAAATATTTTTATGACATGAAAATATTAAAATATTGCATTGTCATCGAGAATACATGTGTTTTGAAATTTTCAAGTCAATTGGACGTGTAGAAGTGGTTGAAAAATCGATTTAAAAAATCTGAAAATACAACATACAACATACAGTGTGAGGTAAATAAAAGCGTGTAAAATAGCGAGAAACATCGGAATTTTATCACGCATCAGTAACTTTATTGATTCTAAAACCGTCATTATGCTCTATTATTCTTTTATATTTCCATATCTATCCTATTGTAATATAGTGTGGGCTAATTCTTCACGATTGAAACCATTATTTAAGCTTCAAAAGCGTTCTATACGTACTCTCCTACACTTGCATACAATGTCTCATACTCAATTGTTATTTACTGAAAATAATATTTTAAATGTTTTTCAACTTAATCTCTTTCAGGTCGCCACCTTTATGTATAGACTTTGTTGCCACCTACGTTTTTAAATTACATGGTACGATCATCTGTGAGCGAGCGGGAACTATATATATATATATATGTATGTGCGTATGTATGTGTCTATGTATGTATGTGTATGTGCATGTATGTGTGTCTGTGTTTATGTATGTATGCATGTATGTTTGTATGTATGTATGTATGTATGTATGTATGTATGTATGTATGTATGTATGTATGTATGTATGTATGTATGTATGTATGTATGTATGTATGTATGTATGTATGTATGTATGTATGTATGTATGTATGAATGTATGTATGTATGTATGTATGTATGTATGTATGTATGTATGTATGTATGTATGTATGTATGTATGTATGTATGTATGTATGTATGTATGTATGTATGGATGTATGTATGTATGTAAGTGTTTTTTACAATATTTCGGCACTAAATGCTCATTCAAAGTATGTGTGTGTATGTATGTATGTATGTATGTATGTATGTATGTATGTATGTATGTATGTATGTATGTATGTATGTATGTATGTATGTATGTATGTATGTATGTATGTATGTATGTAGAATCGGATCTAGGGGGGGGGAACTGAGAGCGAAAAAATGAGCGGGAAAGCGACAGGCAACGGATAACGACCTGGAGCATTGCTACACCATTCATCCGATCGTAATTAAATTTTCACACAACTTTGAGAGTCAAGGGGAATCAAATATAGAGAAAAAAATTTGAAATCCGTCTCAAAATGAGCAGAGTGGAGCGGGTGAGCGAGTGGGGCTATATATATATATATACATACATGAATGAGCGGAAACGGGAACCCAACTGAAAGCGTAAGATCGAGCGGGAAAGGGAACGCGACCGAGAAAGCGACCGGGAACGGGAAAGCAACCGGGAGCGGAAAAGCGACCGAGAGAGAAAAAGTGACCGGGAGCGGGAAAGCAACCCGGAACGGGAAATCGACCGGGAGCGGAAAAAAACAGAAAATGGGAAAGCGTCTGGGAGAGGAAAAACGGCCTGAAGCAAAAAACCGACCGGGAACGAGAAAGCGACCGTGAGGAAAAACCGACAGAGAACGGGAGAGCAAGCAAGAACGGGAAAGCGACCGGGAGCGGGAAAAAAAGCTGGGAAGGAAACGCGAGCGAGAGAGACAAGCATTAGAAAAACCTTTAAAAACGCCGGGTACCTCCGCTAGTATATATATATATATATATATATATAGTTGCCCATTTTGTATTTGTTAATTTTTTTGCCAAAGACTCAAAACGTCGAAGGGAAGCCCGTTGTTGGGAAGATAGACTATTAACGAATTCCTTGTTTGCAGCCGTATTTACGTTTATTTGTAAAAAATTTAAAAAGACAGTTATGTTATAAAATAAATAAAATAAACTAAAAGGAGTAACTTATAAGCTTAAAGTAATAAACAGGGCTAACGCGTTTCGACAGTTAGTTTGTCATCATCAGAGCCCGAAAAGAAAAACAAAACATGGATAGAATAATGAAAAGTGAAATTAGTTAAAACCGATAATGAAACAAAATAATAATATTCATTTTTCGAGAATGACATGTTAATTTATTTTACTATAGGGAGATATTAAAAATAAATTATATAATAAAACTGTTATACATTTAAAAAAAAATATATATATATATATATAAATAAATATATATATATATATATATAAATATATATATATATATATATATAAATATATATATATATATATATATATATATATTAGGGAGTAACCGATTTCAATTTTTTGCCTATTTCCGATTTTTGGTTCAAAAATTTGCCGATTCCGGTTTCGGTTCGATTAATCGGCAATGTCTAATATGAACATTTTCACATCAACGAAAATATTTGCCGATTATTCTGAAAACTATTTTGGTGGGTACCCAGGACGGTTTTTGCTTTTTTGGCAGCTTTCAATTCGTCTTCTGCTCTTCGTTTCTTTTCATTTTCACAGATTCCAGAATATTTAGAAAAATTGTCTGGGTGTCTTGTTCTCAGATGTGTAATCACTAGCGGATCTAGGGAGAGGCCAGTCCGGCCATGGCCCCCTCACATTTTCTTAATAGACTTTGTCCCTCTCGTTAGAACCAAAGTGAAAAATTAAAAAGCCTGTGAAAAAACAAGCCAGGACACACTTTCAAGATAAAATTTTTCTAAAATTTTTCATGCGTATGGAAATTTTAAAAAGTTAATAATCACGCATTTTTCTTGGGTCTAGATCCAAAGCATCCTATAAAATAGGTGCGAATTATAAAAAAATAAAACAAAACGTAACAACGGATCGTGGAAGCCAAAAGATAGGTATTTAAATAATGTTAAGCTAGAACGTTATTTCAGCAAAAACCAAAAGTCAACATGTTCAATTTTTTATCACAATGCTAAGCTTTTTCTGTCACCAAAAGCTTATGACTGGGAGGGATATTGGGAGCAACTTTTCTCAAAAATTTCCTAAAAACTTCTAAGTTTCTTATAAAAAAAAAGTTGATGACAGGGAGGGTAGTCGGAGGTTGGAGATGGGCAGTAACTAGAAATTTTAAAGTGGGAGAGCCTTAGAATTTGTTTGTCTAAATTCTAGCAATGCCCTGTCCCTGTCCCCCTAATTGACGTCCTTAATGTCAAGTAAGCTTAGTGGATAGAAAATAATTTTTTCTTATAATAGTTTATAGTCCTTCAGACCAGATTCTTTTAGACTGAAATGGCTGTATTTAGAAAGCACATAAGTACTTCCTGTCGTGGATCAAAATTTGATCCGTTTAACTGTCCCTCCTCCTCTATATAGGTTTGGGACTGGCTCGCAATTAACAAAGCAGGATAGAAAATCAGGCGTTTAAAAGTATATAGAGTTGGTAAATATTTTGCAACAGAAGTGGCTCGCCGTTTCAAAATATTCTGATAAAACTGGAGCTTGGTACTCATTTTGTGTATTCTTTGGTGTGTCCCATGCGTGCTATGGTCAAAGAATGGGTAAACGTCTAACTTCTAACCTGTTCGCTAACAAATTTTTTCAGACCTTACTGGCTAGAATGGTGCACTGGCAACTGGATCTTCTTGATCAGTTTAGTGTTCACGTCACAAATGCAGCTTTAGCACTAAAATTTATGCAACAAACTACAACACACGTAGATCTCTAAGTTAACTCACACAAAAAACATAGCAAGTGTTGCAGATAGACTAGCTTTTGCATCAATTGTTGAGACCTCTAAATTTGCCGCAATTCAGATAATTCCACCCTGATGACCAGTGGCGTACCTGGGGTAAATGGCGCCTATGGCAAACACTGATCTTGCGCCCCTCTCCGACGATAGGTTACTTACGTTTTATTTTCTGAAAAAATACTTTAGAATTGGGTAAAAACCCCCACAAGTTAAATCTTTTAACACTTTACCTATTACTTATTTATCTCTAACTACTAAACCAGCATCTCTTGATGTTTTGCCATTCATTCCTTTCTTTCTTCTTTGACGTCTTTCAAATTCAATGTCCCATTCATTGCAAATTCCAATTCCTTCTTTCAGTGAGTCACTAACTATCACTTCTCTTTCATTATGAAAATAATTTTGAAAAACTTTTATATCTTAAGCTGCTTCATGAAAGTTCATTTTAAGGTCCTGCAACCTCTTTTGAACGTGGTCAATACAAATTAAGATCTTGTTCCAAAACCCTAGCAACGTTAGAAAGTCATGTGTTCATATTCGATTATAGAGTTGTTTTGCGTCGCTTTTAGTTTCACTAATCAAGCTTTCATCGTCCATTATGTTCTGGAAAACTTCCACTATTTGCTCAAGATATTAAGGTTGCTCAGCCAAACGCCTTACGACTGTTGCTAAATATAGCCCTGGCGGCAATAAACTTCATTAATTACGTATTTACAAATAAAATGACTGTTTTGCTCCCTTATATTGTTTATTAAAGCTATTACTAGCAGCAAAATTCGGTATTTTTACACTTCAACAAATGTTCCGTCAATAGCATCAGGTAGGTAGGCGTGTCCTAAGAGTTCCAAAATGGCGACCAGCGGCGACTTCCAGGCATGTCTAAGCGCAATCCAGTTATATTATAGAGATCAGTGGAATCGACACCGCACCGAATTTCAAGAACTAACAGTGACATGCTAAAAATAATTCATATTGAAAAAAATATGTATAAAAATGATTTTGTAATAAAAAAAATTCTTAATATTATGCAACTCTTACAAAATAAAATGTAGTTTTGTTTGTTTGTTTAACTTATCTATATTCTATATATAGCTCAAGGCCGTTGTTGCCGTACTTTTGACTTCGTCTGCATGAGGCTATCTTTTAAATTAAAGTACTACAAGAAGTCCATTGTACAACAATAAACCTACACAATAGTTTGTCTAGTCTGAAGTTTTCAGCTTGCCTCATTTTTTGGTTTGCGGTGATCTTGGTTCTTTATTTCTTCTCTTCACCGTTGTTTCTCGGTAAAAATAATTCCTACGGTGGATGTTTTTTGAATTTGTATTATGCCTACTTTTCTAGTAAATTAAAAAAAAAGACTTTAAACATTTCGTTCAACTGCTTTTTTTCACAGTTGAGTTTTATAACTGAAAATCCAATTTAGAACGGAGTGGATGCTGCCGAACTAATCCTGATTTATTTCAATAATTACTTCAACCATTGCAGCGTTTGAAAACTTTTGTTTAAACTCGAAGCTTTTTATTTAAAAATTAAACTCAAATCCAATGGTGAAATTTATTTCAAAATTCATTGTAATTTAACTTTAACTATGGAGAGATACAAGCAGACCATAAAATAAAAGTTGAAATACAAGGAAAACCGAAAAGTTGAAGGCATTAAATTTAAAAGTGGGTGTTCAAAGCATAATTGAAGAAATCAAAAATCTCCTAGTTTCAATAAATGGGTTGAGATAGTAAGACTCTTGCAACGTTTGAAAACTTTTGTTTAAACTCGAAGCTTTTTGTTTAAAAATTAAACTCAAATCCAATGGTGAAATTTATTTCAAAATTCATTGTAATTTAACTTTAACTATGGAGAGATACAAACAGACCATAAAAGTTGAAATACAAGGAAACCCGAAAAGTTGAAGGCATTAAATTTAAAAGTGGGTGTTCAAAGCATAATTGAAGAAATCAAAAATCTCTAAAGTAGTTTCAATAAATGGGTTGAGATAGTAAGACTCTTGCAACTTACCCAAATAAATACAACTCGCAATTGAAAATAAAACATCTAAAACATCATGAAAAACAAGACCCAGCCAACCATTGATCACTGTCCAGTTACAACAACAATTCTATTGTATTTTTCCAGAGGCTTTATTGTTTTGTCTCAAATTTAACAAATTTTTTAATTAAATTATATACATGGTTATCAACACCATCCATGGTGTTAAAGTAATGGCTTCTGAGATCCAGGATGTCTCTTGATCTTATTGTTTTTATGTTTAAAAAAAACTTTCGAAATCGGAAAAACATAAATGAAAATAAAACATTTTTTTTCAGATCAAACATAAAATTTACACAACTACAAATGAATTAAAGTTAAGACTTTAAACAAATCCTATAACTAAGAAGTAGGTAAAAAACATACTATGAATTTAAACAAACAACAATTCTCTACTAAAGTATTTTATTTTAGCGGGGTTACCCGGCGTTGCCCGGGGTTTTTAGAGGTTTTTCTAATGTTTGTCTCTCTCGCTCCCGTTTCCTTCTCCACTTTCCCGTTTTCGTCGCGTTCCCGGTCGCTTTTCCGCTCTCTGTCGTTTTCCAGCTCCCGATCGCTTTCCCGCTCAGAAGTTTTGTTATCAATTTTCTCTCTTGCTCGCGTTTCCTTCCAAGCTTGCTCTCCCGATTCCAGTCGCTTTCCGCGTTCCCGGTCGCTTTCCCGTTCCCGGTCGCTTTCCCGTTCCCGGTCGCTTTTCCGTTCCCGGTCGCTTTTCCGTTCCCGGTCGCTTTCCCGTTCCCGGTCGCTTTCCCGTTCCCGCTCACGCTTGCTCTCCCGTTCCCGGTCATGCTTGCTCTTCCATTCCCGGTCATGCTTGCTCTCCCATTCCCGGTCACGGTTGCTCTCCCGTTCCCGTTCCCGTTCACGCTCATTTTCTCTTTTCCATTCTTTCATAACTTCTGTTAGCCTATAAAACGTAAAATAGATTTGCTAAGACTATATATATATATATGAATGTTTGTGGGTTAGTTTGTCTATTATAGAAACGGGAAAGCGACCCGGCATGGACAGCGAGCGGGAACGGAAAAGCAAGCGTGAGCGGGAATGGGAGAGCAAACGTGAGCGGGAATGGGACAGCGACCGGGAACGGGAAAACGACTGGGAGCGGGAAAGCGACCGGGAGCGGGAAAGCGACCGGGAGCGGGAAAGCGACCGTGAGCGGGAAAGCGACCGTGAGCGGGTAAGCGACCGGGAGCGGGAAAGCGACCGGGAGCGGGAAAACGACCGGGAGCGGGAAAACGACCGGCAGCGGAAAAACGACCGAAAACGGAAAGCGAACAGGAGTGGGAAAGCAGGTGGGAAAGGAAACGGGAGAGAAAGAGACAAACATTAGAAAAACCTCTAAAAAACCCGGGCAACGCCGGGTATCTCCGCTAGTACATACATAAACACACACACACAGACACACATACATGCACATACACATACATACATACATACACACATACATACGCACATACATATATATATAGTTCCCGCTCGCTCACCCGCTCCGCTCCGCTCATTTTGTGACGGATTTCAAAAAAAATTTTTCTATATTTGATTCCCCTTGACTCTCAAGGTTGTGTGAAAATTTCATTACCATCGGATGAATGGTGTAGCAATGCATGAATACAATACCTATATACATACATACATACATACATACATACATACAAACATTCATTTATATATATATAGATTATCAACGCCGTCCATTGTGTCAAAGAAGGGGTTCCCTAGGTTGAGGATGTCGCTTGAACCTATAGATGACAATACCTTCAGTGACCTTCACTCCCAGTTTTTGAGATGCTGTAAAGAGCCCTGTTCATTGAAACATATTGTGTCAAGGTGCATACACACTGACCGGTTTTTTCAACCAGCTCCTGTTCGCCAGAACTGGTGCATAGATTATGATTATTTGTTTTGGCACCAGAGCACATGTCACACTTAGCCGGTTGTTTTTGTAAACAAAGAGTTATGCACTGCCGGTGACCTCCTGGTAGGTTGAACGCAACAAAATCGCCCGCTATGGTTTAGATAGCACATTAAAGGGTTTACAGGAAATTGTGAAACTCCAACAGTTCTGTGTCTATCTTGTAATTTTCTACATCAAAAAACTTGTAAAAAATAAAAGAGCAATGTGTTGTGTATATAAAGAAATTAAATGAACACATCTGTCATGAGGATTCGTTCAAAGTTCAAAGTAAGTGCTATCTTGCGTGTTGAATAGGATTTTAATTATGGGTGCACAAAAATAAAATTTAATTTAGATATAACTAGTTACATTAAAAATATAACATATTAAAATTTCACTACGGTTTCACATTTTAAGGTGCTTAATTTGCGTGTAACGCGAACTGCTAATTTGCCGAGATTTGGTTTCCAAATCGACCAGGTTTTTTAAACTTAGATTATAATTACACAATTTTAAATATGGTGGCTTTGAATAATGTTATATTTTTAAATTTAGTATGGAAAAAATAAATGAATACGTAGAAGACGATGATTATCTGGCCTTGTTATGTGCTTATGGTGTGCTTGCAAAAAGAAAAATCCAAAAAAGAAAATAAATAGAAAAGTACGGGTTAAACCATGGATTGAAAACAAAGGTTTTTTTGGGGCTCACCAAGCTTTAATAAAAAACTACATGCAGAAGATGCAGAGGGATATAAGAATTTTCTCAGAATGGATTCTGATTCCTTCACTTCTCTCCTAGAAAAAGTGGCTCCTCTGATTTCTAAGCAAGACACAAGATTGAGATTGTGCATACCGCCTAATGAACGATTAGTTTTGACCCTTCGCTGGCTTGCAAGTGGTAGTTTGAATTTTTTATTTTTTTTCTTTGTTTTTACTTGGTAAAAGTTGATGCTCATTTTACTTTCCAGGAGAAAGTTTAGTCAGTCTTCACTACTTGTATCGGATTGGACGCTCAACCATTGGGGGTATCGTAATTGAAACGTGCGAAGCTATAATAACAGCTTTGCAGCCAGATCACCTCAAGGTAAGATAATTATTTTATTTTCAAAGAAAAACAAATTTTATTTATCAAATTATGGGATAATTTTATTAATTCAATTTTTTTCCAACACAATGTATTTAATATTTTCATGGCTGTGCACTACATATTTAATTATCGCTTAAGCATAGCAAGGCGGGTAGTTGAAAACGCTTTTGGGATACTGAGCCAGCGCTTCCGGATATTCACACATGCAATTCTTCTGGCTCCGGAAAAGGTCGAGAAGGTCACTATGGCAGCTTTTTGCCTTCACAATTTCCTAATTCGTGACCCTGTTTCAGCAAGGATGTACATGGGAAATTGTACTAATGATAACAGCATTCTGGAGGACTTAAAATCATTAAAATTTGGAAGAAATCGGAGCCAGAGGCGTAACTAGGGTATGACAGGCATGGCACGTGCCATGGGCGACAACTGAGGATGGGCGCGAAAAAAGCGCCTAACGTATAAATACGCAAATGAAAATAAAAAAATATTTTTATAGATATAAATATGTGTATTAATAAAGAAGTAATGATGGTAACTTTTGTCGGAACATCGATGCACTCTATGTTTTCTATTTTCGCTCCACCCAGCGTTTGAAAAAGCTCAAAGCTGTTGTACCTGTGGCTTTAAAGTCTGACTCCGACACCAGGGGGAGCGCAAAAACGGAATCAGTGAAACCTGTTGACAAATATCTCGAGCAAATAGTGGAAGTTTTCCAGAACATAAATGGACGATGAAAGCTTGACTAGTGAAACTAAAAGCGACGCAAAACAACTCTATAATCGAATATAAACACATGACTTTCTAACGTTGCTAGGGTTTTGGAGCAAGATCTTAATTCGTATTGACCACGTTCAAAAGAAGTTGCAGGACCCTAAAATGAACTTTCATGAAGCAGCTTAAGATATAAAAGCTTTCAAAATTATTTTCATGATGAAAGAGAAGTGATAGTTAGTGACTCACTAAATAAGGAATTGGAATTTGCAATGAATGGGACATTGAATTTGAAAGACGTCAAAGAAGAAAAAAAGGAATGAATGGCAAAACATCGAGAGATGCTGGTTTAGCAGTTAGAGATAAATAAGTAATAGGTAAAGTGTTAAAAGATTTAACTTGTGTGGTTTTTTACACAATTCTAAAGTATGTTTTCAGAAAATAAAACGTAAGTAACCTATCGTCGGAGAGGGTCGCAAGATCGGTGTTTGCCATAGGCGCCATTTACCCCAGGTACGCCACTGATCGGAGCTCACACACTGCCAGCGGGGTAAAAGACAGATTCTGCCAATACTTCAGCAGTGCAGCTGGTTTAGTTCCTTGGCAATTGGACAAGTGTTCATAACTTAATATTATTTATAATTACAATATTTTTTTGTTACTTATGCCTGTTTGAGAGTTTGTCATAAATAAATTATTGTCAATTAACCTCGTGATTGTTGATCCTTTTTTTCGTAGCGACAAAATTGTCAAGAAATCTCAAGAAGTTCGTAAACTTGCACTTGCTGGTGTACATGGTGTCAGTCCCCATACCACTTTTAGAAGTTCCTTCTTTCCGCCTCTCATCACCAAATTGGGATCGAAGATATTTAATTCTTCTTGAAACCTCTGAATCTGTAAATGAATAATTGCAGCATTAGTAGCTAACCCATTGTGTAGTGTCTAAACTATCATTTACTCGCTAAATTATAGCAAAATAATATTCATAGCACACTAACTGGTACTTCCGAGGCTCTGTGCAATCGTTTCAAATGCAAGCCTTTTTTTGACCGATTATGATACAACGAACTCTTTATGTCATAAAGACAAGGATTTTCTTCGAAAAGTCTGATCAAATCAAATACTTTATCATCTATCAATTTTAGACTTTATCACTCCATCATGACTTCTATTGTTTCAAATAAGAGTAAAAAAACAAATCATCAAAATCCTAGAATTATAAAAACAAAAATAACAATACTACATCATAAGCTTTTTGATGATAATTCATATACCAAACAGACTCACTTTGAATTAGAATTCTAGGGAACTCCTTTAACTAGACTATCAAGAAAAATTAACTGACTGAATTTGATTAAATAGACTTTCTTGGCTCAGAGAACATCTTACGAGTATTTTTATGTAATCATTTTATTGAGGCTTTAATAGTATTTCTCCTCCAATAAACTTTTTCGTAGCACCCATTTAGGCCGCTACGTAATGTTGCGTTTCATCAATGCGATTGTCTAAATTAGCATAAAGTAATGATACAAGGTACTTCTTATGTCAAAAACCGACACCAGAATCTGGACGTGCTTAAATTAACACAATTTCTGGATGCGGTTTTCGTGACACACACTCCAGATTCTGGTGCCGAACGACTGGTACCAGCGAAAACTGGTCAGTGTGTACTGGGCTTTATACAGAATTCAGTGATTTTACATATCTGAAACAAATATTGTAAAACACATGACATTTTTTATTTAATAAAATATTTAAAAGAAATAATTTATATCATACATAGTTTATTAAATGTTTATTTTAATTTTGGCAATCTTTATTTGTTTCTTCAAATTTTTGATCAGTAATAACGACTTTTCAAATTTTTAGATAATATGGCTGGACTTAGACAATATCTATGCTCCTGAATTTTGTTATAGGTTTATCATCAGTTGTTTTATTTAAGATTTTATGAAAATTAAATTACAAACTAAATAAGTATATTTCAGATAACCTGTTTATCCTATTTCTTTGGGGAGTGTATGACAATATTGGATTCTTTGTTGGGGTTGGTATTACATTATCACTTTTAGTAGATGAAAGTTCCACTACCTTAAATGAAATAAATTATAACCTTGCCCTAAACTATATGAAAATATTATAAATAAATTGTATTTAACATTTTCTTACTTGCATGCTTTCAACTGGCATGGCATCGTAAATTAATCGACTTTTTGGCTCAATGTTATTGTAACAATCTGGAAAGAAGTGATTGCTACATATTCTGCTTGCACAGGTAGGTTGTCAAAATATGTCAACAGCCTAGACTCTTACTCTCTCGATCCATTTCTTTTCTGTTCGGTTTGTTTTGGAAAACTAAAATGATGTAGAGTGAAAACTGTTGCGTGGTTGTATTATCTATGCTTTGGCTACTATTTTCTTTTGTATTCCTTGCATGTAGTTTCCGTTTTCTTGGTTTTTATTAAACGAGTTGGTTGCGTCTACGTGTTCTTATTGATACTTGATTATATCGTATAGCGAACTACTAAACATGGTGGCAGCGGTGGGATTAGAATAAATTCAGAAGGAATAAATCACACGTGCGAAACAAAAACGACGAACAGAAACGGACTTTGGATATCGTACACGTTGCATCAGAAAATGAACGATAATGCAGAAAGAGCTGAGGCGCCGATTGCCATAATACGTCCACCACAACCATTATGCATCGATGCTAACCTGGCGGACAATTGGAGAAGTTTTAAACAGAAATGAAAAAACTACGCGATAATTACAAACTTGAAACAACACACTCGACAGTACCAAGTTGCGCTACTGTTGCACACGCTGGGAGACCACGCGTTGAAATCATACAACGGTTTTGCTTTCGAAACTGACAAAGACGACAGAGAAGTTGAAGAAATAATCGCCAAATTTGATGACTTTGCCACTGGGAAAGTCAATGAAACCTACGAACGTCTTCAACAAACGTGACCAGCACGAAGGTGAATCATTCGAACTTTTTCACAACGATTTACGCTCATTGATCCGATTATGCGGCCATTGCGGAACTTGCGTCAACTCAATACTGAAGGACAGAATTGTTCTGGGCATTCGAGACAGTAACACTCAACAGCTACTCCTGAGAGAACGAAATCTCACACTTGAAAAAACAATAGCAATATGCAGAGCTGCCGAGAATGCAGCTACTCAGAGCCAAACATATCGCACAGAAAACATCAACCGAATCGAGACAAAGCAGAGTCGAACATCCGAAAAAAGACCGACAGATAACAAACGAGTAGAGACTCAAACCAGAGACATGAGACAGTGCAAATTCTGTAGTCTGAGACACCAACTAATCAAAGAGCAGTGCCTGGGGCAGGAGGTGCAACAACTGTGGAAAATTAAATCATTTTCTGAAACAATGTAACAAATCTAGTAATGAAACCACCCAGAACAAAACAAGACATGTGAACCGGATTGGCGAAGAACACACATCTGATGACTCAGGAGACAGGCTGAATGCTGTTGACAACCTCACACGATACGACACAAGAAAACAGAAATGCGATGTGAAATGATAGTCAGAAAGAAACCGGTTACCTTCCAAATCGACACAGGAGCATCCGTCAACCTTCTTCCAGCTCGATATGCACCATACATAGAACCGACAAAAAAGAAACTGACTATGCGGAACGGGTCAGTGTTACAGCCATTGGGTCAGTGCCGAACCATACTCCGCAATCCCAAAAACAACAAAAAATACAATGTTGAATTCTTCATTGTGGAAGGGGACCGAACACCTCTGCTAGGACATTCAGCAGCAGAACAGATGAAACTAATACAGGTACGTGAAGAGAATGTGAAACGTGTGCTCCAGGCGAAATCATCAGACTCAATAATCACCCACTTCGAAGATGTCTTTGATAGAAAACTTGGTAAATTCGGAACAGCTTTGTCGATTTTTGGGAATGGTTAACTACCTGGGGAAATTTCTCCCTCGACTAGCAGCAACATCGGAGCCACTCCGGAATCTCATGAAAAATGACGTTCCATGGATTTGGTCTGAGACACAAGAGACAGCATTCAGAGAAGTAAAGTCTGCAATCACAGACACTCCAGTTCTAGCTTTCTATGATCCATCCAAAGAAATCACGATAGAAAACGACTCATGCGAGTACGGAATGGGTTCCGTTCTCACACAGGAGGGGAGGCCAATAGCATACGCTAGCCGCGCACTAACTGACACCGAAACAAGATATGCAAACATTGAACGAGAAATGTTGGCAGTAGTTTTGGGACTTGAAAAGTTTCACCACTACACATTCGGACGACCGAACATACGAGTTGTTACAGACCACAAGCTACGTGAAGCCATAGTCACCAAGCCACTCTCCAAGGCACCAAAACGTCTACAGAGACTGCTACTACGCACTCAACGATACAATTACACTCTTGAATACCGCCCAGCTAAAGATATACCGCTAGCAGATGTACTGTCCCGAGCACCACTTAAGCAAACCCACTCAAACGAAGAAACAGTGACAGTGAATAACGTGACAATATATGCAATAAATAACGACAGGCTGGCAGAATACGAAATGCTACGGACAAAGACGCAAGTCTACAGATCGTCAAAGACATCATCATGAAAGGTTGGCCGGAATCAAAGACAGATATTCCGTTACAAGCCATGCCCTTTTTCAGCTATCGTGATGAACTCTCCCTCCAGGACGGCCTCCTGCTACGGGGAGAACGTGTAATCGTGCCAATTGCAATGAGACAAGATATCAAAAAACGCGTCCATGCCGGCCATCTGGGAATAAATTCTTTAGAAGAGCTCGAGATGTGGTATTTTGGCCAGGCATGTCAAGCGAGATCCGACAGTTCGTGGAAGCATGCACCGTTTGTGCTACCTACAGTGACCGACTTCGCCCGGAAACCATCTTCATGTACAAAACATGTCATCGACCATGGGAAAGAATCGGAACAGATCTATTCACCATTCATGGCAGAGACTATTTGGTGACTGTTGACTGCTATAGCTCATTCTTTGAAATTGACTTCCTGTCAGACACCTCGTCAGAATCAGTCATCACCAAACTCAAACATCACTTTGCTCAACATGGCATACCAGACGTGGTAATCAGCGATGGGGGACCACAATACAGCTCTGCCATTTTCAAAAAATTCTCTAAAAGTTGGAATTTCCGGCACGAAGTGACCAGACCAGGGAACAGCAAAGCAAACGGGGCTGCAGAGGCGGCAGTGAAATCTGCAAAGCAAATTCTTAGAAAGTTTCATGCCGCACATGAAGACCCATACCTAGGACTGCTAAATTTCAGAAATACTCCCACGGAAGGAATGAATGCAAGTTCAGCACAGCGCCTACTTGGTCGACAAACGAAGACAACAATGCCGTCCACATTCTCCTTGCTACAGCCTTCAGCACAGTCAACATGGGCCTCTGATGTCAAACGTGAAGAGAAACGTTCCCAGATTGCCAACCGGGTGAACCAACATAAACATGATCTCAGGCCACTGAGACATGGGGATCACGTCTACCTACAGCCATTAGAACCATTTAAAAAAGAATGGAGACCGGCCAGAGTCACCAACCAGCTTTCGAGTCGTACATATGAAGTAGTCACGCCAAACGGCAAGACCCTCAGAAGAAACAGGAGTACGATCTGACGAAAATGCTGAGAATTAATGCAACACCCACAACATGCCAGGCACTCCAGGCAGCACTCAAGAGGAGACAAGAGCAGCAGAACAGGAACAACCTAGCACACGAGACAGAATCGAAGATCAGCCCTACGACGTTGAACATACACTGCAATAGACAAGCTGTGACACTCCTGGGATGGCAGGCTACACTACAAGATCAGGCCGGGTCTCGAAGCCAGTGAAGAGAATGAACCTGTGATTGTTCTGTTGGAGAAAACATTGGGTAGAACAATCTAAAGAGGGGAGATGTTGCGTGGTTGTATTATCTATGCTTTGGCTACTATTGTCTTTTGTATTCCTTGCATGAAGTTTCCGTTTTATTGGTTTTTAGTAAACGAGTTGGTTGCGTCTACGTGTTCTTATTGATACATGATTATATCGTATAACGAACTACGAAACAAAAACAATATAATTTATTATTTTACATATTTATCACTTCTACAAACGACCCTTCAAGAAACAGATCTAATGAAATATAGAAATCTGAAAAGGCGGCTAGCAGACGACAAGTCAAAAACCGGGTTCACAAGTCGTAAAACCTACAAATGCCACAAATAATCTCACTTACCAATGAAAAGAACACTTGGAATTAGTTTTCCATTAATTTTTAAGATCAATTTAGGAGAACACCAATAGGAACGAAAAGTGAATTAAAATCACGTGACCGCACCAGATTAGCTTCACAGTGGAGACGATCGATAATTAATTACTGCCGATATATAAGCCCTGGATATGTTTTACGAACAATCCAGCTTGTTTTAGTAAGTTCTTGGTATTCACACAACCATGCCTAAGCGTGATTGTTGTTTTTTACATCACATTTCAAAACGACTACTTTAATTTCTTCAGAAATAATTTCGTGACGAAAAGCTTTCGGAAAAACCTCAACAACTTTTTTCATTTTAATTCAAAATGAAACAATAAGCTCGTTTCTAATATAGCATATGGTTACGGTTAGCACACCGGCTTAAACGAATCACAACAAACTAGGTCATCTGGAGCCAATCAGAAGCCTCTTGTGCTGAAAAAACCGGGTATGAACTGTGAATATGTGACCGTTAACGGGAGAGCAAGCGGGGAAGAGAGAAAAACAATAAAAAAACCTCTGAAAACCCCGAGCAACGCAAGGTAACCCCGCTAGTGTGTATATATTATATATATATATATTGAGTTTGAGTTTGAGTTTGAGTTTGTTTATTCAGTTATCAATACATACATTCAAAATCACAAATAAGACAGAACAAAAAAAAAACAATAATAATTAAATAGTCATTATAATAGCATGTATGATTGATGAAGAGGTGCTGCATCAGGCCCCTCTGTGCTGACGAGTTATACTGCAATCAAAGTAGAGCGAGTTGATCTTTGAAGGCATTCACCGAACAAGCGTCCACTGCTTCCTGCGTCAAGGAGTTCCAGCTGAAAGCTACTCGATTTGTGAAAAAGTGTTTTCGCTCTTCACATCCTTTAATTCTTTGTGGTAAAAGAAGGCAGTTGTGACCTCTCAAACAATAGGATCTGTTAGCTTGCCATGTGGGATGTTTTTGCAATACAAAAAAATCCACTTCATCAATATGAGCCAGTATTTTGTATTGTTGGATCAAATCGCCTCTAACCCTACGTTCTTCAAGCGTGGTAATTCCAAGCTTCTGTAGTCTTTCTAAGTATGGTAAATGTTTTATTGTTGTAATTATTTTTGTAACTTTGTGCTGGACCTTTTCGAGAGTATCAATGTCCCGGCTTAGATGAGGAGACCAAACTTGAACTGCATATTCGAGGTGTGGTCGAATGTAGGCCTGGTATAATGTTTTCCAAAGATGGAGACTACGACTTCGGAATAATTTTTTAAGTCTACCAAGAGTTCTATTAGCCAAGGCAGCCGCTGCATTCACTTGAGACCTTGCTTTGAGATCATCCGATACTAGAACACCAAGATCTCGTTCGACTGTCGTTACTTCTAAATTTTTTCTATTTCCATCTGGGTCTAACATAGAATAAATAAATTTTGATTTCTGATTGGTTCGTCCAACGTGCATAACTTTGCATTTGTCAATGTTGAATGGCATCAACCATTTGTGTGACCACTGGACTGCCTCATCTATATCGTTTTGGAGTCTGATACAGTCTTCCACGGATTTGATAATCCCAATGATTTTACTATCATCTGCAAAAAGCTTGATGTGTTGAGATAATTTGTCAGGGAGGTCATTTATATAGAGCAAAAACAATAGAGGCCCAAGTACTGAGCCTTGCGGTACCCCACTCGTAACCTTTTTCCATCCTGAAGTACAACTGTCGATCTGAACTCTCTGCTGACGATTGGTTAACCAAGATTCAATCCATTTGTGAAGAGAGCCAAGTATACCATACGCTCTCAGTTTGTGCAATAAACACCGATGTGGGACTTTGTCAAAAGCTTTCGCAAAATCTGTGTAGACAACATCCACAGAAACACCAAGATGAACACTTTCTGTCAGAATGTCGCGGGCTTCCAGTAAGTTGCTTACGCATCCTTTTTTTCTTACAAATCCGTGTTGACTTTTAGTTATTAGGTTATTTATAGTGCAGAAAGACATGATTTGCTCGTGAATAAACTTTTCGCATACTTTGCAAAGCACGGAAGTTAATGATACTGGCCTATAGTTTCCTGCCTTTATTTTGCTACCTTTTTTAAAAATGGGCGTAACATTAGCTAGTTTCCATAGATCTGGTACCATGCCTGTGGTGATAGACATTCTAAAGATGAGAGTGATAGGAATTGCAAGAGCAGCTGCGCTGTTTTTTAATATACGAGGATGAAATCTATCAACTCCCATAGCCTTGTTCGCCAAGAGTTCTGATAGTCTTTTTTCAACTTTTTTAAATGTGAAAACGCTCTCGTCAATATTGCATTCGGAATTTGTTTACTGTTCAAAATAAGGCAGTTGATTGCCTGATTCGGTAACAAAGACAGATTGGAAGTATTCGTTTAGCGTCTTGCATATTACTTCTTGGTCGACAGATGTGTCACCGTCAGCCGTTTCAATTGCCTTTATCTTTTCTTGAGTTTCATGTTTATTTCGAATGTGAGTATGAAGTAGTTTTGGTGAATTAGCGAGACATTCTTCGTAGTGAAGCATAGAAAGTCTAACTACTTTTGCCACGTTTTTACAAGCTTTTTTATGAGCTAGCTTAAGCTGGTCATGTGTGTGACGCCCGGCTGCTAGGTATTTTGACCAAAGTTGTCTCTTCAGTTGAACCGCCGCTAACACTTTTGGAGTGACCCATGCCTCTGACTTTTTCTTAAAGGGCACTGTTGTTGTTGGGATAAATCTTTTTACTGCATCATTGTAAATTTTAACCAAGGTGGTGTAGCACTCGTTAACTGAGCGATGTAAGAAGAGGGTTATCCAGTCTTGTGAGCTGATAAAGTGTGAGAAAGCAGTAAAGTTGGCTCTACTCCATATACATCGGGGTTTGTTGTGCCTTTTGATTGTCGGGCAGCCAGCTACACTTATTGTTCCCATTATTAAACAATGTGATTGACCCATTGGCGTATAGCCTAGTGAATCGCCTTTTGTAAGCTCTATGAATTGATCTGGTATATATATATATACATTTTAGAATTCTAATTGAATTGCTGGTTCTTATATGTTTATTTTATACAATTGATTTTAGGGGTTCTGACGATGGCAGATACCGAAACCGGCCGGTCAACCCCAATAATAAATTATGTTCCAGAAAAGGTGTTGAGTATATCAGGTTTGAAATGGAGACGTTTGGAAGAGATGGCTCAAAAGTTAATTAATAGAAAATGGGCCGTAATATTTAATCGAGCTTGCTTACATGAAAAACTTGTCCCAAAGTATTGCCTTAATATATATATATATATATATATATATATATATATATATATATATATATATATATATATATATATATATATATATATATATATATATATATATATATATATATATATATATATATATATATATATATATGCGTTATATATATATATATATATTTATATGCGTTATATATATATATATATATTTATATGCGTTATATATATATATATAACGCATATAAAAATATTAATAAACAAAACTCTTTAAAATGGCACATTTTTGTTACCTAAAAGAAGAAAACAATTTTTCTCAGGGCTGTGTGAGAAATGTCTTGATGGAGTCATGCATTAATTGTGTACATTCGTATAACGAACAAGCCATAAATTAGTCTACTCAAACCAACCAGCTGGCATTTTTTAAACAAGATAGAACGCTTTTTTTGAATATAAATATTTTTTAAAATTTATATTATATATATACCCATGGACAAACAAACAGACGGACAGACAAGAAAGCAAGTTAAGAAAAACGTGGTTAATGTAATAATTTTTTTTTAATTTACAGACATAGGGCGAATTGTCCAGGGGGCAAACCGTCCAGAGTCCGAATCGACCAGTGGGCGAATCGTCTAGGAAGGAAGCTAATCGTCCAGGTTCTGAAAAGTCCTGTTACATGTTATTTGATTATTCTAAACTATAATTACGTGGCCTAGATGTTTAAATAACAGGCGCTTGCGCCGATCACACCCTAGTATAGATATATAATTATAAAGGTAATGTGTGGGTATTCGCTTATCACATCAAAACCGCAATTTAAACAACTATTATCATGGAGGTAGTTCCCGTAAATGAGAAAATTTTGACAAGTTAAAAAACTGTTATGTATTTTACGTTTCATTGGCAAGAAAAATAAAAAAAAACTAAGCAAAGATAACCCGGGAAACGCCATTTAACCCTGCCAGTAAGCTAATAATGGCGGGAAAATTATGCCTCCCTTCCCTGGAAAGTGTTGAATTTACGTCCCTGTACCTATCTAAGAATTCTATCTAGTAATCCAAGAATGACCTGCCCTATTTAAAACTTCATCAGTTTCTGAGCTCACAAATAAAATTAATCAACATACATATGGTTATAACTATTACCATGGCGGTAGGCGATCTTTGATTCGCTAGATCTTTATTAATTTTATTTTTTACACTATATAGTATATTCAAACTCAGAATTTGTACCTTTATTTAAAATATTAGTGAAATTAAAAAAAAATATTTTGAAACTTTTTATGCGACTACCTAGGATAGGGTTAGGGATAGGGTTAGGGTAGGGTTAGGGGTAGAGGTAGAGGTAGGGGTAGGGTAAGGGGTAAAGTTAGGGTAGGGATAGGGTTTCATTTTAATACGGGATTGCAATTTTACAGATTGCAATCACGGCGAACCGCCGGGGCAATAGCAGCGACTTTATATAAAGTGACTAGCGGGGTTTACTTCGTTGTTTTTCTCGCCTTTTGTTCCTTATCGTTTTACATAGAAAAAATTTTAAAATTTTAAATTAATTTTTTTATAACTGATAGTTTGTTTTTTAAATAAAATTTTATTATAAACTAATTTTATTTTTTTTTATTCATTTCATTCATACGATCATCGTACCTCACCACTCACAAATGGTGCTTGGAAGGGTACTACTTACCGTTTTCAAAGTCTCTCAAATTACGATAAATGTTTTTTTTTAATTCAATTTGGTATAAAATTTGTTTTTTATGTTATTGTAACAAAATAATAAAAATACGACTATTTTTTCGGCACGGGCCGTCCGTAGAAAAGATTACCCAAACATTAATCTTACCACTGTATTTTTATTCCAAATATTTACTAATAAGGTACATGAAGTTAGCAACGAAATCGGCGACGAACGCTATTTTGGACACAAAAAGTAAATTATAGACAAAAATAAATTTGCCCGATCTAGCATAGCAGCTGTACAAAATGCAGGTTTGGAAAAGGATCCATACTATTATGCAATTCATTCAGAAATTTGAACCAGATATTAAAAATGGAAACGTTTTCTTGTTATCCACCCTCCGAGAGGAATTCATTTCAATTCTTGGTTCCAGTGGTATAAATGGAGAAAGTTATACATCAAATAATTTAAAATCAAGGTTAGGTCAAGTGAATCCAGCAATTTGTTTTATCAGTCAGCCTGGTTTTTCAGATCTTGTTTGTTCGAGCAGCATTTCTGTTGGCGAGGCTCTTCGACTAGCCAGGGATCTTGTTAATGCTGTCCATGAAGAAAGTTCTGATGAGTTTGAAAAGAATTCTTTGAAAGTTCTTCCTGATGATGCTGTTCTTCACCAGGCAGTTAGAATTCTAAGAAGAGAAATAGGAAAAATTGAGAATCATAAAGATTTTTATTTTTCTTCTGGAGAGATGTCAGTTGATGGAATAAAAAAGTTTGTAAATCCCAAGTTATTGACATTTTTAGTTTGGTTACCAAACAAAAGTTCTTTCGATGCAGCAGTTATTCAAAACAATTAGGATGAGTTGAAAAAATGTTTAAACATAGCTTGCAACATAATCACTTTATCAACATCTCGGTCTAGCGATTGAATTATATCATGATTTTGGATCAAGGAAGCTGAATGAACTTGTATATCACCTTGGATATTCTGTTTCGTACAGTGAACTTTGACGCTCTCCAACCTCCGCATCAAGTCATATTGCTCAGGTGACAACTCAATCAAAACTGTAAATTTATTTACCTCCAGAGTTTAAATCAAAAGTTGAAAATGGTGGATTTGTAGTATGTGCTGCAGACAATTGGGATCACAATGAAAAAACTGTTGATGGTAAACGAACTACTCATGCCATGACTTCAATTCTTATACAAGAAGGACATACATCATCTGAATTAATAGAATTCAGCATCAAGCGATTTCCTGAAAATACATTGAATAGTTCATCACTCGGAATTGATCTGACAAAGGTTATTCATTACAAAAAGCCGCCAACAACACCTGAACCCGAGCTGTTAAAAACGGCTTGTTTTTCTGAAATTGAATCAATTTCAGACACACCAGAACTTGTTTCATGGGCAAGAATTGAAGAACTTTATAATCTGGTGATATAAATCAGCCCTGTACTGGTAGTTGCAATTGTTACAGTACACAAACAGATGAACTATGTTTACCCGTTTTAGACCATCGTACGTTTTACGAACACACTTATTTTTGGCGTTGCATAAAATTAAGCTGTAGATTTTTTTCTGTTAGAAGTTTTTTTTTATGTTAAGAAAGCTTCAATACACTGTATAAAAATTTTTAAATAATTTTTTTATTCGTATTAAGTAGTTTAATCTGGTTTAGAATATGAGTGTTTTCAAGGTTTTCGACCGATATTACTTTAAAATTTATTATGCTAATTTTATGAGAGTTATCATAACAAAAGTTTGAAATATCGAAAGAGGATGTAAACAGCAAAAAGTAAACAGCAACGTTAATTAAATTTTATTGTGTTTCTTTGGGTGAAGAAATGTAGGTCGCAAATACGGTCAGTTCAATGCCGCGGCAACCAAAACGCCAAAAACGATTGAAATGCACCTGGACCAAAAAGAGTCATTTGAATAGCCACTTTTAAAACAGTCTATATATAACGAGCTTGAAACACCACAATGGTGCTTTGCTTGAAAACCCCCATATAGGCTGTTTAGGTTGTTTTATACCGATGAAATGAATTCATGCACGGTTGAAGAAACAAAACGATAGGGAAGATTCAGCAACTGGCCATGGTCACGATCTGGAAAAGGTGAAAACAAGCTGGAAAATTTGTGGCAAAACACCGTACATGTGGACCAAGTGCGGCAAACGACTTCATCGGAATTGTTTTGGTGCTTTTCACACACTGCGGTTCTGAAACGACTATCATGAACTGTTTGACTGATTTATTGAATGTTAAAAGTTAATATTTTGGATTTTATTGAACTGTGTTACTGATAAAGTCAGAAATGTGTTTTTAGCTTTTCTGTTTATAGCCTAAAATTTATATTATAATTGTTTCCGTTGAGAACAAAAAAAAATTGACTTTTAAACATGTTGTCGTTTTCAGTAGTCTATACGACCACCGTTCGAAAAACGAGCATAGTGAATTTTCAAAGTTTTCTTTCAAATAAAAAATAATTAAAAATAAATATGTTAAAACATAAGCAAGTAACTTAGAAATAAAAAAAAATAGAAATCTAATTAATAAAGTTTTGTACCTAAACTGGTTAAATCCATGTAATGTTTGTATGGATGATGATAGCGATGATGATGATGCAGATGATTGAATTTATTTAAATAAAAACTGTATGACAACAATGATAGATGTTTTAAATTTATCCATTATTTTATTTTATATTTTATTTCACAATTTAAGTTTTGAAAATATAACTGATGGTACACAGTTTTTGTGAAATGTTGTAAATAGGAGAATATAGCATAAAACCAAACAAAGTTCATTTTCTCAGCCCGCACCAACTATTGAAAGTTGCAACCTCAATTTTCTTCATCCTTATGAAAATACCTTTCCAACGATGTATAACAACCTTTTAGAAAATTCCGGTGCAACCATAGTGTTGAAATTTCCGGAATGTTTGCAGCATGATTATAACTTCGCGTAACCCTGATAGGAGGCGCTGCTTTCGCAAAATATTTTTTTTAATCCGTCATTTTTGACCGGCAATAATTTAGTAAATTTAGTATAAACTATAAAGCGTAACGAATAATATTAACCTGAGTTTATTTGAAATCATAACTTTTCTTAATTTCAACAAACATGAACAAATAGGTATCGGAAATATCAAAATAGTAGCATTGGTGAACATTGTTGGAACTGCTTAAATTTTTATTTTAAATAAGAAAAGAATAATTTTAATTTAAATTCAAAAATTTTGTTAATGAATCAGACGTTCGTTCATACGATGTGTCGCAAAAAAAACTAAGAACGACATCCTTTTTTGACCTGCTCAACTTGGCAGAGCAGAGTATATAAAAAAGTCTGCTAGGTTATAGATCTGAATCTCCATTAGCACAATTACCGGGTGCAATAGCAGAGCCAGTCTAATTAATTCAATTTTGTATCTTCGACCAGCATGAAAATTAGAACTAATTAACTAGGCATCGCTGCTTTCGATGTTCGAGCAAAAGTGCTCGCGTGCGTTTGTGCCTGCGGTGCAGAACATCTATTGCGCTATCGATTTTTAGGACGTGTCGGTAGCAGGCCTTCAGTCTCTTTCCGTCTAGCGGAACTGGTTGTTTTTCTCTAAACGCATCTCTTAAATCTCGTTTATTTCAAGTTTAACAAACTTATAGAACTCCAGATGATTATTTTTACGCATTTAATGTGATCGATAATTTTCGTGTTGATTTGAAAGTTGTTTGGAGGACATTTTCAAATTAATTGACAGTTGTTTAATAAACCGAGCAGGAGGCTGATATCAATATAATGTACAAACGTTGTTTTGCTCTTACCATAATGGTGATTTGAAATGTTTGTTGTTATCCAATTCTCAGAAGTGAATCGGCCTTTAAATCTGGTTCCATCCAATGAGCTCTTAAAATAGACTTGATGAAAAAATGGCACAGAAACAGATTTACTAAAAACGGTTCCTTGAAACTTCGCATCCTTTTGCCTTTGCTCTTGAATTTGTTTGATTGGAAATAATAAGGTCAGTTTGTTACAGTTGTGATTAATCGTTTTTAGGTATTTTTCGATGTATAGCCCTTTTGCATGGTGATCAAATTACTTCAGTTTTTAACTAATTAGTGTAAGTCGTATTCATAAGTTTCAGTTTTTCTGAAGGTTAATATAAAGTATTATTTTAGTTATTAACTCTGTTACATTTTAATTATTTAACTTAATTTAAAACGTATTTACCAGGCAAATTGTAATTGCTTAAGAGACCAATCAATGAAATTCTTCTGTGATTTACGACAGCACACATTTGGTAACGCACTATTCTACTATTCTAAGGCTAAAAAATCTGAATGGGAATTCATCATTTTAATAAATTTTACCATTTATATTATCAGATCAAGTAAAAAGCAATGGGGTCAGTAGAGAGCGAAATGATCGATGGGCCCACGCCAGAAAGTACAGAACCATCGAGAGGCAACAAAACCACGAGAACTCATCTTTTGTGTTTATCTAGGGCTCACAATAAGTTTTCCTTACAACTTTATCAGGAATTTTCAAAAGATGGCAAAAGACCGGGTAATTTCGTTATAGCGCCGATAGGCGTTTCAATCGGTCTCGGAATGCTTCACATTGGTGCTAAAGGTTCGTCAAGAGAAGAACTTCACAAATCTTTGCATCTCCACGAAATACAAGAAAGCCAATTATTGCCCGCGTATGCTGCAATGCACTGGGACCTCACGAAGTCTATTCAACCAAAGGGAGGGGTGTTTGAATATGCCGTCAGACTGTTTGCCCAGCAAGGCCACCTCATGACTTCTCAATACGAAAAAATATGTTCCAGATATGAAATTACGCGAATTAAAAACGTTGATTTCAGAAACAGACCAGATTTGGCCAGAAAAGAGATCAACCAGTGGGCGGAGGAGAAGACTCACGGACGAATTAAGGACGTTCTCCCGATGGGTATAGCTGACAGGGACACGAGTATTTTGCTGGTTTGCGCAACATATGCGCGTCTATCTTTCATGTACCCTTTTGATAAAAAGAAAACTTCTTGCCTACCATTCTATCTACATCTAGAAGCTCCACAAGTTCCAATGATGTATCAAAGGCGATGTTTTAGGATGGCTTTCATATCTAAATTGGATTGCGACTTATTAGAGCTGCCTCTAGCTTGTGGAAATGCAAAATTTCTTATATTGTTGCCGAAAAAGTCAGAGCACATAACGCGTCTTGAGATGAAACTGACACGCTCCGTATTGGAAAACATGCTAGATCGCTTACAAGAAGAGCTGGTAGACGTGTATTTACCAAAATTTCGGTACGAATTGGGAATTATCTGTTGGGACGCCCTCGTCAAGCTTGGCATTAAGAACCTCTACATCAGCGGGAAAGCTGATTTCTCAGGTCTCGACGGTACCAGCACGCTGTTTCTCTCACGAGTTTTTCACCACCTGTGCTTTGAAATCGACGAAGGAAACGTCCCTGAAATAAATTCATCTTCGATAGGCCCAAGCACATGTTCCGGAACCAACTCTTATTCTAATTCAATTGCAGATACAAGTGTTCAACAGCAACAAGTTCCAAAAATCTTTCGAGCCGACCATCCGTTTTTATTTTTGGTATTAGATGAGCGAACTGCAGCCATTCATTTTATCGGTCGCGTTTTCCGTCCTCCACAAATTTCAAGTGTCGCTTCTGTTACATGAAATAGATCATACCGGCCACCAAAGAAACACTTTTTATTGAAAAAAAGAACAGTGACTGATTTGTTAAAAATGTTTTTCTCATTTAATTTCCAAATATTTTAGGGTTGTCTCACTTTTGTATATTTCTTTCTAAAAAAATGCTCGATAAATGATCAAAAAAAAATAAAGAAATTTTAGTCTTTGTGAGAATCCTTATTTTTTTGAATTTGCTTCTTAATGAGCGTGGCAACGAATTTTTAGCCTGATTGCATTGCACTCATTTAAAAAAACTTACTACTTCAATGACTAAAAGAAAACAAAATGCAAACAATATGTAAGATTTTGAAAAAGCTAATTTATTAAATATAGTTTTATAGCTGTATCTAATCAAAACCAACATAATTATGGCTAAGTCAATTTCTCCCGAAATGCTTGAATCTATTTTGACTCGAGTAACGGAAAAATTCACAGAATCTATGAACGCAGTCGTTAACCAGCTTGCGAAGTCCTTCATGGATGTTGTTTCTGTTCAACTAAACGAGATCGGCCAGCGAATGGCCCGCTTAGAAAGCAAGCTCAACGAAGATAAAACTTCTGTTTCTTCTCTTGAAGTCCAAACTCAGAAGCTAGTTGAAGCAACTTTTAAAGCAATTCTTGTTACGGATAAAGAAAGAGAAGATATTAAAATAAGAGCCAACAATGTTATTATTACTGGATTGCCTACGCCTACTGACTCAAAAATTACTGATCAAGAACTTGTCGAAACTTTCTGCGAAGAAGCCCTCACTGTTAAACCTCGCATACTCAAAACTCGCAGACTAGGAAAAGACAATGTCAAAATCTGTGTCACGCTAAACAGTCCTGATGATGTAAAAGATCTTCTCTCTTCTGCGGTCATACTTAGAAGCTCTTCTGAAGTCAAATTTCGCCAAGTTTACATAAACAGGGATTTAACTCGTATTCAAGCAGAGGAGGCCTACAGAAGGCGGTGTGCTAAAAGAAAATCTCGACAGCCTTTTCCATCTGCATCCTCCTGAAAAGTCTACAACTTTAACACCAACGAATATGACAAGTCTGCATAACGAGTTAGGAGAAATGAAGGAAGTTTTTTGTTTATTTGACAGACACATTGATCCAGATCAGCATTTTTTATATTAATTTTATGATCCAGTTACATATTTAACACCAGATAATCTTTCCAATTTAATTAAAAACTCAACCAATAAGAAATTATCATTCCTTCATGTAAATTGCAGAAGTCTCGTACATAAAGTTCAAGATTTAATCTTACTAATGCACATGTCCTCAGCTAAAATTGTAGCTGTAACTGAAACCTGGCTAAATAAAGAAAACTCTGACAGTATATTCATCCCACACTACAATTTTTTATCAAAACCTCGTGAGGGTAAAAAAGGTGGGGGTGTGGGTTTTTTCATCGATGCTTCTATCGCCTGCTCCATTTTGGTCCACAAGGACAAAAATTTACTAATCTCTTCATTCGAATCGTTACTGGTTTCCTTTAGTTGTAATAATAAAAAATGTATTGCTGGGGTGATATATCGACCACCAAACTCAAATTTACAAACTTTTCTTGACGAATTGAATCTTTTATTAACTTCCAATGATTGCCATAACACTATACTATTCTACTGCTGGGTGACTTTAACATAAATTTGTTAGATGAAGTTCATGATCCTCTTGTTTCTGATTTTTTGAACACATTTGCATCTCATTTATTGTTTCCTGCTTTTATAAAACCAACACGGAAAAGTTCTACGACAGCAACAGCAATCGACAATATCTTCACAAACTTACCTCTTCAAAATACGCTCTCAAAAATACTGATTGATGATTTGTCTGACCATTTTTCACTTTACCTTTCTCTTGATCTTGCTTTTCAAATAACCATTTCTAATGATCAAAAAAACTTCAAAAGACAGTTTAAAAACAGTAATTTGTTCCATGTTAAATTAACTAACAAAGATTGGACTGAAGTCATTCAACAAGGTGAAAATGGTAAAGTGACATCTGCTTATTCATTATTTGTGAATGAATATCTCCTTACGTATAATTTCTGTTTTCCTCTAGAGAAACCCAGACAGAAAAAAGTAAAATTTGACCATGAATGGATGAACTTTACGCTTTTTAGACACTGCCGTAAAAAGAACATTTTCTATCGTAATTTTTTAAAACACCCATCAGAAGAAAATAGAAGAAAATTCATAACTTGTCGCAATAAATCTAAATTCTTAAAAACAACCACAATCAAACAACACTACTCTTCTAAATTTGAATCTTATGAAGGTAATATTAAAGCAATCTGGAAATTGATAAAGAATTTACTAGGCCAATTCAAATCAAAAGAGCATCAGGAAAATTTTCTCACAAATGATGGATCCGAAATAAGTTCACCTTCTCTGATTGCTGATATGTTTAACAAGTATTTCTCAAACATTGGGTCAAGCCTTGCAAAACAAATTCACTCTCAGGGTTCTTATTTCACTGACTTCCTCAAGAACCAAGTGGTCGATTCCATTAATGTCACACCAGTAACATCAACTGAAATCCTTAAAATTGCAAAAAGTTTAAAAACATCTAGAATTTGTGGTCCAGATGGTATTGATCCTCTATCCAACTAATTGTCTCTCCTCTAACATCTCTGATCAATAGTTCCCTAACATTTGGAATATTTCCTGACCAATTGAAAATTGCTAAAGTTGTTCCACTTCATAAATCTGGTGAAAAAAATAATGTAACAAATTATCGGCCCATTTCAATATTATCTAATTTTTCCAAATTCTTTGAAAAAGTTATGCACACAAGATTATACAGTTACCTATCAAAGTTTTCTCTCCTTTCACCATACCAATACGGATTTAGAAAAAACCACTCCACATACATGCCACTAGTTGTTCTTCAATCCAAAATCGCTGAAGCTCTAGATCAAGGAAACTTTGGCATTGGCCTATTCCTAGACCTTGCAAAAGCATTTGACACTGTAAATCATATTGGCAGGCGACTTTAACGCTCACGTCGGCGACAACCGTAGTGGCTGGGAAGAAACGCTTGGACGATTCGGCCACGGAAAAATCAACGACAATGGGCAGCGACTGTTGTCGTTTGCGTCAGTAAACAACCTCGTCATTGGCAACAGCCTCTTCCAACACCCGAAGAAGCATCGGCTCACGTGGAGAAACCCGTCGGGTAAAGATTCGGCCATGCTCGACTACGTTCTGATCAACAAGCGTTTTCGATCGACGCTCAACAACGTTCGAGCAATGCGTGGCCCTGATTGCGGATCTGATCACTACCTCGTGCGGGCCAAAATACAACTTCGACTCCAAAAAGCAAAAAAGAAGACGCCGGCGGCTGTAAAGAGAAACTGGACGTGCCTACGCGATCCGGCAGTTCGACACAAATTCCAGCTTGCTTTATCGAACAAGTTTGCGATCCTCAATACATTGGACGATGTCAACGATGAAGAAAAACAAATAACCAAATCCGTCATCGAATGTGCGGCGCCGTTATGTCCACCGATCCGTCGACGAACGCAGCCATGGATTTCGGATGAATGTTTGGATTTGGTAGCTGAGCGGAAAAGAATCAAGCACGTCGATTTCGAACAATACCGGCGACTTAATCAAGAGGTAAGGCGGAAAATGAAGATCGAGCGAGAGGCGTATTGGAACGATGTTGCAGCCAAAATGGAAGAAGCCGCATCACGACATGAATATCGAACATTGTATCAGACACTACAACGTTTAGGCGGAAAAACGAAATCGATCAACGATAACATCAGAAAAACGGATGGAAAGTTTGTTAGTTCGTCCTCCGATCGATTACAGAGGTGGCGGGAATTCTTCCACGAACTGTACAACCACGATCCGCCTGCAGGACCAGCCGCGGACCCGCCACAAATCGATCAACCGCAGATCCCATTTCCCGTCGACGTACCAACAATCGCCGAAGTGAAAGCGGCCGTCAAATCGCTCAAGAACGGAAAAGCGCCGGGCATCGATCAAATTACAGCCGAGATGATCAAAGCTGGTGGTGACATTCTATTGCAACGTCTACACGTCCTATTGACATGCATCTGGGACACGGAGTACGTACCATCGGCGTGGAAGAAAGCGATCGTCGTTCCCATTTTGAAGAAAGGAGACAGTCGAGAATGCAAAAACTACCGCGGCATTAGTCTCCTTTCAATCGTTGGAAAAATATTCACGAAAATCATTCAGTCACGACTACAAAAACATTGTGAACAATCGTGCCGTGAGGAACAGGCCGGATTTCGACCGAATCGTGGATGCATCGATCAAATCTTCGCACTACGCCAACTCGTAGAGGAGAGGGTTCGATGTGGCCGGCGGACTGTTGTTGTCTTCATCGACTTCAAATCGGCTTTCGACTGCATCCATTGGCCATCATTGTGGACGGCATTGGAAAAAGAAAACATACCACCGAAAGTCATCCGTTTGTTACAAGCGTCGTATAGTGGTTCGACCAGCTGCATCCGAATTCGAAACGACTTATCGGACGAGTTTACCATTCAAACCGGTGTCCGACAGGGAGACGTCGCCTCTCCGTTTTTATTTAACGTCGTGATCGATGCGATCATGAGGAAATCGTTCGAAGGAAGGCGTGGCGTTCAATACGACAAAAACAACTTTGTCACTGATCTGATGTTTGCGGACGATAGCGCCGTATTCGCCGACACCGACGTGGAAGCTACAGATTGCCTAAACGACATCGGCAATATTGCCAAGTCATACGGCCTAAAGATCAACGCCGAGAAGACCAAGGTATTAACAACGGACGGGTCGCCAGCTCATGTCCACCTAAATGATGTCCAGATCGAGCAGGTGACGAAATTTAAATACCTTAGATCGATCGTGCAGGAAAAGAAGACGTCGTCGTCGGCCGACGTCCACAGCCGCGTTGGCCAGGCGACTGCGGCATTTGCAGCGCTCAGATGGTGCGTTTGGAAGAGAACGAACATTGCAATCAAGACAAAAATTCGTCTTTACCGAACATTGATTCTTCCGATCCTCCTATATGGCTCGGAGACATGGACATTGTTTAAATCCGATGTGAATAGACTTGAAGTATTTCAAATGCAATGCCTGCGGCGAATACTGGGAGTCTCCATCCGCGACCGCATTCGAAACGAGACGATCCGTGAACGGTGTGATCGACAACCACTGATCGATGAACATATCCAAAAACGGCGGCTACGGTGGTTCGGGCACGTCTGCCGAATGAATTATAAACGGCTTCCCAATAGTTTACTTTGGCGGGAGCGACCGCCTGGCTGGCGCATCCAACGTTCGGCGCCAAAGAAAACATGGCTGAAAATTATTGATGGGGACCTCAAGAGGAAGCGACTGACCGCCGATGGGGCGAGAAGGGTTGCAGCCGATCGAGGAAAATGGAAGATTGTCGTGGAAGACGTTCGTGGTCCCGTGGCACCGACAGCAGCGTATTGGCTTCGAGGACATCCTCCTCCCCAAGCGCCGGCTACGGACTAAATAATAATAATAATAATAATAATAATAATAAATAATAATAAATAAATCATGAAATACTATTGAAGAAGCTTGAGTACTATGGAGTCCGGGGAGTTCCTCTTGACTGGTTTCGGGATTACATGAAGAACCGATCACAATATGTCTGCTACAACAATGTGTTATCACAATCTTTACCCATCAACTGTGGCGTACCACAGGGTTCTATATTGGGTCCACTCCTATTTATTATATATATCAATGACCTTACCTTTAATTTCTAACCTGTTCAGTTTTTCTTTATTTGCTGACGACACTAGTCTGTTTGCTTCTGGTGACAATTTGAACATTTTATTTGACAGCGTTAATAATGGTCTCATATTTATTTATGATTGGTTTTGTGCCAATAAGCTTTCTTTAAATGTAAAAAAACCAACTATATCATATTTCATCCAAAGAGTAAATCTATTATTACAAAGTCATGTCTCAGCATTTCTGGTGTTTCTATTACCCGTGTCACCTCATATAGATTTTTAGGTGTGTTTCTTGATCAACATTTAACATGGACTGATCACATTAAGCATGTTAAATCTAAAGTTTCTAAATATATTGGAATTATATATAGATTACGTCGTTTTATAGACACAAAAACTTGTATTATGTTGTATTATGCATTTGTCTTTCCCTATATTTCTTACAGCAATATTGTTTGGGCTTCTAATTACCCAAACTCGTCTTCTTTCTTTACACATTTTGCTCAAACGACTCATCCGTATTATTTTTTCCTTACATCCTCTTTCTTCTTGTAAGTCAAAATTTACTGAACATAAGCTTTTAAACATTTATCAAGTCAATCTGTTTCAAATTGGTTCTTTTATGTATAAATATTCTAATTCTACTCTACCTCAATCCTTTCATGATTTCTTCTTAAAGTCGTCCGATATTCATACCCATTTTTTGCGATCATCTAATCTTTTCCGTCCAGAATTTTCAAACACAAGACTAAAAACCTTCTCTATTAAATGTTCAGGTCCGCGTACATATTCAGTCATTCCTATTTCAATACAGTCCTCTGAGTCCTTTTCATTATTTAAATCTCACTTATTAAAATTATAATATATTCTATCATCTCAGATTCGAACGTGTATTGTTTAGGTATATTGTATATTATTAAATGTTAAATTTTGTTATTTTGTTCATCTTAGTAATTTATTTAAGTTATTTTACCATTCTAAATTTATTGTATTGTATGTACCTGTATTATTATTATTTGTAAATGTTTCATCTGCACTGGTCATCCTCAAGCGAGATTCATCTCTTCGGATGTTCCTTTTGGGCACTACTCATTCATTTTTTGTTGCATGCTTTTATTTCAATTTTTATGTGTTTCTTTAATGTGTTTTTGTATGCCCAATAAACAATAAACAATAAAAAAAAGTTTAGGAAAGGAATTAGTGGGGGCTGACTGTCTTTATGGGTAAACTATGTTTGCTGCCCGGAAAAAGCTTGTTTTCTTAATTAAGTGCTAGCGCTTAATAAGCAATTTGGTAGAGCATAGAAGGAAGTGAAGGAACTATCATGAAGATAGTGTAATATATAATTTTACAATTATTCAACCCTCTAAAACAAATTTACCATTTTGAAAACATGTGAAAATTTTAGCCCAACCCATAGCGGCTTGTTAATGAAAAAGCTTCCTCTTCCAAGAAAAATAAAAATTCTGATGCTAATTTTTGTGGTCTAGCGTTGTATGAGCTATTTGTCTTAAGGAACCGTTCATAAATGATGTCATGCAATTTTGGCCTTTTTGGCCTCTCCCCCACTTCGTCACCAGTGGCGTAGCGTGGCTTTCAGCCGCCTGGGATGAGCAAGCCAAACTAGCCACCCATATTTAAATGTTTACATAAAATTTTACTCCAAACTAATTGATAACTGGGCGGAAGGCAGAAGCGTCGTGCAATGGGAACCCGGTCCAGAGTTTTGGAGTTAAATCTGGACTCCAAGCACGGCGTAGAGTTTCAACTTTTCCCGAGGGGCAAGACTCGGAGCAACGTTTTGGTCAAATGAATCTATTAAAATTGCTGACCATGAGGCTTTGAATGAAATCTAAGAAAAAGCAGTTGCAGACATGTTATTCAACAATATATATATATATATATATTCCCGCAAGCAAGTTTCATTGAACTTTGTCGCCCATTTTGCATTCAACAGTTTCTTGTATAAACCTTGCAAAACAACAATATCTTTCCTTTCTGAAACTACACCAAGCAACGTTTTAAAATCTTTATTTTTTCCAGCTGACTGGCCAGTTTCGGTTAATTTAACCATCTTCAGAGCTTCATTTATAATAATAAAACGGTATATATTAAAATCGAAAAAACACTTTCTCAAATTATAATAATAAAGTTAATTAAACAGCAGTTAGTTTGTTTTCAATACATGCAGAATTAGACGTAAAATCAATAAAAGTAGCCGAGTATTAATAAACACGCTTTCAGTGAGTAAGTCATTTTCTTTTCCTTCAATCATTTCATCTGTGTGGAAACTATCAAGAGAGAGTGATTCTGACTCCGTATTTTTAGAGCCACAGCTTTTAAAACAAACAGGCGTTTCTCTAGTTAGATCTCCCTCAGCATCCACAGACCTTTCATAATTCTTGACAGGTGTAGTTTCCTTCTGGTTAGTAAGATTTTCCATGACGGTATCCTCTATGTCTTTGATGTTGAGTATATCTTCATCGGTCACCATATCAATTTCTTTCTCGCAGCAATCACTTTGTTCTCTTCTTTCGGACAAATCATTTTCAAATTTCAGCTCGTTTTATTCTTGTTGAGATTATCGTATTATCGTAGAGGAGTGGTTTGGGCTCTAGAATTTTAGAGTTACAATTATTACTAGCCTCTCCAACTGAAACGTCAGATGAATGCTGACAGTTATTTACCTTTGTTTCAAGAAGTTTCGTTTTTGGATCCCTGTTCGTCATCTCTGTTTTATGTTTATCTCCTTCCATCAATCTATTAATATTCATTCCTTTATTGACGTTTGATGCAATTCCAAATTTTGGAACAATTGGGCCATCAAACAACTTCAAAATGTGTGTGAAATTGTTATCTTGAATGTTAATTGCTGGTTTTTGTTCCTGGATCAACAAAGCCTCTGCCACCCTTAATCGTCTCGGATTGTTAAAAGTTTCTATTATTTCAGTGTTATCCACAAGGATTTGTCTAGATAACTGCTTATGGTGTTTTTCACAGAAATGCTTCATGATACCTCCACCCTGCAAATGCATAGTCAACCTTCGTGATAAAGACGTTCGGGTAGAGCCAATATATGTTGCATGATCACAGGGACATGTGAACCTGTAGATAACATTTTTCCGTTGCAAATGCTTTTTACAGTTAGAAATATTGTTACGCATAACCATGGAGTGGGATGTTTTTGGTTTATAGTATACATTAAGTTTAATTTCATAGTTTAACGGATCAATAACTTTCACTTGAGTTTTGACTATATTTTTTATGATGTTTTCGTCAACTATATAATTTCATTGATAAAGATTAAAAGGATTTATTAAGCTTCGTTAATTAATTTTTCAATGGAGAAATACGTCAAAGTTAACTTGACAAAAAAAAGAAGACACTGATTTGAGAGACGATGGCGATAATATGAAGAAAGATCCGCTGGACGATACGAAAGTTGACACCGACGAAAGAGCCGAGTGGGAATGTGAAAAGAAAACGTTCGATTGTAGCTTGGAAGAAAACAAACACGACGGCGATGAACTTCTCCAAAACAACAATAGCAATGTAGCAAGCAAAAACTCTGAAAAAGATGAGCCAAGAACAGAGAACGGTACCGAGAGTTCTAAATCAGATAAATCCACAGAGGATTTTAGATCAGATAGACTAAGAGTCATTGTAAAATCAAATAACAGTTTGATGAAGGGATTTATTAGATTTATGGAGCGTGTTTACGAAAAACCTTTTGACGAGTTTCTTGAAAAAGATCTAAAAGATGTGAAGGAAGAAGAAAAAGCAAACAATTCCGATAAACCGTGCAAAGATGTTCAAGACGAGGCATGCAAAAAAGGCTGTGATGAACCGTGCAGATATGGCGACGATAAATCTCGTGTCATAGTGTTCAGTGTTAGAAAAAGTACTGTGTTTCATTACTTAAGTAAAAGTACAAGTAACGCCTCAAAAAGTTACTTAAATAAAAGTAGAAGTATTTGCTAAAAAATGTACTTAAGTAAAAGTAAAAAGTAACAGCACTTTAAAGTTACTTTTAAAGTAAAAAGTAGAAGTATTGAAGCCCTTTTTGTAATGATCATTCGTCAATCATCTAACTTTATTTTATCGTAATTCCATCGTCTTTCAAACGCTACTGCCTTAATTAAGCAACTGGATAAACACTTTCTTCAAACTCTCATTTCCAGCAATAATGTTCATGTCATCTGATCGGTTCTGGAGATACTGCATAAGAACTTCATTGTCAGACGCAGTTGACTTTCTGCGATCGAAGAAACTGTCTTCTTCCTCACCATCGGCTACTGAAGAATGAGATAATCCAGACTCACGTGGAGTGCTGAACACGTAGTTGCTTTAGGTCTTAGGACCTTTAGAGTTGTACAGCAAGCATGTGAACCTGAACGATTTAGCTTCCATCGATTCAAATCTCAACCTTTTGACTAAATATGGTCATGGGTGTTCTTTATTAAGTTCATTGTTGTTCCGCCTATCTTCGCCACCACTGTCCACGTTCGCTCCTTCGGAAGATTCCATAGTAATGTCGAACAATCTATTGTAATCCAAAACAAGTATGACCGCGAAAATCTTAATAATCATAGATAATTTATAATACATCGATTTAAACTTTATGTCGTTTTATTAATTTTTTTACAGTACTTTGTAATTTCTTGTCCTGGAAAATTAACGAAGTAAAAGTAAGTCCGAAAATATTACTTCGTTACAAGTAAAAGTACTAAAAATAATGTGTACTCCGTTACAGGATGTACTTAAGTAAAGTAACGCGTTACTTTTACTTCGTTACCGAACAACACTGTTAGTGTTTGTCTCCAAATTCCTCCAAAACGGCTTAACCGATTTTTATGAAATTCTTTGTGTAGATTTGGTAGGTCTGGGAATAGGGGGTAGTCTATTAAGAATATTTTTTAACAAATAAATAAAAAAAAAGTTTTAAAAAAAAACACACTTTTATATAATCGATTGTGTAGGCCACATTCTGTTACATAAACAACGAGCATATTAGCATAGACAATAAATAGTTTGACGAAAATATCACAAATGTTTGTTTTATTAAATTTCGTCCAATCGATCCGAATATTTTACAGAATGCATTGTTTATCAGTTCGGAGGTATGTTTAAATTTTTAAGTCTCTAGCTCATCGGGAAGTTTGTTTAAAATCGATTGCAAATTTGACGACAGACAGACAGACAAACAGACAGAGAAGTCAAGTTAAGTAAAAGTGTGTAAAAATATTTTAAGAAGTTACATTGGAAAAACAAAAGACAAACCGACAGACAAAGAGACATACAGACACTTATATATATATATATATATATATATATATATATATATATATATATATATATATATATATATATATATATATATATATATGCGAAGTGAAACACAGCGTTGAAATGTTTCAAGAGCCTACAAATAGGATGACTAACTGTCACCACAAGTAACGCAAATATTTATAAGACTCTACTAGGAATCGAACCCACGTGTCTACGGCAACACCGCCTCGCCTAAATGCAAGCGCTCTTACCAACTGAGCCACCGACCATCACCATTAAACTTCTGAAGAAATTCTTGTCTCTTCTAATATAACACAGCGAAAGCGCAAAAATTGATTTCCAATAGTATAAATTTTATATTCTTTTGATTTGATAGGTAGAGTGTTTTTTCGTTTTTTCTTTTGTTAGTGTGCTAATTCTTTGATAATTTCGGTTCTTTCTGTTTGTTTACTTTTCTCGTTTTACTTTTGACCCTGAGGATGGCTGACATAGCTGAAACGGTCCGTCGGTCAGACAATAAAAGTTTAATGGAAAAGTTTTTGGCTAATTGTAGTCTCGAACAGAGAGTTTTGTACCGAAAGGTCGAGAATTTGGCTCGAAAAGTTGTTTCTGCCAAATGGCGAGTTGTGTTTCTTGGAGCGTGTCTCAAAGATAAGTTGATTCCACAGTTTATTCGCAACATATATATATATATATATATATATATATATATATATATATATATATATATATATATATATATATATATATATATATATATATATATATATATATATATATATATATATATATATATATATATATATATATATATATATATATATATATTGTAAAAAACACATACATACATACATACATAAACACACACACAGACACACATACATGCACATACACATACATACACACATACATACGCACATACATACATACATGCATGCATACATAGATACATACATACATACATACATACATACATAAACACACACACAGACACACATACATGCACATACACATACATACATACACACATACATACGCACATACATACATACATGCATGCATACATACATACATACATACATACATACATACATACATACATACATACATACATACATACATACATACATACATACATACATACATACATACATACATACATACATACATACATACATACATACATACATACATACATACATACATACATACATACATACATACATACATACATACATACATACATACATACATACATACATACATACATACATACATACATACATTTGCTCGAGGGGGGGTTTTCTTCTGATGACCTCCACAGAAAAGCTCTTCAGGAGTGCACACACACACATACATACATACATACATACATGCATACATACATACATACATAATCCCGTTTCCGTTCCCGCTCACGCTCACGCTCATTTTCTCCTTTCCACTCTTTCCTAACTTCTTTCAGCCCATAAAACGTAATATAGATTTGCTAGAAGTTGTTTGAAGCCTTCAAACGTTGTTCTGTAAACTAAATTTGAATTTTATTACACAAGTTACTTTTGATGGTCGTACATAGGCACTTTCGGCCTGGAAAGTTTTTTAGCCTACCTGAGCCGGGAGATCGGAGTTGGGAGTCCAAACATTCTTAACATTCATCCCATGTATGAAAACTACCTCCTTGCCAAATTTCATCAAGATCGCTCTCCCGCTCCGCTCATATTGTAACCGATTTCAATTTTTTCACAAAAACCTTTTACCATTGCCTCTCAAGCTTGTGTAAAAATTGCACTACGATTAAATGAATGGTGTAGCAATGCATAAAGGACATTTATACTTACATACATATTCTCATTTATATATATATATATATATATATATATATATATATATATATATATATATATATATATATATATATATATATATATATATATTCCCGCAAGCAAGTTTCATTGAACTTTTTCGCCCATTTTGCATTCAACAGTTTCTTGTATAAACCTTGCAAAACAACAATATCTTTCTTTTCTGAAACTACACCAAGCAACGTTTTAAAAACTTTATTTTTTCCAGCTGACTGGCCAGTTTCGGTTAATTTAACCATCTTCAGAGCTTCATTTATAATAATAAAACGGTATATATTAAAATCAAAAAACACTTTCTCAAATTATAATAATAAAGTTAATTAAACAGCAGTTAGTTTGTTTTCAATACATGCAGAATTAGACGTAAAATCAATAAAAGTGGCCGAGTATTAATAAACACGCTTTCAGTGAGTAAACAAGTGTCGACGCGTTCAGCCAAAGTCTCACTAAAATACAAAAAGTACACAACCAGCAAGCCACACAGCTGATTTCACGCTCACTTTTCCCGTAGTTTTTGTTTTCTACTTTCTTCTTTTTATATTAATGTTTGGATTGCAAAGTAAATGTTCAAACACCGCAGGTGTCTCAGCCTCAGCCTCACCTGAACGCGTCGATACTTGTTTACTCTGAAGATGGTTAAATTAACCGAAACTGGCCAGTCAGCTGGAAAAAATAAAGATTTTAAAACGTTGCTTGGTGTAGTTTCAGAAAGGAAAGATATTGTTGTTTTGCAAGGTTTATACAAGAAACTGTTGAATGCAAAATGGGCGACAAAGTTCAATGAAACTTGCTTGCGGGAAAATATTGTCCCCAATTATGTATGGAATATATATATATATATATATGTAGTTCCCGCTCGCTCACCCGCTCTACTCCGCTCATTTTGTGACGGATTTTTTTCTCTATATTTGATTCCCCTTGACTCTCAAGGCTGTGTGAAAATTTCATTACGATCGGATGAATGGTGTAGCAATGCATAAAGAACATACATACATACAAAAATTCATTTATATATATATATATATATATATATATATATATATATATATATATATATATATATATATATATATATATATATATATATATATATATATATATATTATAAGGAAACATAACGTTGATATGTTTTTACGAGCCACATATATCAGAAACTTGGATGGCGTACAATCCACCACGAAATAACGCAAATATAAATGTCTCAACTTCAGACTCGAACCCACGACTGTCGGATCGGCAACACCGCCTTGCATCATGCCAACTACCTTACCATCTGCGCCACTTCCACCGCCAAAAAACAGTGGTTGTTAAGCGCTTTTGTTGGGGTATGTTGAACACAACACTCGACTATGAATGGGTACGAATCAATGCTCGATAGTATATAAGTTGTACGGCGTACAATCCGTCACGAGCTAATTTAATAGCTATCGAGATATATATGTTTTTAAGATATATATTATAAGGAAACATAACGTTGATATGTTTTTACGAGCCACATATATCAGAAACTTGGATGGCGTACAATCCACCACGAAATAACGCAAATATAAATGTCTCAACTTCAGACTCGAACCCACGGCTGTCGGATTGGCAACACCGCCTTGCATCATGCCAACTACCTTACCATCTGCGCCACTTCCACCGCCGTACAACTTATATACTATCGAGCATTGATTCGTACCCATTCATAGTCGAGTGTTGTGTTCAACATACCCCAACAAAAGCGCTTAACAACCACTGTTTTTTGGCGGTTGTACCAAATCATCCTTCATAAACCCCAAAGAACCAGGAATTTTTTGCTTTTTCTGAAGATGGCTGAAAAAATAGCCGAAACATGCAAGTTAAAAAGTAATAAAGATTAGTATAATCGGGCGTTCTTTGAACAACTTCGTGGGCGAATTAAATTACGTGAACTATCTCATATAATAGAAAAAGTTTCCAACAAAACTTGGTCTATAAAATTTAACAGCCTGTATCGACGAAAAATTAACACCTAATTATTTGAATAATAAATACCGAGGCTCTAGGATTTCTAATTTATTTGATACAGTTCTCGACGCCCTAGAAAGAGAAATTACAGAAGCACAGCTTGAGGTGAATAAATTAACTGCTTCGCTACGTGCTTCAGTCCAGGCCTATCAAACTTTGCTCCCTAATAAAGCTTCCACTGATGCTTTTCATCAGTTCATTGATTCTAGCACTGACTGTTATATATATATATATATATGTTTATATATATATATATATATATATATATATATATATATATATATATATATATATATATATATCCATATATATTAAATAACCATTAGGGAACTTGAAAGACTAGTCAAGGAAGGAGTTCTTAAAAGAGTTGAATACAGTCACTGGGCGGCACCGATTGTGGTTGTTTCAAAGAAAAGCGGAACGGTGCGCATCTGTGCTGATTTTAAAACAGGCCTTAGCATCTTAGCTTGAAATGCACCAACATCCATTTCCAACACCGGATGAAATTTTTTCAAAATTAAACCAAGGAGCTTGGTTTACTCAAGTATATTTTGCTGATGCATATCTACAGTTGGAAATGGACGAATCGTCAAAAGAGCTCGTTACGATCAACACTCCTAAAGGTCTATATCAGTACCAGAGACTTCCTTTTGAAGTAAAAAGTGCACCAGGTATTTTCCAGGAAACAATGGATAATTTAACGTCAGGGTTAAAAGGTTGTGCGCTAACTTGGACGATGTAATTGTGACCGGCACAACATTGGATGAACACAATATGAATGTTTTTGAACTATTCAAACGGATTTCAGATTTCGGCTTTAGAGTCAAGATGGACAAGTGCTTTTTTGCCAAAAAAGAGATTAAATTTCTAGGTCATATTGTCAGCAAAGAAGGCCGAAAACCAGACCCAGAAAAAAACAGCAATTGTAGAAATGCCCTCACCAAAAGACAGAAAACAGTTAAAATTGTTTTTGGGTATAGTTAGTTACTATTCTGTTTTTGTACCAAAGATGAGACAAATGAGAGGCCCACTAGATGACTTGGAAAAAAATGAGAAATTTGAATGGTTAAGAGTACACCAGGAATCTTTCACAAGTCTTAAGAATGTGTTACAATCAAATTTATTGGTGACGCATTATAATCCCAAAAGAGACATCGTAATAGCTGCTGATGCATGTGAATACGGAATTGGAGCAGTGATTTCACACCGATTTCTTAATGGAACAGAAAAAGCAATCGCTCATGCAGGCCGTGCGCTGACCCAAGCAGAAAAGAATTACGGCCAAATAGAAAAATAAGCTTTAGTCCTAGTTTTTGCAGTAAGAAAATTCCATAGATTTGTTTATGGAAGGCGGTTTACACTTTTGACCGATAACAAGCCTCTCTTGTCAGTATCTGGTTCAAAGAAAGGAATATCTGCACACGCTGCAAACAGACTGCAGAGATGGGAACTGTTACTCTTAGGTTATGATTAGAGATCGAATATCGACGAACTGCAAATTTTGGTCAAGCTGATGCCTTATCAAGACTCATTGATTCCAAAAAAACAACAGGAAATGAGGATTTGATAATAGCAGGTGTAAACTAAGACTTCACAATGATACAAGAGGATACGATGAGACAATTACCTGTTAGTAAGAAAGATATTCAAATTATGACAGAAGAAGACTCTGAACTCAGAGAGTTAAGTGAGATTATTAAAAAGGGATTTTGGCCAAAAGTTAAATCTGGATCAAACTGGAATGCATTCCAAAGTAGAGCAACTGATTTGACTTTACATGATGGCATTATATTTATGGGTGTAAGAGCAGTAATTCCAAAAAAACGGCAACAGCGTATATTGAGGATGCTACATCAGGGTCATCCAGGAATTACAAGAATGAAAATGCTGGCCAGACAGTCGGTGTATTGGCATGGAATCGATAGAGATATTGAAAATATGGTGAAAACCTGTGATGCATGTCAAAAAGCAGCTAAAATGCCTATAAAAAACACGTTGTCACCATGGCCTGAACCATCACAGGCCAGGGAGAGAATTCACATTGATTTTGCGGGACCAATGGAGAATTCAATGTTTCTGGTTGTTGTGGACGCATATTCAAAATGGCCAGAAATAATACAAATGAGTGCGGCTACCTCAACAACGACAATTCGCGAGCTGAACAGAATGTTTGCTCTGTATGGATTTCCCAAGACATTGGTATCAGATAACGGAACACAATTTACTTCTATGGTATTTGAAAGATTTTGTCAGTCAAAATTTATCAGTGATATCCGAATACCTACATTTCATCCACAAAGTAATGGTCAAGCAGAAAGATTTGTTGATACTTTCAAAAGAACCATACAAAAGCTAATTGGTGCAAAAGTTTCTATTGTGTTATAGATCTACACCATGCCCATCTAGTCCACATCGAAAATCCCCCGCAGAAAATTTGTTGGGGAGACAAATTAGAACACCACTATCAGACTTACAACTAAGTACTAAAAAAGACGAAAAGTATTCAGAAAAAAAATCTTGCAAGAAGAGACAGCTTGACAAAAGGAATGGGGCAAGACCGAGAGTTTTTAAAGAATAAGATGCGGTGTACGTTAGAGATTATAAAAATCCAAACCATCCCAGATGGATACCAGGGAAGATTTTAAAAAGAATTGGAAAAACGGTTTACGAAGTTGAGATTGACAGAAGGATTACAAAAAGGCATACAAATCAATTAAGACAAAGGAATTTAGATTGGGCACTTAAAGAAATGTTTGAGACATTCGACATGCCAGTACCTCTTCAAGATAAAAGTGATGGAGAGAAAGCCCCAGTAAGAATTGTGTTCCAAGGAGGGGAAGAGATGTTGAAACCAGACATAAACGCAACCCCACGGGTTACGGAGAATGAGGATGGATAGAATAGACAAGGAGACCATGTTCTGAGCCATATGGATAATGAAGCCCATCCGGAGGAGTTGACACACATTCCAACAGGAATAGAACCGAGCAAGACCTCCAAAATGGACCCCAGTAGAAAATCATATGGGGGGTTGTTATATATATATGTTTGTATATATATATATATATATATATATATATATATATATATATATATATATATATATATATATATATATATATATATATATATATATATATGGGGGGTTGTTATATATATATATGTTTGTATATATATATATATATACATGTATATATATATATATATATATATATATATATATATATATATATATATATATATATATATATATATATATATATATATATATATATATATATATATATATATATATATATATATATATATATATATATATATATATATGGGGGGTTGTTATATATATATGTTTGTGTATATATATATATATATATACATGTATATATATTAGGGATGTCACGGGTACCCGAACCCGAATTCGGTACTACCCGGTCTTTTTCTGATACCCGAACCCAAACTCGAACCCGAAAGTGTGAAAATTTGATACCCGAACCCGAACCCGAAAATGTGAAAACTTGATACCCGAACCGGAAAATGAGAAAACTTGATACCCGTACCCGAACCCGAAAATTTATAAGCCTAATACCCGAACTCGGAGTTGTGAACAAACAAATCTTTATAAAAGCTGTGTCTTAGAGAATAATAAATTACAAGTTTTGTTGACGTAACATATTATACTAATCGCGAGCGTAGAAGTTTTGTATTATCACCTTTGCGTAAGAAATAACACAAATACGTCATTTTATTAGTGATTGTGTAAACTAGACCACTAATCCGTTTGATTATCAGGCCGGACCGAGCCGCGAACGAACTAAAATAATTAAGCCTCCTTTGGTCGAAGAAATCGCGGATAGCCATGACTCTAAACTTTTTACTTCAGTTATATAACCTTATATTTATTTTTATTCATTCATATATTCAAAGTTTTTCTGATATAACAAAGACCCTTTGTTATAAAGATAATCTTGCATAATCCTAAACTTTAACTGGCAAAGTCTATAAATGATCTATGCGTCACAGTCATTTTATTGGCAAATGTGTAAGCTAGGACACTAATGAGAAATACTCATTAATAATAACAATAAAATGGTTGATGATGTCACAAAAAATTTCTTGACGCTAGTTTGAAAATGGAAAAATTCAGTGATAATCCAAAGAAAGCCATAAACGTTTATTATAAAGCCCAAATGCACAGAAATTATATAGTTGACGAAAACATCATAAAAAATATAGTCAAAACTCAAGTGAAAGTTATTGATCCGTTAAACTATGAAATTAAACTTAATGTATACTATAAACCAAAAACATCCCACTCCATGGTTATGCGTAACAATATTTCTAACTGTAAAAAGCATTTGCAACGGAAAAATGTTATCTACAGGTTCACATGTCCCTGTGATCATGCAACATATATTGGCTCTACCCGAACGTCTTTATCACGAAGGTTGACTATGCATTTGCAGGGTGGAGGTATCATGAAGCATTTCTGTGAAAAACACCATAAGCAGTTATCTAGACAAATCCTTGTGGATAACACTGAAATAATAGAAACTTTTAACAATCCGAGACGATTAAGGGTGGCAGAGGCTTTGTTGATCCAGGAACAAAAACCAGCAATTAACATTCAAGATAACAATTTCACTCACATTTTGAAGTTGTTTGATGGCCCAATTGTTCCAAAATTTGGAATTGCATCAAACGTCAATAAAGGAATGAATATTAATAGATTGATGGAAGGAGATAAACATAAAAGAGAGATGACGAACAGGGATCCAAAAACGAAACTTCTTGAAACAAAGGTAAATAACTGTCAGCATTCATCTGACGTTTCAGTTGGAGAGGCTAGTAATAATTGTGACTCTAAAATTCTAGAGCCCAAACCACTCCTCTACGATAATCTCAACAAGAATAAAACGAGCGTGAAATTTGAAAATGATTTGTCCGAAAGAAGAGAACAAAGTGATTGCTGCGAGAAAGAAATTGATATGGTGACCGATGAAGATATACTCAACATCAAAGACATAGAGGATACCGTCATGGAAAATCTCACTAACCAGAAGGAAACTACACCTGTCAAGAATTATGAAAGGTTTGCGGATGCTGAGGGAGATCTAACTAGAGAAACGCCTGTTTGTTTTAAAAGCTGTGGCTCTAAAAATACGGAGTCAGAATCACTCTCTCTTGATAGTTTCCACACAGATGAAATGATTGAAGGAAAAGAAAATGACTTGGAAGAAAAACATAAAAGTAGTAATAATGTCGACGATGAAGATGTTTTCTGTAACTGTGAAGGTAGTGAAGTCGAGGTTGATGGCGATGCGGCTAAAAATTGTGGAACTACACTAATCGGAGAAATTGAGAATGTTTTGATTAATAGTGCAGGTGAGGCTGAGACACCTGCGGTGTTTGAACATTTACTTTGCAATCCAAACATTAATATAAAAAGAAGAAAGTAGAAAACAAAAACTACGGGAAAAGTGAGCGTGAAATCAGCTGTGTGGCTTGCTGGTTGTGTATTTAATTTGTATTTTAGTGAGACTTTGGCTGAACGCGTCGACACTTGTTTACTCACTGAAAGCGTGTTTATTAATACTCGGCTACTTTTATTGATTTTACGTCTAATTCTGCATGTATTGAAAACAAACTAACTGCTGTTTAATTAACTTTATTATTATAATTTGAGAAAGTGTTTTTTCGATTTTAATATATACCGTTTTATTATTATAAATGAAGCTCTGAAGATGGTTAAATTAACCGAAACTGGCCAGTCAGCTGGAAAAATAAAGATTTTAAAACGTTGCTTGGTGTAGTTTCAGAAAGGAAAGATATTGTTGTTTTGCAAGGTTTATACAAGAAACTGTTGAATGCAAAATGGGCGACAAAGTTCAATGAAACTTGCTTGCGGGAAAATATTGTCCCCAATTATGTATGGAATATATATATATATATATATATATATATATATATATATATATATATATATATATATATATATATATATATATATATATATATATATATATATATATATATATATATATATATATATATATATCTATATATATAAAAGAACATGTCCTGACTGACAGATGACTGACTCATAATCAACGCCGAGCTCAAACGCCTCATCCTAGGAACGTGAAATTTGGAACTTATATTACTTTTATAGCGTAAACATCCGCTAAGAAAGGATTTTTGAAAATTTTGCTCCTGAGGGGAAAAAACTGGAAAACAAACTTTTTTCTAAAAAACTTTTCTAAAATTTTTTTCTGAAATTTGGTATATAGATTCTTTTTGAAAAATAAAAAGATACGTGTTTCACCATTTTTTGAAAATTTGGTTTCCCGGATCTCAAATGTGGGTTGGAAAATTGGGTTATTTGGTTTTAAAGTAGCTGCTACTCAAAAACTGTGAATGCTACAGGAGTGAAAATTAGTATTTAGTTTCTACTCCAAAAATAATGAAATACGTGTTTTAGCATTTTTTGAAAATTTAGTTTCCAGGACTTCAAATGTGGGGTGGAAAATAGGGTTATTTGTTTTTTAAAGTAACTGCTACTCAAAAACTGTAAATACCACAGATGTAAAAATTAGTATTTAGTTTCTATTCTAAAAATAAAGATATACGTGTTTTACCATTTTTTTAAAATTTGGTTTTCAGGACCTCAAATGTGGGGTGGAAAATAAGGTTATTTGGTTTTTAATGTAACTGCTACTCGAAAACAGTAGATGCTACAGGAGTAAAAATTAGTATTTGGTTTCTACTCCAGAAATAATGATATACGTGTTTTACCATTTTTTGAAAATTTGGTTTCCAGTTCCAGGACCTCAAATGTGAGGTGGAAAAAAGGTTATTTAATTTTAAAATAACTGCTACTCAAAAACTGTAAGTGCTACAAATGTGAAAAATAGTATTTTGAGGTTTTGTGCCGGTTAAAAGTAAATGAGTTCAGTTTATCACCGGACGGACGGGCCAAGCCGTTATTTTAGGGTCTTCATGCGGCCCTGCCCAAACCTTAAATCAAAGTGGGACGGGCCGAGATTTTTAACCAAGTATATAGACATTTTAGTGATTTTAGGGTTTTCAGGCTAAACGTGAAGTCAAGGTGGGACGGGCCGAAGTTTTTCATCAAGTATATAGAACTTCTAGGCCTGTAAAAACGGGCCGGGCCCATATTAGACGGGCCGTGCCGGGCCAGGAATTTCGGTTTTTGAAACGGATTGGGCCAAGTTGTCGACGGGCCGAGCCGAGACCTAAAAAATTGATCCGTGCAGTACTCTACTATGTATGCATGGTTCAAATTCTCAAATTTCATGCGAGCGAAGCCGCTACGGGCACTGCTAGTATATATATATAATTCGAGCCGAAGTAAGGAGTTCGGAGCCTATCATAGTCGTAGTCTAATGTTAAGTACCTCCGAAAGACTGAGACTTCTAGCCATCATTTTTTGGTGATGGTCGGTGGCTCAGTTGGTAAGAGCGCTTGCATTTAGGCGAGGCGGTGTTGCCGTAGACACGTGGGTTCGATTCCTAGTAGAGTCTTATAAATATTTGCGCTACTTGTGGTGACAGTTAGTCATCCTATTTGTAGGCTCTTGAAACATTTCAACGCAGTGTTTCACTTCGCAAAAAATTACCTATCTGGCAGCAAACTAGCTGTCGAGTCGAGCCGAAGTAAGGAGTTCTGAGCCTATCATAGTCGTAGTCTAACAAAACACTAATTTTTACATTTGTAGCATTTACAGTTTGTGAGTAGCAGTTATTTTGAAATCAAATAACCTTATTTCCACCCCACATTTGAGGTCCTGGAAACCAAATTTTCAAAAAATGCTAAAACACGTATTTCATTATTTTTGGAGTAGAAACTAAATACTAATTTTTACTTTTGTAGCATTAACAGTTTTAGAGTAGCAGTTACTTTAAAAACCAAATAACCCTATTTTCCACCCCCCATTTGAAGTCCTGGAAACCAAATTTTCAAAAAATTGTGAAACCCGTATATCATTATTTTTAGAGTAGAAACTAAATACTAATTTTTACTTTTGTAGCATTAACAGTTTTTTGAGTAGAAGCTACTTTAAAAACCAAATAACCCAATTTTCCAACCCACATTTGAGGTCCGGGAAACCAAATTTGTAAAAAATTGTGAAACACGTATATTTTTATTTTTAGAAAAAAAACTAAATAATAATTTTTACATCTGTGGTATTTACTGTTTTTGAGTAGTTTTTGAGTTACTATAAAAAACAATTAGCCCTATTTTCCACCCCACATTTGAAGTCCTGGAAACCAAATTTTCAAAAAATGCTAAAACACGTATTTCATTATTTTTGGAGTAGAAACTAAATACTAATTTTTACTCCTGTAGCATTAACAGTTTTTGAGTAGAAGCTACTTTAAAAACCAAATAACCCAATTTTCCAACCTACATTTGAGGTCCGGGAAACCGAATTTTAAAAAAATGGTGAAACACGTATCTTTTTAAATCCTTTATATTATTTTCGATTGACTTCCCATCTGTCTGTTTGTCTGTCGGTCACAAACTTTGAGTCTCAAAATTAACTCACTTCCCGTTATCCGATCGAGCTGAAATTTGGCACATCGACTTTGTTTTAGCGTGTGGTCCTTTACTAGCGCCACAGGTATCACATTTATTACACCATTCCTCTACATCCATTTTACAGTACACTCAATAAATTCTTTGGCGGATCTTGTCCAATGTTTTATTCATCCCTAGATGTCCCCCTGATACTCCGGAGTGCATTTGTTGGAGCACTTCTGGCACTTTTACTTTTGGAATAATTAATTGCAAAACATTGGTGGAACCATCAGTGCTTTCCCAAATTCTTTTTAGAGATCCGTTCACAACCCTTAAAGAGTCCCATTGTGCCCAATAAGATTTAGTAGCAGGACTCAATTCAGAAATCTCTTGCCAGTCAGGTTTCTTCCCTTCTTCCATCCATCTCAAAATCGGTCCTATATCATCATCTTTTAATTGTTCGTCTCGAATCACATTGTCTGACCAAGTGTCGTCAATTTGACACCGTACCTGAAAACACTGATTATTTATTTCCTTCCCCTTCATGCGAATGCATTATTTACATTCATCATTGCAAGGTCGTCATGACAGTGCGTCAGCATTTTTGTGCTGTTCACCCTTCCGATGCTGAATTTCAAACTCGTATGATTGTAAACGTTCGATCCACCTAGCCACTTGTTCATCTGGATTTTTAAAATTTAAAAGCCATTTCAAAGCAGCATGATCCGTTCTCAACAAAAACTTTTGATCATATAAATACTTGTGAAAGTGCTTAATAGAATCAACGATTGCTAATAACTCACGTCTGGTGACACATTAACTTCGCTCCGGTTTCGACAAAGTTCTGCTATAATAAGCTATAACCTTTTCATTGCCGTCAACAATTTGACTAAGCACTGCCCCTATTCCTTCATCTGTGTCTAATACAAAATCTTTTCCAGGAACTGGCGTCAAACTCAAAGCTGTTTTTAACCGTTCGAACGCCTGTTGATTTGCCCCTGACCAATCAAACGATGCATTCTTTTCTGTAAGCTTATATAGTTCCTTTGCAATGCTGGAAAAGCTGGCTACAAATCGTTGATAATATGTGCACAAACCAAGAAAGCTTCTTAATTCCTGAGAATTTCTCGGAACAGGCCAATGGTTTACCGCTTCAATTTTTTCAAGATTGGTTCCTACCACTTCAACAGAAACTATATGACAAAGATACTTACCTTTGCTTTTGAAAAGTGCACACTTTGCCGGATTTAGCTTCATACCAGCATCCCGGATCCTTTAGAAAACTTCTCCAAGATTGTGTAGATGCTCTTCAAACGTCTTTCCAACAACAATAATGTTGTCAAAATAAACAAGACACGTTCTCCAATTTAATCCTTGTAACACATACTCCATAAGTCGCTCGAAAGTTGGGGGTGCGTTGCACAAGCCAAATGGCATCACTGTAAATTGCCACAATCCTTCACCTATTGAAAAGGCAGTTTTCTCGCGATCCTGGGGATGTATTTCAACCTGCCAATATCCGCTCTTAAGTAGAAAACATTCGAGATCCCGCAAGTGTATCGATGGTGTCATCGATTCTGGGCAAAGGGTAACTATCTTTTTGTGTGACCTCGTTTAACATTCTGTAGTCGACACAAAAACGTAGCGAGTTATCTTTCTTCCCAACAAGTACTACAGGTGAAATCCATGGACTATTGGATGGTTCAATAACTCCTTGTTTCTTCATCTTTTCTAGCATCTTTCTAGCTTCTTCTCGCTTTGCCAGTGGAAGCCTTCGTGGCAGTTGACAAATGGGCTCTGTATTACAAGTTCGAATTCGTTGTTCAAGGATCTTTGTTTTCCCATTGTCTTCTTCGTCAATAGCTATTATATCACAATATTCTTCAATCAGAATTTCCGCTTTGACATAGTCCATTGGTTTTAATGAAGTTTTAGCGGCTTCAAGCAGTTCCTGAATTTGCGAGTGTAACGTAGAAGAATAAGCTTTCTAGCGATTCGTAACGTTAATGTCGAAGTTATTTATAACACAATATTTCTCGAATTTATTTTAACTTTATTATTCTTCCTTGAATATAATCCTTTTCTTGACTCTAAACTGAATTATCTCACTTTGCAGAAGTTAGCCTGGTTCTGACAAATCTTTTGATAATTCCAATTTCTCTACCAAGACAACTCATTTTCTTATTGAAGACCACAAAAAGGAAAAAGACCAATACCAATTATATATATATATATATATATATATATATATATATATATATATATATATATATATATATATATATATATATATATACATATATATACATACAACCATCCATGTATATATACACTCAAACACACACATACATATATATACATTAATGATACAAAAATTATACGCACACACAATGTCATAGGGGCACAAATATACATATATACATACATATACACATATATATACATATATATACACACATATACACACATATACACACAGATACATTCATACATAAATGACTATTGTTTCAACACAACCAAAATATGCACACATAATAAAATAAAATAAACAACTATTATGAAAATACGTAAGATGAATCATCTTCATCTTACGTATCCCCCCTCTTCAAAAAAAAGGAACGCGTTAGCGTTTCTTGATTACATCGTCACTCTCTTTACGACTAAGAAAGTCAGCACCGATGTTTTCCTTGCCTTTGAAATAGTTTACTTTCAACTTATTCTCAATCTCTATCTCTCTGCGTGCTATGTCAACAGGACGGGCATCTCCGAAGATTGCCGAATTCAACTTTTCATCTTTCCCGTAGAGCGCTCGCCTGTTGATCGTTAGGTCGGCAGTTCAAGCCTCACCTGCGTCACCAGCGTAACTCCCTTAGGCAAGGAGTTCACTCGCATTGCTTTCTCATGTCTATGAAAATAGCGTGTTCTTCGAAGTTTCCGATCCAAAGGAACCTTCGTAAGCGCCTCTGACTTATCTGGCGCTATATAAATTCATTATTATTCCCCACCCCTCCATGTTGGCCTCTAGGCAGAAGATTGAGCCTTGGTCTTTCTTTTGGCGGATTCAAAGCCTGAACTTTTGCCTCAACTTTATTTCCTACCTTTGAAATGGCAGACGTGTTTCTTTCCTTGCTTTGATACAGCTCCGAGTTAGCCGACGATTTTCTATAATTTACCCGAACATTCCTCTGTGTGCTGTCGTAGTTAAGAGCGGATTTCTGACCAAAGCGTTTTCCTGCAGCCATTGCATCCAAACCTCTTACTCCTTCGACATTTCCCAGCACGAGATCGCAAAGTAGGTTTTTCATGCACACAACCTCTCTGGTTCCTCTGAACCAGTTTGTTTTGATTTTTACCACTGCTGTTGGAGCTACCCGAACTGTGCCGTCGATCAAAACACAGGGTCTTGTTCTTCCGGTCATCTGACGCGGGTGCACTAATGATTCCTTTACCATTATGGCAGTACAGCCAGTGTCCCTCAAAACTTTTACCGGTATTCTGTTCACAAACCCTCTGGTTAATTCAAACTTTTCTCCTGAGTGAAAACAACCATCCGCTATTACCGGTGAAAAGCAGCCACATTTTAATTGGACCTCATTCATTTTACCTTCTATCACCATGACCGCGCATGCATTCACTACTCCAGAGTCTTTGCATGGTGGTGTCATGGTGGCCTCTCTACGCGTTTGACACATGACTGGAGTTGCTTGAGTGCCTTGCCTGTAGTCCCTCGCGATCTGTCCAGCGTGATGACAATCCTTTGCCATATGGCCCAGTTTATTGCAATTGAAACAGCGTGGTCCAACCATTCCCGAGTCAATGTCTGGTTGACTACGATTTCCGCCAATCCTGCTTATGTTTTCGACTTTTGCCAAGCTTTTGACTGGGTGAGCTTGATTGTACTTGTTGACCCAGCGACTTAACTCATTGACGTCACCGCTTTCTTTCTCCAACAAATACTCAGCCATTCCCGACGGACACTTTCCAAAGAACTGCTCTTTTAAAAATAAAAACAAATAGTTTTTTGTACCCGCGAGATCCACCCAGCGCCTGAGGTAACTATCCAGTCGCACTAGATACTGTTCCCAAGTCTCTTCTGGTTCAAGCTTTGACTCTCGAAACTTTATGCGGTAGTCTTCTGCCGACTTCCCAAAACGGCGAAGGAGTGCCTCTTTTACCGACTCGTAATCCTGCATCTGACTATCGCTGAGTTGGCCAAACACTTCCAATGTCTTCGCACTGAGCAGAGAACCCAGAAGCATTTCCCAACCCTTTTTTGAATGATCATTTGCCGTGGCCAATGCCTCAAAACGGAACAGAAATGCGTCCACGTCGTCACCTTCCGAGAACTTTGAATATGGAATCTTTGTTACCTCTACCGTCGGCTTTGGCTCTTTTTTTTTAGGGCTTCCAATTCCAGCTTCTTCAATTCCAATTCATGCTGGCGTTGTTCGCGCTCACGTAGAAGTTGAAGTTCTCGTTCTTCTTTAGCTTCTTGAGCCTTCTTCTCTTCATGTTCACGTTCTTGTTGAGCTATTTTATCTTCACGTTCTTGTTGCGCTATTTTATCTTCCCGCTCCTGCTGAGCCTTTTTTTCTTCCCGCTCCTCTATTCTCTTAACCCTTTCTTCATCCTTTAACTCTTTGACGTAATTCCTTAAATCCACTCCGGAATAGCCTAGAGCCTGTCCCATCGCAATGAATTTCTCGTCAGACATCTTTCACAAAAGAAAAAAAAATTCGGTCACTTGTGATCAAACAACTTCAGAAAATATATTTACGGATGAAAATACGTAAATACGTCGAGGTCACCAATGTAAACGTAGAAGAATATGCTTTCTAGCGATTCGTAACGTTAATGTCGAAGTTATTTTTAACACAATATTTCTCGTATTTATTTTAACTTTATTATTCTTCCTTGAATATAATCCTTTTCTTGACTCTAAACTGAATTATCTCACTTTGCAGAAGTTAGCCCGGTTCTGACAAATCTTTTGATAATTCCAATTTCTCTACCAAGACAACTCATTTTCTTATTGAAGACCACAAAAAGGAAAAAGACCAATACCAATTATATATATATATACATATATATATATATACATATATATACATATATATATATACATATACATACATCCATCCATGTATATATACACTCAAACACACACATACATATATATACATTAATGATACAAAAATTATACGCACACACAATGTGAATTCTTCTTTGATATCTATGTATATACATACATATACATATATATATACATATATATACACACATATACACACATATACACACAGATACATTCATACATAAATGACTATTGTTTCAACACAACTAAAATATGCACACATAATAATATAAAATAAACAACTATTATGAAAATACGTAAGATGAATCATCTTCATCTTACAGCGAGTACTTCATTCTCTTTTTATTATTGTTTTTACCAACCACTGTGGTACATGCCACTATATGATCGACTGGGCTTCATACCGCAATTTCATCACTTTTTGTTATTTGCTTGTCGCATTCTGTCACATTCATAACCCTGACTGGCACGTAGCTTCCTGACTCCGTTCGTACCAGTGTTTTTCCGATCATTAATCCATGTTTTTCAACTCCGTTCAGGGGCTCGATGAACCAAACAACTCTTAAATTTTTTTCATTCTCTATTCTTGCCCAAACCAAAAATTCCGACTGAGCAGGTACAATGATGCTCTTTGTTACCAATACTCGCTTTACCGAATTTGTTTCGTCTTTATAGCAAACAGGAATTTCCATATTTCCCTGTCTGAATGTTCCCATTTTTAAGTCCACTGCAAACCCCTGAATTCTCATAAAGTCAAGCCCAAGTAGGCATTCTTTTTCTATATCAGCAACCAGAAACTGGTACTGAAAAGTCTTATTTCCCAGTCTTATTTAATTTTGAACTTTACCAACTACTGGAACAAACTCTCCTGTTGCAGTTTTTAAACGGATGTGCTTTCCACTTTGTAAAACCTCTCCTTTCGCCAAACAAGGTTTTATGATTGAACAAGAAGCTCCCGTATCAATAATAAACTTACAGTTTCTCATTCCTAATCTATCTTCCACAAATAAACTATTTCTTTTTCCAAGAACGGTAACTAGCACAACTCTGCAAGGCAAATTATCTTTTACCTTCACAGAATCTGATTTTTTCTTGTTGGATTCAGCCTTTATGGGGTTTCCTTGTTTGACATCATTACGCCTACAGTGATCCATTTTCTCCTGTTGCCCGGGTCTAAACATCTGAATTATACAGTTTTTTTAGATGTCCCGGTCTTCCACAACTCCAGCAGCGTGGTGAGTTATTTCCTTTCCAGTTAATTCTTTTTTTAATAACTCTCCGGACTCGATCATCAAGTTCATCTTCGTCCTCGCTTCCCAATTTTCTTACGTGACGAGACCTATGAGATGGCTCCACAGAGGCTTCATAATTTATTGCAAACTAGAGATAGCCCGTCAAAAATGACGGAAGTTTTAAAACACGGCACCCGTTATTATAAAATTAGTCAACAAAAACAAAATGACATTTGATAACCATAAAAAAAAATTTTATATATAAGCAAATCAAAAATTTTTGTCTATCTGGATTGGCCGTGTCTGACATGAGGCTTTTAAGAAAATTGGGATATTCAAGTGTATTACCGTGAATGGCAACATTATTTTGCCGTTTCGACAACATGAAGTGAATAGTCCATCTGATGGTTGCTCTGGAGCAAAATTTCTTGATCGACATGAAGTATATAAAACATCAAATTCACCACAATCATGTTGATCGAATTGAGTTTCGTTTAAGCTAATTGCTTCGTTACGAACTGCTTCATTCGCACGATCTCAGGCTAAAAGTTGGGAGATCGCATTAGCAGCTCGATGTAGCTGCAATTCATTGGGAGACATTTGTTCAACTCGATGGCGTTACGAGGCAGCATTGGTTTCTCGATGTAGGAAAAACAAAACTAATCTATATATATAGAAGAACATGTCCTGACTGACTGACTGACTGACTGACTGACTGACTGACTGACTGACTGACTGACTGACAGACTGATAATCAACGCCGAGCTCAAACGCCTCATCCTAGGAACGTGAAATTTGGAACTTATATTACTTTTATTGCGTAAGCATCCACTAAGAAAGGATTTTTGAAAATTTTGCTCCTGAGGAGAAGAAACTGGAAAACAAACTTTTATCTAAAACAATGTATATCTCGAAAACCAAAAATGAGGAGATTTTGAAATTTGGTATATGAATTCTTCTTGAAAAATAAAAAGATACGTGTTTCACCATTTTTTAAAAATTTGGTTTCCCGGACCTCAAATGTGGGTTGTAAAATTGGGTTATTTGGTTTTTAAAGTAGATGCTACTCAAAAACTGTGAATGCTACAAAAGTAAAAATTAGTATTTAGTTTCTACTCTAAAAATAATGATATACGTGTTTCACCATTTTTTGAAAATTTGGTTTCCAGGACTTCAAATGTGGGGTGGAAAATAGAGTTATTTGGTTTTCAAAGTAACTGCTACTCAACAACTGCAAGCATTACAGATTTAAAACTTAGTATTTTGAGGTTTTGTGCCAGTTAAAAGTAGCTGAGTCCAGTTTATCACCGCTCGGGCCAAGCCGTTATTTTAGGGTCTTTTTACGGGCCAGGCTACAGTTTGAATCAAGGTGGTTCGGGCCAAGGTTTTTCACTAAGCATATAGACATTTTAGTGATTTTAGGGTCTTCAGACGGGACGGGCCAAAACTGAAGTCAAGGTGGGACGGGCCGAAGTTTATCATCAAGTATATAGAATTTCTAGGCCCAAATTAGACGGGCCGTGCCGGGCCAGGAATTTTGGTTTTGAAACGGGCTGGGCCAAGTTGTCGACGGGCCGAGCCGACACCTATGGATGCACGGTTCAAATTTTCTAATTTCATGCGAGCGAAGCCGCTACGGGCACTGCTAGTATATAAAACTCGATGGAAGAATCACGGATATTCCAGCTGCTATTTGTTCATTTTGAGCCACATTCGCCACATGATCAGCGAGTCCTTGATACTGCTCGGCACGCAGTCGCTTCTGATTATGTCGAATGAAGTTGTAGTGGGGCGGCTAACTGATCAAGAACCCCTTCATCGTGCAAACGCTATTGACAAGCAAATAAATTACATATTTTTAATCAGAAAAATATGCTTGTAATTACCTGATATCGCCACATTCTGGGAAATTTAGAAAAAAAATCACCTTTTTTTGGTCCCGCTCCTGTATGAATAGCGTATTATCACAGGCGATCAAACTGGCGAAAAAATTCAAATATTTTGTTTTTTTTGTTGGTTTGCATATGTTTAATATTAAGAATGAAGAAAACAAGAAAAAATAGATTAATAATTAAATTTTGAGTGAGTAGACCTACGGAAAGAGACACGCACTTGAGGCACTCGTTTCCATAGGTCTACTTACTCAAAATTAAATTATTCATCTATTTTTCTTGTTTTCTTCATTCTCCATATTAAACATATGCAAACCAACAACAAAAACTAATATTCAAATTTTTCGCCAGTTTGACCGCCTGTGATAATACGCTATTCATACAGGAGCGGGACCAAAAAGGTATTTTTTTTTAAATTTTACAGAACGTGGCGATATCAGGTAATTACAAGCATATTTTGCTGATTACAAATATGTAATTGTTTTGCTTGTTTTTGTTTGTCAATTAAGAAAAAAATTCTTTTTTGGTCCCGCTCTTATATGAATAGCGTATTCATAGATATATCTATGAGCGTATTATCACAGGCGATCAAACTGGCAAAAAAATCAAATCTTTTGTTTTTTTTTGTTGGTTTGCATATGTTTAATATAAAGAATAAAAAAACAAGAAAAACTATATGAATATTTAAATTTTGAGTGAGTAGACGAGACACGTACTTGAGGCAGAAGTCATGTCTAGTTTCCGTAGGTTTACTTACTCAAAATTTAATTATTCGTCTATTTTTTTTTGTTTTCTTCATTCTTTATATTAAACATATGCAAATCAGCCAAAAAAACAAAATATTTTAATTTTTTTCGCCAGTTTGATCGCCTGTGATAATATGCTATTCATACAGGAGCGGAACCAAGAAAGGTGATTTTTTTCTCAATTTTACAGAATGTGGTGATATCAGGTAATTACAAGCATATTTTTCTGATTACAAATATGTAATTTTTTTGCTTGTCAATAGCGTTTGCACGATGTTGCAGTTAGCTGCCCCACTATTGAGATTGTTCGCTTCGACTTGTAAATAAGAATCAACGATCCATTGCTGAGTGAGCAAAATAGTTAAATGATAAAACGATCAGGGTTAACTGGCCAGTTTCAGCTATAAAAAGCCATCTTCAGAACCCTATGTTAAACAATAAATTAAATATTAAATATTATAAAAGTTGAAAGGGAAGAGTTAAAAATCAGAAATACTTAGGCTTAGACGGAGACGTTTAATTAGAGCTAGGCTGAATCAGTTTTCAGTTAATAAATTAATACGGCTATTGATAGATGGAACACATTGAAATTTAGGTTAAAAAAACAGAAGAAAAAAAAAGCGACCACGTTAAATGAGTTACAAAGAGCGAAACTCACTTTGAAATTAAATAGAGTTCGAGGAAAAGTAGCCCAACAAAATCGATGATATTTTTTTCAATAATTTAGAACTAAATAAGTAATTAAAACACAGGAAAGACAAGTTAAAACACGTTAAACGCTCGATAGGTGAAAAACGTAACCATACAGAGCGGCGTTGTACGACTTGTGAACAACACAAAAAACGACAAGCACGGGCACAAAAATATTGGCAGTAACATAATCTAAGACAAGGCTATTGTATACGGTCGGACGGCAATTAGCGCCGTCGCCGCTTATTAATATTATCATTGTAAGTGAGATGCTCAAAAGTAGTATTCGAACCACTGAGCCCCGCACCATCCTCGCATCCAGGCTGAACGTCATGAAGTTCAACTGGGACGAAAGCGTCAAGTTGCTCGCAAGTCAAAGTATTGTCTTCATCGCCGAGCAAGCCATGAGACAACGAAAGAAGATTACTTTCTTCAAAGTTGCCTGCAGCACCATCGACTGAAGACGAGATGAAGCTGGTGGGGAAAACGACGTTATCGCCAAACAGTGTTTGGCCATCTCCATGTGCAACGTCCCGAGCTGAAGCACAGCGGGCCATTTCATGAAGATCAACTTTTCTTCCGGAATTAGGCCGACCGCGCGATCCAAAAGAATGAACTGAAGTGTGGCGCCTTTGATTGCCAGCGCTCAGCGAATGAGATCCGCTGTCACGGCCGACAGAAACGCAAGAAACGAGGGAAAATTCTGTGCCGTCCAGAGCCATCATGAAGACTTGATCGTCCACGTCAGACTCGTTTTCAGTTGTAGAGAGGGTGATGGGTATGTCACCACGAGAGATACAACAACTGACTTTTGTAAGTGGTAGATCCGAGGTATGAGAGTCTACGGATCTATCACGAGTATTGTCTTGCACATCAATTGTACGCTGATGACAAGTTACAGAAGCAGGTAAACTTGTCGTCGAGTTGCCACCCATGTTATCGGAAAAGATCGTTTCTTTGTTAGAGTTGAGCATGGTGTTATTTGTCACAACATGATCAGTCGGACCGCGTCCATATTGTAACAATAAAGTTCGATTGAAACGATCATCTTGAACATTGATCGTGGGGCGGTGTCTCAAGATCAACAAAGCCTCTTTGATCTTTAATCGGTCAGGGTCTGTATCAGAGGCAATAACTTCAGTGTTATCACCAAGCAGTTTTTTATTAGGTTTTTGATGGTGAACTGTAGTAAGATGAGCAAAGAGGCTTCCGCCCTGTGTGTGCATTGCTAATCGTCGAGAAAGAGTTGTGCGAGTATGTCCTATATATGTCACCGGATGGTCGTGTTTGTAAGGACACGTGAACATATACACAACATTGGTTATGTATATGTTCACAACATATACATAACCAATATATACATATACAATATATATATATACACAACATTATATATATATACATATATATATATCTATATATATATAAAAGAACATGTCCTGACTGACTGACTGACTGACTGACTGACTGACTGACTGACTGACTGACTGACTGACTGATAATCAACGCCGAGCTCAAACGCCTCATCCTAGGAACGTGAAATTTGGAACTTATATTACTTTTATAGCGTAAACATCCGCTAAGAAAGGATTTTTGAAAATTCTGCTCCCGAGGGGAAAAAACTGGAAAACAAACTTTTTTCTAAAACAATGTATATCTCGAAAACCAAAAATGAGGAGATTTTGAAATTTGGTATATAGATTCTTTTTGAAAAATAAAAAGATACGTGTTTCACCATTTTTTGAAAATTCGGTTTCCCGGACCTCAAATGTGGGTTGGAAAATTGGGTTATTTGGTTTTTAAAGTAGCTTCTACTCAAAAACTGTTAATGCTACAGGAGTAAAAATTAGTATTTAGTTTCTACTTCAAAAATAATGAAATACGTGTTTTAGCATTTTTTGAAAATTTGGTTTCCCGGACTTCAAATGTGGGGTGGAAAATAGGAATAATTGTCTTTTATAGTAACTGCTACTCAAAAACAGTAAATACCACAGATGTAACAATTATTATTTAGTTTCTTTTCTAAAAATAAAGATATACGTGTTTCACCATTTTTTACAAATTTGGTTTCGCGGACCTCAAATGTGGGTTGGAAAATTGGGTTATTTGGTTTTTAAAGTAGCTTCTACTCAAAAACTGTTAATGCTACAAAAGTAAAAATTAGTATTTAGTTTCTACTCTAAAAATAATGATATACGGGTTTCACAATTTTTTGAAAATTTGGTTTCCAGGACTTCAAATGGGGGGTGGAAAATAGGGTTATTTGGTTTTTAAAGTAACTGCTACTCTAAAACTGTTAATGCTACAAAAGTAAAAATTAGTATTTAGTTTCTACTCCAAAAATAATAAAATACGTGTTTTAGCATTTTTTGAAAATTTGGTTTCCAGGACCTCAAATGTGGGGTGGAAATAAGGGTTATTTGATTTCAAAATAACTGCTACTCACAAACTGTAAGTGCTACAAATGTAAAAATTAGTATTTTTAAGTTTTGTGCCGGTTAAAAGTAGCTTAGTCCAGTTTATCATCGGCCGGGCCAAGCCGTTATTTTAGAGTCTCCACACGGGCCATGCCAAACTTTAAATCAAAGTGGGACGGGCCGAGGTTTTTCACCAAGTATTTAGATATTTTAGTGATTTTAGGGTCTTCAGTTTGGCCGGGCCAAACCTGAGGTCAAGGTGGGACGGGCCGAAGTTTTTCATCAAGTATATAGAACTTCTAGGCCTGTAAAAATGGGCCGGGCCTAATTCAGACGGGCTGTGCCGGGCCAGGAGTTTGGGTTTTTAAAACGGACTGGGCTAATTTGTCGACGGGCCGAGCCGAGACCTAAAAAAATGATCTCTACTATGGATGCACGGTTCAAACTCTCTAATTTCATGCGAGCGAAGCCGCTACGGGCACTGCTAGTATATATATACACAACATTATATATATATACATATATATATATATATATATATATGTATATATATATATATATATATATATATATATATATATATATATATATATATATATATATATATATATATATATATATATATATATATATATATATATTTATCGGTCGAACATAGTGACATTCAACAGCGACTCGCCTTCCTCGACGTCCTCGTTACTCAGGCTGCATCCGGTCTTACATACGAAGTTTACGTGAAACCGACTAATGAGGATGTATGTATGAATGGTGCTGGTTACTGCCCTGATAGATACAAGGAAGGAGTTATTTGCAACTTAATATCTAGGGCTTATGAAATATCTGATGATTGGATAAAATTCAATGCTGAAGTTGAACACATCAAAGTCCTTCTCATTGATAACAACTACACCAACACCATGATTGATAAAGTCTTAAACACCTTCTTAGCAAAAAAAAGAACCAACTCTCACCTTATTGATAGTCAACCAGAGATTGAAACAATCAGCATTCGTTACTGTGCGCAGATGCATGATCGTTACAAACTTGATGAAAAAATTATCCGTGATATAATTATAGAAAACGTCAAGGTGAAAGACCGTCTGACACAGAAGCTGAACTTTAACATTTATTATAACGACAGAAAATCGCATACAATGATAATGCGCAACAGTCGTCATCATTCCAACTATTTACAACAAGCAAACGTCGTTTACAAATTTACTTGTCCCTACTCCCATAAGAACATAGAAACTTACATCGGGCATACACGTACGGCTCTCTCCAGACGCCTCACTATGCATACTCAAGGTGGAAGCATTTTAGCCCACTTCAGAACTGCACACAACCAAAAGCTTACAAGACAAATTCTCGATGACAACACTGTCGTGCTTAATCGTGAACCTGATCCTTATCGTCTAAAAATCTTAGAGGCCCTCCATATTGTTCAAAATAAACCTGGAATAAATGTACAAGACGACCATTTTGGACGAATACTACGTTTGTTCAATAATAACTCAATCCACTTTTCCATACGTCAAACATCAAGTACAACTTCTACCAATAACTCTGGAAACAATAAGATTCCTTGTGTGTCAGCTCCCTCTATCGGTGTTGCTACTGGTTGTTCCTCTTTTACAAATTTATCTGTTCTCTGCGTCAAGAGTTCGAAATCTGAGGTTCACCAGGCACTACCGGCACTACGACAAGACGTACACCCATCAGCGCAGGTATCTCCACCTCCGCTTTCTGATGAATCTGGAGATTGCTTGAGTAATGTGCATGGCCTTGTTTGTGACATTGATGATGAAGTTAAGGATGATGAGCCCGAGCCACTTGCTGTTTCTGGCCCCTCTAGTGACGCGTGTGGTTCTGTTCCGGAGATTGCTTCGAACCTTCCTAATGTCACCGTCACACAGGTTGACGGCGGCGGCGAAGATGAAGGGGTTGTTGACAGTGGAAATGCGGTTACAATGTCGTTTTGCCATATAATCAATAGTGGTAATATTACATTGCGTCGGAAAAGACAGTGATTCATAACCTTTCTAATGTCACCGTCACACAGGCTGACGGCAGCAGGGAAGATGAAGGTGTTGTTGACAGTGGAAATGCGGTTATAATGTCCTTTTGCCATATGATCAATAGTGGTGATGTTACATTGCGTCGGAAAAGACAGTGATTCATAATTGGTTTTAAATAGTTCCGCCTTTATCGGATTACAATATTTTTTATAGACTGATTTACAAAAAATTTTAATTCTTTAGTTTTATAGTATATATTTTAATTATACATTTCAGTTCATTTTAAGTTATTTTATTAACAAATTCTAATATATTCGATTTAAAAAACTTTCCTGTCGTCTTAAATATTGGTATATATGTCTATGTTGTTTACATTTAAACAGTTGAGTACCGATGATGGCGAATGCCGAAACCGGCCGGTCTACTCGTTTAAATAAAGATTTTGAAAATGTTTGTACTGTTTTGAACATAAGAAAAGAATGGAGACAGCTGACAAATTTGATTCAAAAGTGTTGCAATAAGAAATGGGCCGTTATATTTAATAGAGCTTGCATTCGTGAAAATCTGATTCCTAGTTATTTAAAGAATATATATATATATATATATATATATATATATATATATATATATATATATTGTTTACATAGCGAGGTATTAGATTTTCGTTAAGATACGCGCTGTTAAAAACTATACGCCATTTAAAGTTTATTACTTTTTTGCACAGATTTTCAATACGTCGCTTTTTTATATTAAACAAACTAGAACTATTGTTTAAAGACATAATTTATTTAATCTATTGCCTACTGGCCAGTTTCGACGAAATTGTCATCTTCAGGGCAAATAAACATCGAACGTAAACATAGACAAGATACGAGAATAATAGAGTCTAAATACAGAGTTTAAATTAAATATATAACTCAGGAATTTATAAAAAAGGATAAATGGAGCTATTATAGAAATTTGAACATATTAAAATCAATAGAATATATAAATAAAAAGAGACCTAATATGTAATGTTAAAATCCAGTAAATTTAAGAATGAAAACCACGGAAGAGATAATAAGAATTATATTGTTAGTAAAAACAAAAATATTATTCGAACGGTAGAAAGGGCTCAATAGGGGTTAAGACGGGATAACTTGTTAAGTTAAAGAACGAGATAATAAAATAAATAAATAAAATAAATAAAATAAAATAAATAAAATAAAAATTAAATAAAAATTAAATTAAATTAAAACCAAAGATGCAAAGAAAATTGTAAATGATATTATCTACGTCTTATAGTTACATTCAAGGCAAGGTGCTTGAATGTCTCCATATCAACTGGTATGTAGTTATCTGGAGAGAACACCGGCGAATCGCCCAGTCGAGCCGACGAGCACCCAGCGTTACCCACATTCAGAGGTTGAGGAGAAGAGTGAAGCTCAGTGGGCGACACAGACTTGGCAACGGACATGTCGTCAGAGGACTTTTTGGGAGTTTTGTAAATGGAAGTGGATGTAGAGCAGACACTAGGAACGCGCGACTGACCGTCCGCAAGACATGTAGACAATTCATCATGCACCGCAACTACACTTGGGTCCAACGGTTGAATTATCGGCTGATCTATGAACGCGTCGAGAGGTAAACCGGCTTGTAGACTTTCCAGTTTTTGACGGGTTGACAAACGTATAATGGCTGGACGGTTGGCTCTTCAATTCTATAGCCAGATAGATTTAGAAGTCCACCATTAATCGTCTGTGTTTCCGTATTTTTCTCAAGAAGAGCACAAGTGTTATCGATATCCAACCGTATAGCATTATCGACATCGAGTTGGCAAGAACCTGTCATCACCTTTGGCGGTTGTACACTGACCTCGACAGCAGTCCCATACAGGTGCAGGGTATGGTCAAATCGGTTATCCTGTATGTTTATCGGTGGTTTATGTTGGATGATGAGTAGAGCCTCTTTGATTTTAAGGCGAAGTGGGTCTGACTCAAAAGCAATTATTTCAGTATTATTAAGTAAAAGTTGGTGAGACGGTTTTGTTGAATGGTGCTTGACGAAGTGAGTATGTATGGATCCTCCTTGTACATGCATTGTCATTCGTCTTGAGAGTGTGGTGCGTGTGTGCCCAATGTAAAATTGCGGAGTTTGATGGCAATGGGGGCATGTAAACCTGTACACAACGTTAGTTCTTTGCGCAGGCCTTGTATCTACACCAAGGTTATTACTAATGACCAAGTCTCTTGATTTGAGATTTTGGTAATATATGTGTAGCTGTAGTGTCTGGCTCGGATCAGTTAGTCGGACGTTCTTCATAACAATTTTCCGAAGCACCGTTTCATCTAAACGGTACATATCATGCATCTGAGCACGATAGAAGAGTTGCACTGAAGAATCAAGACTTTTTCCTTGAGTGCAATGAGGACGTTTCTTGTTCAGAAAATTTTGGATAACACTATCTACTAGCGTATTCGAAAAATTATTATTTATGAGAAGAGATTTGATTTTGTCAATCTCGATGTTAAAGTCAGAATTATTGTCAGTGATCCTATACGCTCGAGTTAGAAAGCTTAAGATCACACTGATTTTGTGTACTGATTTTGTACACTGATTTTGTACTGATTTTGTAAAAGTAATAAACCTTAAATGGCGTATAGTTTTTAACAGCGCGTGTCTTAACGAAAATATATATATATATATATATATATATATATATATATATATATATATATATATATATATATATATGTATATATACATATATATATATATATCCATAAGCGTTACAGAATCATTAAATAGTGAGTGACATGGTCTACTATTATATTAATGCTAAGGCTTCGCTGGGACTAGTTACGCGGGCAACCCTAAGAGCCTTTTGGGTTTCAGAGTTCTTCAAGGCCGCTATGAATCCATCCGTAATAATTGTGTTGAGGACATTTCGATGGCACAAGGGGTATCCCAGATTAGCAAGCCGTTCTATATCCGCTTCCAGCTGTTGCATGCTTTCTTCGGGTTTCTGGCGTCGACTCTTTAGTTGAGCTCGAAAAATTTCGGGCGCGCGTTGATTACCGAATCTGTTCTCGAGAACCTTTACGATCGCATCGTAATCATCTACAATAAGCTCGAAAAGCTGTAAAGCTTCTCCCCTCAAGGAAAATACTAGATTTTCTGCCTTCTGATGGCTGGTTAACCAGTTGTTTCTCCTGGCAGCAATTTCAAATTGAGCTTTGTAGACGGACCATGACACAGTGCCATCAAAAGCCGGGGTCTTGACATGCTCAACAGAATGAATTTTTCTTGGGCTTGGCAATCAGTCTGTCCTTGTTTGACCAGATTGTTCAATTTTATCTCCAGGTTGCTCTCGATTCTCTTCTCGATTTCCTTGGTATTCTCTTCTACCAGTTTTTCCAGGTTATTAACTCTTTTCTCCACATTTATGCTGACCTTCGAGAATTAATTCTTTTATTCCTTCCATAACGGCTTTGGTTTCTTTTTGCGCTGCTCTGTTTTGCTCCTGTGCTGCTCTGTTTTGCTCCTGTGCTGCTCTGTTTTGCTCCTGTGCTGCTCTGTTTTGCTCCTGTGCTGCTCTGTTTTGCTCCTGTGCTTCTCTGTTTTCTTCCGTCATCTTGTTCAGAAAATTTGTTAATTCCTCATCCATATCAAATTCGAAATCGTCTGCATCCAGACCTTGGCTTTCTAATGTCATTCGGAGGTGATCCTCCTGCTCAGACTTTTTTCCTTTATCATTGAGTTCTCGTTTCTTAGTTCCCGCCTCAACTCAAACAGGGAGAGTTCTTCCAATAATTTGTGATGAACCATTTTTATTTATCTCGCTTCTGACACCAGTTGTTATAATATCGATAACTATACTAAGGTTCTTTAGAAATGGTCCAAAATTTATTAGAAGAAATACACACTTAATCAAAAACTTGTGTCTTGGTAACTGTAATAAAGACTGGTTGATTGAAGTTATGTAATCGCTCAACTCTATTTATGTCTTTCTTAGTTATAGAATCTTCTGAGGTTTATCAGCCTTGATTATAAACCGTATATATATATATATGGCAAGCTCGCCAGTTAGTTGTTGACACTCGCAGGGCAAGCGGTCGACAAAGTGACATTCGAAAGTGACTATTGGTGCTATGGACAAGGAATGTCCCCATTGCCATGCGCTTAAGTTTAAAAATGAGTCAGCTGGGATGTGTTGCGCATCAGGAAAAGTGCAACTACCAAAAATTGAAACACCGCCTGAACCATTGAACGGCTTACTTATCGGTACACATTCAGATTCAAACCTGTCTCTGAAGTCCATTCGCACATTCAATTCAGGTTTCAAATTACATCATTTGGAGCAACAGAAATAGTTCACAATAATGCAGCAAATGGTCAAAAATACTATTCAACATTCAAGATCAAAGGCCAAGTGTATCACCAAGTGGGCTCATTGCTACCAATGCCTAACGAACCACATAAAGTTTTACAAATCTTCTTCATGGGCGGTGAGGACCATGAACGCGCACTCGCCAATCGCGTGGATGCACGTTGCGGCTACAATAACCTTACTTCACCTTATGCCAGGAACCTCGTCAGCGAGTTGGAAGTTCTATTGAACGAGCACAATGAATTATTAAAATTCCTCAAAGCACACATGCACAAATTAGAAAGTGACAATCACGCTATTGTCATCAATCCTGATAAAACACCAGCTGGAGAGCACATACGTAGATTCAATGCGCCTGTTGTTGACGACGTTGCTGGAATCATAGTTGGCGATTGTGCATCTACACGAGAAATCGTGATTCGAAGAAGAAATAATAATCTTGAGTTTATTGCTGACACACACCGTTCATACGATGCTCTCCAATATCCGCTACTTTTCTGGAAGGGACAAGACGGATATTGCATGAACATTAAACAACGGGATCCGTCACAGGAGCCGAAACAAACAAGAAAGTTAGCTCAATGGATTTTTATGCGTATTATCTGATGATTCTATAAGGTCAGGACAACCTCATTCTGCGATGTCGTGAGCTTTGCCAACAATTCATGGTTGACATGTACGTGAAGAAAGAGAGCGAAAGACTGCGATACCTATGATATAATCAATATTAATCAACAAAAGCTGCGTGCGGAAGAATACATTCACTTACGAGACGCTATTATTAACAACGCCGACACCGCTGAAATTGGTAACTCTATTATTCTACCATCATCGTACGTAGGCAGTCCACGTCACAGGCAAGAATACATACAGGATGCTATGACTTTCCTGCGAGAATATGGACGACCGTGTTTATTTATCACGTTTTTATTTTTTATGTAATCCAAAATGGCAGGAGATTACATCTTTGTTATTGCTAGGCCAAAATGCAATACATCGTCATGACATTACAGCACGTGTGTTCAAACAAAAGTTGAAGTCTTTAATAAGCTTCAATACAAAATTACATGTTTTCGGTCCCACACATTGCTGGATGTATTCGGTTGAATGGCAGAAGCGAGGATTGCCTCATGCACACATTTTGATTTGGTTAACAAAATACGTCCTGAGGAAATCGATAGTATAATTTCTGCAGAAATTCCAGATCCGTCTACTGATCAACTACTGTTCGATATTGTTACAGCAAACATGATTCATGGCCCATGCGGTAATCTCAATCATTTATCCCCTTGCATGGCAAATGGAAATTGTAGAAAACATTTTCCTAAAGATTTCAATAACGATACGATCACAAATGTTGACGGATATCCAATATATCGTCGAAGATTTCTTAAGATATCGATAATGGCGTACAATCATTTAAAAAAATTTCAACAACGCAGACATCGACATTGACAATCGTTGGGTGGTACCATATTCGCCTCTCCTTAGCAAAACATTTAATGCTCATATTATTGTTGAGTTCTGTAGTTCGGTGAAAAGCATCAAATACATTTGCAAGTATGTGAACAAAGGCAGCGATATGGCTGTGTTTCGAATTGAAAATACCGATGTGAATGCTCGGTTGAATAACAACGACGAAATAACTCTCTACCAAATGGACCGGTACATTAGCTCCAATGAAGCTGTCTGGCGTATCTTTGGGTTCCCAATTCATGAACGGGATCCAGCAGTTATACATTTAGCTATCAATCTTGAAAATGGCAAGCGCGTATTTTTTACGAACGAAACACCAATTGATCGGGCTATAAATCCACCAAAAACTACACTCACCTAATTTTTCAAATTGCGTAATCGTGTAGATACTTTTGGTGCCTTTGCACGAACACTATTTTATTCGGAAGTACCACGCTATTTCAAATGGGATCAAACGAAAAAATGGATGCCCCGCAAGCAAGGAACACCAACTGATGCGTGCACCGGTTTATTCAAATCAAACACTTTTACGACCGCATTATACTTGCAGTTTTGGAAGGACAAGGTGGATTTTTTTTATTTTTGGATGCACCAGGTGGAACTGGGAAAACATTTCTCATTTTTCTAATTCTCGCCAAAATACGATCAAATAATGGCATAGCTTTGGCCGTTGCATCGTCTGGAATTGCAGCAACTTTATTGGATGGAGGCAGAACAGCTTATTCAGCACTTAAGCTGCCACTGAATATTAAAAATAACCCAGATGCAATGTGCTACATAAAAAAGCAATCATCCATGGCCACAGTGCTGAAACAATGCAAAATTATCATTTGGGATGAATGCACTATGGCACACAAACATTCGCTTGAGGCGTTGAACAGGACACTAAAAAATATAAAAAACAATGGCAAACTATTTGGTGGCACTCAGTTAATTCTTTTCAGGGGATTCCAGACAAACACTTCCCGTCATTCTCCGTTCAACTTACGCTGATGAAATCAATGCTTGCTTGAAATCATTGGCACTGTGCCGACACATTTTCAAAACAATTTGTTAGATATCGGTGATGGAAAAGTTGCTGTCCATCAAAATACTGGCTGCATAAAATTGCCAACCGATTTCTGCACAATTGTTAGTTCGCAAAAGTCTCTCATTGACAGCGTATTTCCCGATTTACACACACAATACATGAATCAAGAGTGGCTGGCAGAAAGAGCCATTTTGTCAGCAAAAAATGTGGACGTCAATAATTTAAATTTCAAGATACAGCAGTTGTTGCCAGGCGAATTGGTGTCATACAAATCGATTGATACAGTTTGCGATGCCAGCGAAGGCGTAAATTACCAAACTGAGTTTATGAACTCATTGGATTTGCCAGGCATGTCACGGCATCATCTACAACTTAAAGTTGGATCTCCGGTTGTTCTACTTTGGAATTTGAACCCACCGCGGCTGTGCAATGGCATGCGATTAGTAATTAAAAAATTGATGAAAAACCTTGTCGAAGCTAGCATTTTGAATGGCAAGTTCCGAGGCGAAAGTGTTTTGCTGCCACGGATTCCAATGATTTCCACAGAAGTGCATATTGAATTCAAACGAATTCAATTTCCAATTATATTGGCATCGGCATTGACAATTAATAAGTCGCAACGATGTCTGTTTGTGGCACGCCATGTTTTTCTCACGGACAATTATACGTGGCATGTTCTCGCGTGGGCAAACCATCCAGTTTGTTTGTGATGGCTAAAGATGGACTGACAAAAATCATTGTACACTCGATTGCTCTTCAAGATTGATTTTTTTAAATTGACATAATTTGTACATTAAACTTTTAATAAAAAAACTAAAATAATTTATATGACAAAACAACGTTTGCGGGTCAGCTAGTATATTATAAAAACAAGAAATCACACTCTATGATTACAATAAACGGACCACATCAACCTGATCGCTTGCAATCTACTAACGTCGTGTATAAATTCACCTGCCCTTTAAAACATACTTCAATAGAAGCATATTTTGGACGCACCCGCACCATTCTATCTCGGCGCCTCATTATGCACTTGCAAGGCGGTAGCATAGCAACACATTTCCAGACTGCCCACGTGTTAAACTCACAAGACAAACACTTGTGGATAATACCATTATTTTGCACTACGTGCCAGAACCAGCTCGTTTGAAAATTGCCGAGGCACTTTATATAGTCCGTGACCGACCTTCCATAAATATACAAGAAGATCACTCTGGACATATCCTAAAGCTTTTTGCTACCGCCACTAATCACTCAGCTCATAACATAAACCTACTTCATAATGCTGATACCATTACTTCTAAAGATGTAATGATTAACGCATTGCCCTCCTCTCCACCTGCCGTTGTTTCTTTGCCCTCCGTCCGCCACAAACCTGAACGTCCCATACGATCTAGTGTATCTGTACTCTGTGCTAAGAGTTCGTCACCGGAGACTGTGAAAGTTCCCCGCCAAAGATCTCGCTCTCAGGACCATAATCTTGGTTCTTCTCCTTCATCATCCATTTTACACCTTAGAATTATCGCTTATAACTACCATAGCAAACGTTCTTCTCCACGACGCCCCATGCCAACTAATGAAACTCAGTACAGTCCAGGTTCTCTCTTTCATCTACCTACCTGTGCTTCTTCATCCTCCATCGACCACGAAGCAGCGTGTCCCAGAAAATCTATTGCACCTGACCTCTACACTAGGAGGTTGTCACCAACAACTATGAAAGTTTCCCGCCAAAGACCTCGTTCTCACGACTGTGATCCCCGTTGCTCAATTTCACCATCTTTCTTACTTCCTCGAATTGGTGTTCACAACTACCATAGCGAACGTCCTTCTCGTCTACGTCCAACCGTCAGCACGATTCCAGGCCAGCATACTCCATGCAGTCTTTGTTTGCCTTTTCACTCAATTGATGTTGCCCCTGTGCTTCCTTACAATGTATTAAATCTGCACTCTGTAGTAAGAGTTCGTCACCAAGAAATACGAAGGTTTCCCGCCAAAGATATCATTCCCAGAACTGTGGTCATGGTTTCTCTCCTTCGCCATCCTTCCTATTCCTAGAGTCTGTCATAGTGAACGTGCTTCTTCTCCAAGACAGCCCCACACCATGATTCCTACCAGTCGAACTCTGCACATTCCTCGTTTGTTTGCTTTAACTAGTAATTGTGACCATAGCACCCCCTTTCTTCATTTAATTAATAACCCAAACATTACATTACGTAGACGTTAACTTTAGATTTCTCTTGCTCATGGTCTTCTAGTTTAGGTATTATTTTCGGTCATATTTATTTTATATTTGCTCTTATGATTTTAATGGTAATTAATACATCCCTTCATGTTTTATTTTTGCTCTTAATTTTATTTGTTTTCTTTCTTTCTATGTATACTTTGACATTTGAGGCCTTCAATTTGTATGTACAATTCTTATTGGCGGAAAACTAACACCTACAATTCTTATGTTATATTTAAATTATATTTGCTCCTTTGATTTTATTATTAATTAATACCTTCCCTCTTATTTTATTTTGGTCATAATTTTATTTTATCTGTGTGCTTTGACATTTCATTATTTGTTTTTGTTCGTCTTCGTTTACGTTTTGTCCTGTACCGCCCGACCTTTTGCTTTTTCTGAAGATGGCTGAAAAAATAGCCGAAACTTGCAAGTTAAAAAGTAATAAAGAATTGTATAATCGGGCGTTCTTTGAACAACTTCGTGGGCGAATTAAATTACGTGAACTATCTCATAGAATAGAAAAAGTTTGCAACAAAACTTGGTCTATAAAATTTAACCGAGCCTGTATTGATTTATTAATAGAAACAACAATTAATTACCTCATTTGTAACCACGTTTGGATTCTTTGCAAAAAGATTTCCAAAATACACATCTTCACAATGACTAGGTCCGGAGGTCTAGTTAGTTCAGTTCCATCTCTTTCTCATAATGTCTTCTGAATTTATTAGTTAGATTTTCGATTAAACGTGGCTCCAGAATGTTAACTGCATAGTGATAATCCGTTACAGGAAAATATTTTTCAAGGTTTCGAGACAGCAAGTTTTTCAAATTACCTATTGTTAGACCACTTGATGATGTTCTCAAGTTTTCCATTAAACATAATTTTGTAGTTAGAACTAGATGTAGAGTAGGACAAGTATCAGTTGCAAGAGATTTGGTGGCCAAGTCGAAGGGTGTCAAAATGTCCATTAGAGACTTCAACAGCGAATCATTAATATCCAGCACTAACCGCACAATGTATTGCATTTCACACATTTAACAAATGCTGATAAGGTGTGGTCGATTTTTATGTTGAAAAAATTATTCCCACACTACTTTTTCCATTGTTTTTATTTTAAACGAACGTCAATCTTGCACTTCTTTTTCAAACCAGCTCTTGAAATTCGAATATTTCCATAATTAGGTGAAAAAAATTGATTTATTTAATTCAAGACAAATAATGGTTTTCAACGACTACTAAGATTGCCACCGATATGAAATAATGATTCCGAGGTTCATAAATCCGGAGGTCAGTTATTCCCCGATTTAGCATGTAGTGACATACCAATTAAATAATTATCTATTTAATTATATATCTTTTTATTATCATTGTTTGGACACGCGCTTTGTGTAGTTCCGTCTTCTTGGTCGTTTTGTTGTTTTGATTGTCATCGGCTGGTCGTGTCTCGTGTCTCGCTTATTAAACGTTCGTGAGTTCAAAATTAGTGTTTGTTATTTGTGTTACTTGAATTATACCCAAAAGATACAAGAAGTCGCATACTTCATTGGTGAACCCGACAACAACAATGGAAGCATCACAGACCGCATCTTTCTCCATAAAACCGATTGTTTTCAACCCAGCCGAGGCACGGCGTGGTTCAAGATCATGGAAGCTCAGTTCGCTCTCTCAACATTACGACAAACTCGACCAAATTTTTCCACCTATTGGCAGCTCTTCCAGGTTCTATAGTCATAAGCCTGAATGATGATACCATCGAAGCAATGGACTACAACAAACTGAAACTAGAAGTCCTTGAACAAACGACACCCAACCAGACCGAACTTTTTGACCAGTTTGTTCAAAACCATCCTCTGACAGGCAGGCCTTCGCAGCAGTTACGGACCATGAAGAGGTTAGCTTAGCAAGTTGGCGCGTCTGATGGCCTGGTCCGACACAGGTTCCAGAAGTCACTGCCTGCTAACATTGCTCTCATATTAGCAGCACAGAAAACGTCGTCCCTAGAAGAGGTCGGAAAGTTAGCCGACGAGTTGATTACCATCACACTAATGCAACAGACACATATGATACAGGAAGCCGCACGACGTTGATGCCATAAGAACGTCTGACACCAAAACAGCAGTAGAGCCGTTTTCGCCCGGCCAGCGACCAAAGGTGTGTCGAGCCCACATTTATTTTGGCCCAGAAGCAAAATCTTGTCGGTCGTGGTGCTTATGGCCAGATAAACGTGGAGTTTGAATAATGCAATCTCGAAATGCTTCCCCTTCATCTAGAAAAGAAATGTCGGAAAAACTGAGTGAGGCCGCTTCGGTTGCGACCATCGAAAGTGCCCCTACATTTTACGTTGCATTTTTCACAATAATCTCAACCACACGTCATCAATTAAATTTCTTGGTGGACACAGGATCAGCGGTATCTATAATACTTCCAACCTGTTTATTCAGCATTTCTGTACCCTTTCGAGAGACAACGGTCAAGTTGAACACAGCTAACGGCATGCCACTAGAGGTTCGTGGAGAAGTGACACTCACGGTTAGCTGTCAAGATCTCAGAAGAAAATTCACTTAAACATTCATAGTGGCAGTCACCACACAACCAATATTAGGGGCTGACTTCTTCACACATCACCGTTTACTTGTCGATTGCCGCAATCGTCAACTTCTAGACACCAAAACGTCATTGTCTACAGTCATGGTAACTACATTTGGAGAAATCATCGCCCCAGTATTTGATTGACCGTCAACATCCCACCTCTCATCAAAGCATTGGTAGACCGTCATACTGCCCTAGTCGTTCCTTGGCAGATCACTCACACTTTACCTTCATCAATATCACAGACACAATTGAACTGATGTCAAAGAAGCCAATCTTTTCTCGTTTTCGACAGCTACCACCTGACAAGCTTGAGGCTGCTAAGCAAGAATTTGCAATATTGTTAAAGGCTGGAATTGTTCGACAGTCTAAAAGTTCCTATTCCAGTCCACTGCACATGGTCCCCAAGAAAGACAGTCAATGGCGGCCTTGTGGAGACTATCGTAAACTCAACAGTATCACCAAGCCTGACAGATATCCGCTACCAAGAATTTCTGATGTGACAAGACGTCTCAGTGGTAAGTCAGTTTTCACAAGTTAGATTTGTAAAGGCATATTACAACATCCCCATCCATCCTGATGATGTTCCAAAAACAGCAGTGACAACCCGTTTTGGATTGTTTGAATTCACTCAGGAATGCAATGCAAACATTCCAAAGATTCATGGATGCAATTTTTCAAGATTTACCATTTGTTTGTGTGTACATTGATGCTATTTTGGTAGCCTCGAGCAATGACAATGAGCATTTAGACCACCTAAAAGTAGTTTTTCAGCGACTGGAAGAAAACAATTTGCATATCAGCATCAATAAGTGTGTATTTGCTAAAAGATCTGTGGTGTTCCTAGGACACAACCTATCGACGACTGGAATTTCACCACCTGGAGACAACACAGCAGCCATTCTTGATTTTCGCCGACCCAAAGATTATGCAGATTTGCGGCGATTCATTGGCATGGTTGGTTATTATAGAGCATTCATCCCTCATTTTGCCCACAAATCTGCCCCCTTGTTACGGAAATGCACCACATCAAAGGAGTTGAGAACATAGTTGCAGATACACTTTCCAGGCCAGTTAGTGCACTGCAACTTGACAATCCAGATCTAGCAAGCATTGCCAAAGCACAGACAGAAGATGCAGAGATACAGAAATACAAAGACACCCTCACATCCCATCAACTATCTGCGGATTTGTCAATTCTTTGCGAAACAACATCCGTTTATCCTCGTCCAAACGTTCCCCAAGCCCAACGACAGTCAGTGTTTAGACATCTTCACAATTTGGCACATCCAGCCATACGTGGATCTACAAATTTAATTGCAGCAAGGTATTTTTGGCTTAAAATAAAGGGGGACTTCAAAAAATGGGTCAATGGCTGCTTGGATTGTCAGAAAGCAAAGATTCATCGTCACAACAAGAACATCCCTGAACAACCCATTTATCCATTCAATGATCGGTTCCAGACAGTCAAACACATCAAAGCATCATGCATGCCCGCTATGTCAAATCTGACATCGTTCGTTTAACCCCAAGGGGCCATGCTTCAAAGACACTTATGCCTCGAGCAATCAACAAGTTTGTAGAAGACGTGGTTGTAATATACAGCAATTTTATTTGTCACATACAGTAAATAAAACAACTGGACAAGAAATAACGTCAAGATCTGAAGATCAAACGAGCAAAAAACAATTGAATAAAAAGTTTAAAATAACTGCCTTGAACTGTTCGTACAAACTGTATGTTTATACAAACTCAAACAGCCAGATACCATACACCTAAAAAATCACTAACACCCGGTCTACCACTTCTGTCAAACTTCAAAGAGACGCACACGCTCGCTTTAGCGAGGTCAGGAAAGGTCATTTCAAAGAGACGCTTATGCTCGTCGATAAATCAACCAGACTCAGATTTCATGCATACTTCGAAAAAAAACTAAATACATTGGAAATCATTTAATTGATATAAAAACTTATTTTGTTTTTTTAATAAAAGTAGCGGTAGCGAATAGTGCCGAGAACAGCTAAAAAATGTAGCGGCGCTGCCATCAACGATCTTGTTAGCCAATAGTACCGCTCTTAACAACCCTGGTTGCCATCACTATTTTTTTAAATTACTGATATGTTTAAATTTTATTTTATCAAAGATGAAGAACTGTCTTTTAAAAATACATCAAATTATTTTACGCTGAAAATATCTTGGGTATATATTGATAAAGGTTGTTGAGGAGTGGCTTCAAAATATGATGAATAGTCCTCTTGATGAATAGTCCTCTTGATGAATAGACTTTAGATGAACAGTCCTTATGATGAACCGTCCTCTTGATGAATAGTCCTTTGATGAATAGTCTCTTGATGAATAGTCCCTTGATGAATAGTCCTTGATGAACAGTCCCTTGATGAATCGTCCTTTGATGAAAAGTCCGCATACCTTAATTATACCCAACAGATACAAGAAGTCGCATACATTGGCGTTAAATAAATTTGATTTGATTGATTGATTTGATACTTCAAGCATGAAAATCAAGCGCTGGGCTGCACTCCATTATCTGCTCATTCTACTGATAAACAATGGGCTGACTGTGACAATGTTGCCTAAGAGATCAATAAAAGCATGTGTTTTATTTGATTTATGTGATTGTGTAACCGATGTAACACTTGCCATTCTATTCTAGCGGCTAGTGTACCATATTTAAGTAACGACCCAACCTCAGCAATCGCATGTATAAAATCCCTTTGGTAAGCATGAAGTTTCAGCCAATTTTACATATCATTTAAGCCCCGTAAATGCACACGCCGTTGCCTGCCGTCATGCAATCGCCACGAAAAACAGCTTTCCATTACTTATTTGGTTATGATGTTTTTTTTGCCGAGAAATCAGTTATCGATTTCGAGAATCTAACTAGGTTTAGAGTAAATAATATAAGTTGAAATAACTATATGATAAGCCTTAATCTCATTACTATTTAATCGTGAAGTCACCATAAATAGATAAATCATTGATATTAATTTATATACATACACACACATACACACACACACACACACACACATATATATATATATATATATATATATATATATATATATATATATATATATATATATATATATATATATATATATATATATATATATATATATATATATATATATATATATATATATATATATGTATGTATGTAGGCTCTTGAAACATTTCAACGCAATGTTTCACTTCATAAATTATCTATCTGGCAGCAGACTAAGCTGTCGAGCCGAAGTAAGGATTTCTGAACCTATCATAGTCGTAGTCTAGTGTTAAGTAGCTCCGAAAGACTGAGACTTCTAGCCATCCTTTTTTGGGGATGGTTGGTGGCTCAGTTGGTAAGAGCGCTTGCATTTAGGCGAGGCGGTGTTGCCGTAGACACGTGGGTTCGATTCCTAGTAGAGTCTTATATATATATATATATATATATATATATATATATATATATATATATATATATATATATATATATATATATATATATATATATATATATATATATATATATACTAGCTTCATTATGCTTGTCCTTCAAAGGCGTTACATAACGTTCGTCACAGGTTCAGCATCCTCCTCATAATTGTGAACTTGTTAAGCACGCTCCACATCGAAAAACTTGAGTTGACGCGACCCGATAAAATCTGGCACGTCCAGTGCGATCGGAGTTTGTAGATGTGGCATAGCCTTGCGACTCCGCACGCCTGGATTTTGACCCAGTCGCATGTATTTCCCCGTTTAATACATGAGACTGAGTTTTATCAAGCTTGCCGATTGCCAACGAATCAGCGTTAAGAACTTTCTTGTCTTTAAAAAAACTGTTAAATAATAAAAATAAAAATTGAAAAAATAATATAAATTAAATTAATAATTTATTATTTCGATATACAAACACTATAGATAATATAGATGAGGCCATAGATATGTCTATGGATGAAGCATATGAAGCTGCCATTTTCAACCTTTCACCTGACATACTTTCTCGTGATTGGTTGGGGAAAAAACTGGGTCAAAATGTAAAATACACGCGATTACAACGTGCCAGTAGTGTCGGGTGTGTGCGTGGCTAGTTCACATAGACCGATTTGATCTGATTTTCCTGTGTTATGTTGTCGGGTCGTATCTAGTTTGTCGATGTGGAGCGTGCTTTAGGAAATCATCTTCTTCTCGGTTCATCTAAATGAATTAACTAACAAAAGTTCATCCGAAATCATCCGTGGCTGCCCATTACGGTTATAACAATCACCAAAAGGAAAACATCACCTACCCCGTCCAAAGAATATTTTAAACTCAAAATAATAATAATAATAATAATAATAATAATAATAATAATAATAATAATAATAATAATAATAATAATAATAATAATAATAATAATAATAATAATAATAATAATAATAATAATAATAATAATAATAATAATAATAATAATAATAATAATAATAATAATAATAATAATAATAATAATAATAATAATAATAATAATAATAATAATAATAATAATAATAATAATAATAATAATAATAATAATAATAATAATAATAATAATAATAATAATAATAATAATAATAATAATAATAACATGGATAATTTATATAGCGCAGTAAAATGAAATAGTCATCACAAGACCGCTGTACAAAACGTCAAAAACCTCGGATAAACACACACAAAAATAAAAAAAATAAAAAAAGTTTAGTTATAAGACTTAATGAACAGATGAGTTTTAAGAGCTTTTTTAAAAGCCTCAACAGAACAAGATAAACGAATAGTTATGGGACGACAGTTCCATGCTTTAATAGCAGCGACAGAAAAGGCCCGTTGTCCAAACTTGGTAGTCGTCGCAGGCACGACCAGGTCTCCAGCGGTCGCAGAACGCAATCGCCGACGGGATTCAACTGAACTGACGGGCAAGCACATTGACGTGATGTATTCAGGCGCGAGTCCATGCATGGCCTTGAAAACCAGCAGACACAGTTTAAATTCGACACGCTCTCGAGCCCTTAACCAATGAAGTTTGTCACGCATGATATCTGAGATGTCGCTTGTAGTCAATAAACGTTGTTCTCGCTAGTCGTGTTGTTTATCAATTAGTTAAAAATACAACAGTTGCGCAGTCGACATAGGAAATTCCAACGAACTTGTTAAACACTTGCTAGATGAACTTAAGCGTCAATCCGACGCATCCGATCGCCGCGAGAAAGCTCTTTTGGAGGCTTTGGCGAGTCTCAATTCGTCTGGAGCGGCAGTCTCAACACCCAGCGGAGTGTCTTCTGACTTCCGGGACGTGTCGAATCAAATCGACAAATTCGTTTACAACTCGGAAGAGCGAGCAAAATTCGATCGCTGGATCAGACGCGCGGAAACAGTACTAGCTTCCGACAAGGTCCAGAACATAAGCGTCGCCGAAAAATCGGCAATCATCCGCTAAAACCCCCCCACTGATGAGTATTATCAGTTCGAGATCCACATTCTTCCAAAAAAAGCCACAGGAGCTAAATTTAAAAGAAACCATCTATCAGCTGTCCAGGCTCTTCGAACGTCTAGAATCCTTATTCTCACGTCACTTCCGAGCATGACAAACCGAAATTCAGTCGGATGAAAGTTACTTGGCCCTGGCTTCTCAAATAAAAAAGATCGCCGATGACTTCGAAGTCGCGTCTTTCACCCGTGATGACCTTCAGTCTCAGCTCTACGTTCAGGCGCTCAAAGACCCTCGACACTCTGCAGTTAGAAAAAAACTCTTGTAAAGGACGAACTTCAAGAGAAGTTAAATGCCGCTAGCCATTCCGATACAGTTCCACCACTCACCGTTGACGCTCTTGCAGACCTTGCTTGTCGTCTCGACTTGGTCAATAAAACCGTGGCAATCGACCAATCTACCAACCAAGAAGTTATGGCGATCAAAAGGATTCTATTTTGCAACAGAGGCCAACTCCCAAATGTCTTTTCTGGGCAGTCACCATTGGGTCAAGTTCTGCTCTTTCAGGGACATCACCTGCAACAAGTGCAACACAAAAAAAAAACACAAGAGGTTATGGCGTTGATTATCAGTCAGTCAGTTAGTCAGGACATGTTCTTTTATATATATAGATATCTGTATAATTTTATGTCTGTTTAATTTTACATTGAATCGCTTCGAATCAACGTTGGAATCGCTAACGGAGGGACTGAACCTATTCGGCAATGACACGATGGAGGCTCTTAAACTTTGGGACCTACCAATCTCTGCCATGTGCTGTGGCATCACCGACGCTCATCAATCCACACTCAAAAAGGTGAGGCTCAAGTTTCCAAATTTGTTTTCTTCTAGGCTTGGAAAATGCAATCGGATCACCTTTTCTCTGAACTTTAAAAAGGATGCAGTCATTCCGTTTACCCGTGCTCGTCCAATTGAGGAGGAGATCAGACGACTCGAACAAGAAGGCATTCTTACTCAGATTAACTACGCTAAATCTGCTTCTCCCATTGTTGCCGTCAAGAAAAAGAACGGAAAAATCCGCATTGCCGCTGACTACCCAACCGGATTGAACCGTGCTCTCGAAACATTCCATTATCCTCTTCCTACAGCCGAAACGATCTTCACTGGCCTGACGGGCAAAGATACATTCAGTACCTTGGACATATCTAATGCTTACCTGCAAATAAAATTAGATGCCGAGGCCAAACGCCTCATGAACATCAGCACTCATGTCGGTCTCATCCAAGTAAATCGCATGCAACCAGGTGTCAAGACCGCTTCCGGCAACTTCCAACAAATCTTGGATTCATTACTAGCAGACACCGGCGCAATGGCATATCAAGATGATATAATCGTGTCTGGCAGGGGATCCACAGGCCACGAGAAACGCTTGCACTCTGTTCTCAGCAGGCTGGAGAAGGCTGGCTTCACTCTATCAATGGACAAGTGCACCTTCGCTCAACCATGAATCAAATTCTTGGCCAGGATTATTGACTCAAAAGGAGTGAGCCCAGACCCAGAGAAACTTCAAGCCGTCAAAAACATTCCACAACCAGCAGATGTCTCTCAACTTCGTGCATTCTTGGGGGCTATCAATTAGTATGGCACCTTCATACCTCATCTAAAGGACATAAGAGGTCCGCTTGATAGCATGCTTTGCAGGGGTGAGAAGTTCATTTGGACCCAAAAGCGTGTTAGGGCCTTCACCAAGCTCAAGCAAGCTCTTCATTCAAACCTCGCCTTAACCCACTAGGATGAGAGACTGCCACTCGTTGTTGCAGCAGATAAGCATCTAACTACGGAATCGGTGATACCTTTCTTCATCTTCTGAATGACGGAACTACCTACAAATGGAACGTGAAGTACTTGCCCTTGTCTACGCAGTAAAAAAGTTCCACACCTACCTTTATGGCCACTCGTTCGAACTTTAAACCGACCATAAACCGCTCTTGAAAATCTTTGGCAGCAAGACAGGCGTTCCAATCCACACAACCAACCGACGCAGGAGGTATGCTCTCACCCTTTTAGGTTATGACTTTAAAATTTACTACATCCATGGATCCAAGGGTGTCTATGCTGATTTGTTTACTCACTTTCTCATTTGTTTCTGCGGTTTGCCTTGTTGCTGAGGAATTAGCAGTTGTGAAAACTGAACAAAACTTTCTTAGTTTTTTGTCTGCGTACATTCCGTTGCTTTTTTTGTGTAAATTAGTGTTTACTGTGAACTTACATAAGAGCGCCTGTATTATCGCTCGTCATGACCGATGCTTTGATAACCCGTAAAGACTCTAAACAAGAGGTTACTGAAATTGTCCTCAAATTAGGGCTACATACAGGCCCGTAGGCAAGATTTAGTGAGTGGGGGGGCCATGAAAATTAGTAGGGGGCTACTGACGAACGAAGGCACCGAAGAAGCCTGACCGCGAGCGCCGCAGGTGCGAAGCCCCTCGCGATAAGGATATTCGCCAAAGCATTTTGTAGCATTTGACAAAAAATGGTATCCAATTTTGGATATCCTATTATTTAATTTTAGATTTTCTAAGAGTTGCAATATGTTGCTCGTAATAACAAAAATTAACAATTTCCACAGGCAATTTTGTCATCCACAATCTTGATTTTTGATGCGTGCATGGCACACCACTGGGATGACAGCACTGAATCAAATTGTCCAAATTTAATTATTGATTAAGACAACCGTTATAATCCACAATACAATAACTTACTTATTTTATTTTTGATAAAAACTTTTACATCTGTATCAAATGCCAAGAAATCAATAAAGTAAAATTGGATTTAAATATTTGTTTTGACAAAGATCAAACCACATTATAATAAAATGTACAATTTAGTTTACTTTCTCATTTTAAGTTACTAATACTTACTAAACATTCATTCATGTGTTACACATAAAACTTGTCATCAGTTTCTAAACAATCTAAATAGAAGATTAGATTATATATCAAGTCTATCATTAAACTTATATTGTTGAAAAGATTGTGTGGTTTGACAGTAAGCTTTAAATTGTTTCTTTGAATTAATCAGTTCAGAATACTGGGGTTAATAGTATTGCAGTGTCAGACTAGCACTAAAAAATACTAAATTATGAAAATAGTTTGAATTATTGAGAGTCATTCAAAAATCAAAAGCCAAGGTTTGTCAGCTAAGCTGAATTAGCTTTTTTCTCTGTTCTAAAACTGTAAGATTAAAGTTATTATAATATTGTAAGACTACGTCCAAGCACTGATTATGAAACTCATGACAATTTTCATGTGTAAAACACGAATGGATGTGTAGTCGCTTGAAATGAGAAACTAAACTAAAAAGTCCATTTCATTATAATATGGTTTGATCATTGTCAAGACAATTATTTGAATCCGATTTTATTTTATTGCTTTACAGAGCGATTTTTCAAATGCCAGAAGTACAAGTTTGCTTTTTCTCTCATGGGACATTGATCTTCTCTGTGATTGTAGCACTCGTGTTAGACAATTAAATGAACTTTTACAAGAGTCATTGCAGCTGAATAGTGCCAATTTAGAGTAGGAAATGCATCTTTATAGCCTGGTTGAAATTTGTTTTTTAGAAACCTACTTGTAATGAGAGCCTCGTCTGCAATATATTTTTCAACATCGTCATGCCTGTCTTGTTTTAGCAGTTGCGTCAACGGTTTAAGATCGTTGACATCTAAAAACTTGTCTGATGTTGGTAAAAGGGCAGACACTGCACAAGTCAAACCTTTAGAATAACTTAAATAACTATCAACAAAGCTCTCCATCAACTCTTCTAATATACCATCTAACATGCTAAAATAAACAGCACAAAGCTGATTCCACTCTGGTGAACACTATATTGCTCATTACAGAATCACGTAGCGTGCTAATCTGTACTTTTGCTCTTTTTTGGTATGGGTTTTACCAATTATTCATTCTACAGGCATGCAAATTATTATTATTAATTTTATATTTAAATTTACCTTTATTTATTTATTTTTATTTAATTTTATTTAAAATTTTAGTAGGGGGGCTTACATTTTTAGTGGGGGGGCTGCAGCCCCCCAGCCCCCCGCTAGCTACGGGCCTGGCTACATATGTGCGAGAAATGCTCAAGGGGTAACGCTGACGTCATGAATGGACTCCTTCTGAGAATACACGCTGACGATGAAGTCAAGACTGGAAAACTTGAGGCTATATCACAGGAGATTCAAGAAATCAAAGAGATCACGAAGAGAAACCTCGCGGAGAGATCAGCAAACTTTGATGCTGAGAAGCTTGAGTTCTCACTTGGCAAAGTAAAGCTTGACGAGATCATGGATGAGCTGAAGTGCCTCGGCAGGAAAATAGAAGATCTCGACATAAAACCTCTTTCAAATAAGCTGAAAGAGGTCGACACTGCCACCAAGAAATGGTCAGACCTATTCAAGGAAAAAGTCGATGTGCTAGTCGACGATGTCAGAAAAGTCCATAGTTCTGTTCTGAGCAAAAAAGATGATCATGCGGCTGATATACAACTCTGTCTGGGGAAGGCACTGGATCATCAAAGGCGGGTCGACAAGGACGAGGAGGTTGAGAGATGCAGAAGAAGACAGCGTAATTGTCTATGGTCTGAAAGAGTCGGATGCTGCCGACCCTGGACATCGCCGAGGGGACGATAAAGAATTAATAGAAAATATCCTAAAAGAGTTTTCATGCAGCGACGTCAGAATAGCTAATGTTATCCGACTTGGAAAGAAGGCTGATAATGTCGACGAGCCTGTCAAACCTAGACCCGTGAAGTTGGTGCTGGACACAGAGGAGCACAAACAGCAGCTGTTGGCGCGTGCAAAAAAACTTGAGGACGATCAAGGAAGGAGGATAGTCGAGGTGTTCATCCAGAGAGAAACAAGAAAACTCCTGGTCGAAGAAATGAAGTCACGGCTGCGGAGCGGGGAAACAAACCTCAGAATCTCGGACGGCCGAATAGTGACCAGAAGAGCCCCCAGTGGAGCAAGAAATCAAAGTGCTTGATCAAGAAAAATTGTAGTTCCTCTGGAGTCGACCGCTGCTATCGTCATCTGGGACCAACCACTGAATGCGAATCTTACTCTGGTCTAGCCGGACAATCTATCCCCGCTGCATGTCTCAATGTTAGGTCTATTAAAACCAAAACTGCTATCGTTGCGGATATCATAAATGAATACAAGTTATCAATCCTCGGCTTAACTGAAACTTGGCACGAGAGTTATGAAGATGTTGCACTGAAAAAGATCACTTTGCCTGGTTACCGTTGCATCGAATCCGCCAGAAGGTCTGATGAAACGGGTCGCACATATGGTGGAATTGCGGTTATTTACAAGGACACGCTGTCTGCCAAACAACACTCTCTGGGTTCCAAGCCAGCTACATTCGAGATCACGTCTATAATGTTTTCGTCTCTGAAAACGAATTTTATCCTTGTGGTGATATACCGCCCTGGAGGCAATCCTGTGAGTGATTTGTTCTTCACGGAGTTTGAGAGCATATTTGAAACCCTGGCAACTTACAACTATCAAATCATTATTACCGGCGATCTTAACGTCAGGGTCAACATCTCTAATGACCCCCACTCCATCCGTCTCCTCAGCCTCATACGTTCACTTGGATTTATTCAGTCTGTCGTCGGCCCTACGCATACGCATGGTAACACTCTGGACCTGGTCATTACCCGATCAGATCTTCCCCCTCCATCTATCATCGTCGATCTACCACAGGTGTCAGATCATTCGCTTGTGCGTTTCCGGATCCCGGTCCGTCATCCTCCCCCGCTGCTTATCAACGTCAACACCCGGGCTTGGAGAAGTTTCGACCCAGAGCAATTCCGTTCTGATTTACAGGGAAGTTCTCTATGTAATCCGGCGGTCTATGAGACGATGTCAATCAGTCAGGTTCTTGAGGTCTTCGACACAACCTTGTCATCACTTCTTCACAAACATGGCCCGCCTCGTGTTGCCAGGCTGCGCGACAGGCCTCTCAGCCCAAGGTTCGACTCTGAATGCGCTGCCTTAAAACAAAGATTGAGGAAGTTAGAAAGACGTTATAGACGAACACAAGATCCCATCGATCGCACTTCATGGATCAACCACGTGCGAACGTCTGACGACCTTTACAGACAGAAACAAAATCTCTACTGGAAGATGAAGATTGACGACAGCCGAGGGAGTCCTGGGAGATTATGGCGGACATTATCTGGGTGCTCGGTCGGGTTCGGACCAACCCGATTTCGCCAAAAGATCTTACAGCTAACGATTTCTCGAGAGCGTTCAATGATAAGATAAGAGATATCCGCCAGTCTACGTCATATGCTTCCAGTCCACGATTCGACCCCGACTGTTGTTCCTGCGACCTGCTGAGGTTTAAACCTGTGAGTGTCGACGACATTACCCGGCTCATCAAATCTTCACCAAACAAAAATTGTTGCTGGTCGGTTCCACCTTCGATCGGCGGCGGCTGGCGACTTGCTTGTTCCATCGTCAAAGACAACGACTCTCGGCAGGCGCGGATTCTCCACTGCGCGGATTCTGCAGTTGTTTGGAACAGCTTATCTGCTGACCTGAGGAATCCAGCTTTAGACTTCGGCGATTTGAGGAAATTGCTCAAGACCGAACTTTATTCCTAAATTTATGATTTGATGCGACGCGCTTTTGTGACTTTTTAAAAAAGCGCATTACAAATTTACATTTAATAATAATAATAATGGAGAGAACCTTGCCTATGCTGATTTCATATTGCGGCTCTTTGATGGACAAGTAAAACCTGGTCTTGAGGATGTTGTCATCGCCTCCATCCGGGAATATTCAGAAACTATCCAGTCAAAAGCACCCCATGACAGCGCGGCTCTGAACAGTCTCAAGGAGTTACCAATATCGCTAAAGGATCTCCAACAAGCCACTTTGGAATGTGATCATCTCCAGAGGGTCATTCGCTACGTCAAGTCAAGTTGGCCGCAGACAAAGTAACAAGTTGGCGATCTTGGGGCTGCTGTATACTTCACTCTCCGGCACAAACTGCAAGTCATCTAGACTGTCTTTTCCTCAAAGATCTACTTGTCATCCTTCCAAAGCTACGCAGACGAGTTCTCGAAGAACTCCACCAAGGTCATCCAGGCACCACTCGCACGCAGCACTCGTGCGTGAACATTGCTACTGGCCTGGATAGTGATATCAAGTTCAAGTCTTCGCACAGCGCTACCACAGTTGTGCCGTCAATGCCAAGTCTTCAAGGAAAGAGGAGCTGCACACTTGGCCAAAGCCTGCCCGACCATGGCAACGCATCCACATTGACTTTGCCGAACGGTCAAGGGATGATTTCTACTTTTTAGCAGTTGATGCCTATAGTAACAGGCTCAAGATCATCAGAATGAAAAACACCACATCTGAGAAAACTATTGTGGTGACTGAAGATATGTTTGCACGATGGGGCCCATGTGCGACAATCGTCAGTGACAACGGCCCTCAGTTTGTCTCGAGCGCTCTCAAAGACTTCTGCAAACGCTTTGCAGTCGAACATATCCTAACAGCACCATATCATCCGCAGTCCAATGGCAGAGCAGAAAGACAAGTGGACATTTTGAAGACCGGTCTTAACAAGATGGAGGGTGAAGGCAACAAAGACGAGAAACTTCGAAGCTAACTGGAGTCGTACCGTAGAACTCCTTCTATGGCTCTCGATGGCAAATCTCCGTTTGAAATGCTGACGGGAAGGAAGATGCCGTCGAGACTAGACATTCTGTCAGCTGCCGCAGCAAGAAGGACTCAACATGGCTCAACAGTTCAACAAACACCATGGTACTGTGTCGCATAGCTTTGCACCTTATGAGCCCATCTTCTACCAGCTTCACCAGAACAATGTCTGGTCTTGGCGTGCAGGAACAATAATAAAAAAACTTGGAGTGGCAAATTACTCAATCTCAGTCGACGGGCGGAACATCAAGGCTCACGCAGATCAACTGAAGCATCGCTTCTCCAGTGCTCCTACCAATGATTCCTATCTTCCTCAGACTCTTGAAGTTATGGACGAAACTCCTCCACAGTGCCTCCTCGAGCCAGAAGAAATTCCCTCAGACATTGAGCCAGCTTCTGAAGACTCTTTGAGTGACAGGGATGACAAGCAAAACAATCAAGCTGAACAGACCGTACCTCAGTCGGAGTTTCATCAACGCTCTCCTGTTTTGCCACTCACAAGACCTAAACGAAATACTCGACCTCCAGCGTATCTCAACGACTTTGAACGGGACCTCGCAGGACCGTAGCCAGGATTTTAAAACAAAGAGTGCACTTTAATATGAATGGGTGCAATTTTTTTTTATAAACTGCCAGTCTTTCACACCGGGCCAAGACTCTACCAAATGACGGTGCTAGGCGGTCGCCTAGGGCTCCAGCGACAAAAGGCCCCCAAGCAGAGGCGTGGATTTTGCAAAATGTTGAGGGGGCGAAGATTTGTTTGACTTTAACCCAGAGAATCTTCAAACAAAAATGACCATCCCAATATACATTTGTATGTTGTATTTTCATGTAAATCATCATATTAGTTAAAACACAGTTTAAAAAAAGTATGCTTTTATTTAATGTTGAATGCCGAAAAAGCGTTTAAATTATGAATGTAACAAAGGGTATCGACGTTCTTTCATTTTTACAAAATTGTCCACTGATTCATCAAGATCAAATAGACTAAAGGTACTAAAAGATTGGAAAATAATAGCAGAGATTTAACTAATTAGATATTAATCAACAAGTATGATAAATACTGCTTTCTTCAACTAATATTAAATACTCAATCGCGTGTAAGCTAATAAAAAATAATTTAAAATGAAATGGAAAAATCTTGGTGAGAAAGCTCAAGCAGCCGGGTAGGATAAGAATATGCTAATTGTTCGTCAAGCTAGGATAGATACAGGAGTCTAAATTTCATGGGAGTTCGATCGGATGGACCGAAAGCAATCAATCAATCCATTAAATTTCTATAGCGCTATTTCCTTGGCGTTCAATAGCGCTCGGGCACGAACTTATTAAACAGATAAGTTTTAAGTCCCGATGGAAAACAGTGAGAGAAGTAGATTTAGTAAGAGAAATAGGAAGAGAGTTCCAGAGAATGGACCAGAGTAGGAAAAAAAGCGTTTAGCAAAAGAATGCGTAACAGAAAAGATACGAAAATGACTAAGAGAAGAAGATTGGAGACCAGACTTAGGAGGGATTTTTATAAAGTTAGTTAGGAAGAATGGAGAAGAGCAATTTTTAATTTTAAACATTAATAAACAAATTTCAAAAATCATCTTATATTTAAGAGGAAGCCAGTGAAAAACAAAAGATGGAGAGATATGAGAAAAGAAAGAGGTGTGAGAAACTAAGCATTAAAAGATTGAACAATATTAGCAGTAGGTTATAAGTAGATATAATTCAAAAAGTATAATAAATACTGTTTTTATCAACTAATCTAAAAACCCATTCATGGGTGAGCTTGAAAAGATTGTTTTTCTATTTGGTGGAAAAATCTTGGGGGGGGGGGGGGGCGTGGTCCCCCTCAATCCACGCCTTCGCCCCAAGTCATTTGCAAAAAAAAGTCCAATGATTTTTTTTAATTTGATGTATCAAATAGTATAGATATTTAAAATATTTGTTTTCTTTTCTAATTACTCTGAATCAGGTTTCCAGAAATAACCAGATTTTAAATGGGGCGCCTTTTTGTACTGTTACCACCAAGTACCACGTAAATGCTAAAACCAGCATTGCCTATACTAATTAGAGCTATGCAAAAAATGAGTGATTATGTGAATACATTTCTTTACTGTCATCCTTTCAACCATTTTTAGATCTATCGCTGCTTTGAAGACGGTAGAATGAGCTAAAACGTTTTAGTAAGAGAGTTTGTGACACCTTCTCAAATGCCAACAAAGATCAGTTTGAGAAACGCTGAGAGTGCAGGGACGTAAATTCAGCATTTTCCAGGGGGGGGCAAAATTTTCCCGCCATTATATAGCTTACTGGCAGGGTTACCCGGTGTTGTCCGGGTTTTTTGTGCTTAGTTTTGTCTCGTTTTTGCCAATGAAACGTCAAAGAAATAACAGATTTTTTTTGTAATTTTTCAAAATTTTCTCATCAATGAAAGTTACCTGCATGCCAAATGTTAAAATTGCTCCTGCGGCTTGGATGTGATAAACGAATGCTCTCACACACACATTACCTTTTACATTTATATAAATACGTAGGTACAAGCAGAGAGGGATGGGGAAATGCATACCCCGTCAGAGTATCAATTGAAATTTTTTGGGTATAATACCTTGTTTTTGGAAAACGACCGCAGCTTTTTTGGGAGGAGAAATTGGAAGTCTTTGAAAAAAATTTGGAAAAATACTTACGACTACCCCTTACCGGTTATCAGCTTTTTGGAAGAGAATATAAAAAAATTTCTGAAGTGAATCCCCCACCAGAAAATTCTGGATTCGCCACGCGCCACTGGGTATAAGGGGGATGAATGACTATATTGCAGTAAAACAAGTAAAGGAAAAACAAGTTTTTCAACACAAACTTTGATTTCAAATACATTCAATTTAGAAATGCAAAAGATGTTCAAAGTTTTTTTTTAAATGGAATCATGTATTTTCATCAAATATGAAGCTATGCTGAAAGTTTCAACTTCCTAGCTAGTCAAAATGCTGGTTAAATTTCACTTGCAAGATTTGCGTACAGAGAAAGACACACACACACACAAAAACAGAGATTTTAACCTAAATAAAATTTGTAAAAAAGATGTCCAAAATGGGGTGTGTATAATTTTGTTTTATTTTTGTGTAATAAATAATAACTTTGATGTAGACAGCTGTGAGGGAATCAACATTGTATCAATACCACTAATAGGGTAAAATTCCACGAGTTCGCTGATTGTATTTGGGCACAGAAAACAGCTAATCTTTGGACCAACACTGATACACAAATTATTACTCTGCAGTTATTGGTAAATCTAGCATCGAGCTAAGATATAAAATTGTCTCCAATACGCATTGAATCATCACGAGGTTAAATAAAGTTAAAATTAACATATTATATAGTAAACTCTAAGAAAAAAAAATTTTAATTTTGGAAATCAAGAGGGGGCGAATTGTCTATACACGCCAGAAGGATTCCAATACGCATTGCATCATCACTAGATTAAGTAAAGTTAAAATTAAATAAATATATAGTAAACTCTAAGTAAAAAAAATAAAATTTTGAAAATCAAGGGGGCAAATGCCCCCCCCTGCCCTCCCCCAATTTACGTCCCTGTGAGAGTGCATTGATTTGGGAAAAAGAGACAATTAGGAAATAGGCCTAAGTGTGAAAATGTTATTTTTATGAACAGGTGTAGAAGTTCTAAATGTTAAGGCAGAAATATAAAGTGTGTAAAGAACAGGAAATGCTTCTTTATAAGAAAATGGCAACAAATTGACCAAAAGGAAAGTTTTCAGAGAAGAGGACCAGAATAAAAAGCATGTTTGGCAAAAAAGTGCTTTACAGAAAAAGTAATTGAGTTATAAATAGCAGGAGACTTTAAACCTAACTTATGGCGGATTCTACCTTTTAACAGGTCGAATAGGCAAAGTAGAGAGTAAAAATCTCTAGAATACATAATATTCTAAATTTGAAACAGCTAATAAAGAAAAATGGTTAGTAGGATCAGTAGAGAGAAAAATTCATTAGCTCAAGAATTTGCAAGGAAAAAAACCAATCAACTTCAAAACACTCGCAAACCAAAACGCCAGGCCGACATCACAACAATGTCACTGACAGAAGAAGACAAAGCAGCAGCTTCTTGTTCTTTAGGAGAGATTGAATAAAAAAATTATACGTAAATTTTTATGTCCAAATCAATCAAATTGTGTTTAGAAACAACCAACTCATTAAATGGAAAGACATTTTCCTATGATAACAACCATACATTTGGGTCAGCATTAAGTTAGGTTTGAAACAGTTATTTCGTCAAACAAATTACAAAGGGTGCAAATTTGTATGCTTTCCTCCTGCAAAGGGTGCATGCACCCTTTTGCACCCTACCTGGCTACGGACCTAGACCTCGACAATGCCATACTTCTCGTGAACAAACTCAACTTTTACAAGCTTCCCAGAGGCATGTGAGCGGTGACTACAAGACCTCCAGTTAACCTATTTTCTTTCAAGATGTCAGGCTTCCATCTTAGTGATGAGGAGTGCTGTAACTACAAACTATTATTTATTTATTATTTCTTTAGTGTTGTAACTACAAACTAAATTGAGTAGGCCTTTTTCAAAGGATCTGTATTTATTTACTACTCTTAAAATAACTTTCAGGAAGCTCCTTAAGTTACTCTTCATTTAACCACTGTGAAATCTATCTAAAATGAAAATGTTATAAAATATGTATATTTATACATGGCAGAAGCCTAGTCCCAATTTTTTTTATTTTTGGAAAATAAAAAATTATAAAACAGCACATTTTACATTATGATAGTCTTGTTGTTCTATAGTACTATAAAAGATTAATCATATGCTGTATTGCAAACAGCTATCCGGGCATAAATGATTTTTCAAAAATTTCAGAATTAAAATGTTAAAAAATTGCACAATATTACACTGTTAACAAGGCAAATTGAACTTTTCATAGAAAATGAGTTTGAAAAAAGGTTCATAGGTTGCAAAAAATGAATAAAAATGAATTGATTATTCATTCTCCTCTAAATGTTGAAAATAATTTTTTAGTGGTGCTAAGAGGTGCTTAACAACATGTACACTCCATGCCTGACCAATCAGCTTCTGCCTTTTTGTGCGAGGCAAGTCACCAACATCTGTATAATGGTCAGGGAATCCAAAAATTCTGTCAATTGTGAAAAATTCATCTTTTAATAAAAAATTAAACTGTAAGAAATATATCATGATTAACCATAATAAAAACAATTCAATGTTTAATTTAAATTTTGGTTATAGAAAATTTTGATTCTTTTAATAATTATTTAACAAATAAATACCACAAATAAAATAGCACAAGCTTTGGTACTCAACAGAGGCCACCAAACCTTTTTTGTTTAAAAAAATCTGCTGATGAAAATTGAAATTTGTAAAATCTTTAATTCAACTCGACATAAATATAAAAAACCTACACTTCCTATATTCTCAAGAGCCTATATTTCAATAAGGCTGTAAAGTCAGCAAAACATTTAACAGTAAACTCCATGCTAAAAGAATACTACACAATGTGAGATTTTTGTCACAGTAATTCAACTAGGTCTGAACTGAAAATCGGTTTGGCCGAGTATCATAAAATCGGCATTACTCGGCGATCGGCCACTAAAGCAGCTCCGAACCGAGTATTTAAAAAATTTCTAAAAGCAATTCACGCCCCTGTACGAATATCTTGGATGCTACATTCACACTATACAACTTGTCGTGAATGAAGGACACTTCCAGCATTCTACGAAAAGCTACAGAGACATTGCAGAAAATCCAAGTAAGTTTAAAAAATGCTGACATTGATGCCGGACCATATCCACAGCACCGACTTATCCAGGATGTCCAGACATGATGGAACAGTACATTCTACATGTTGGAACGTCTACAGGAACAACGGAAAGCTATAGGGTTTTATTCGCTTAAAAATGAAATCACGACGTTAACTCCGAACAGGTGGAATTTGTAAGAAAAAATAATCATCATTCTTCGACCCTTTGATCAAGAAACGAAAAAAGCAAATTTAGGAACTTCTTCTGCTGGAATGATTATACCAAGCAAATGGATGTTATCTCTGTTTTTACAAAATTCAAGAAATCCTGGTAATGATTTTAGAATCAACAAAATGCGGACGCAAATGTTGAAAGACCTGACATCCCGATTTGCTGAAATTGAACAGAACAAAGTTTGTGTCTTAGCAGCATGTCTTGCCCACGACAAAGCTTTGTTTTTTCAGCAGTGATGAAACTCGTGAAAATGCCAGAAGATGGCTCATGGAAGAATTATTACATGAATTTAATAAAAAAACATAAAAAAACAATCACAGACCAGTGATATTGAGGACGAAGCAGCAAATCTCAATCACAGAGTGGAAATCCAGCAGTTGATGTAGCTACACAAGGTAAACGAGCACTATTTGATTATTGAGCATTGCTGGTTGATACCAAGCAAGCACCTGTGTCAACAGGAAGTCACCAGCTATTTATTAGAACCATTGAAACCTCATATGTCATTACCTGCAGCTCCTGAGGATCTTATCATTTACTGAAAAGCGTGTGGACATTTGTATCCAAATCTTACTGTTGTTGCCCATCAATTTTTGGGAACACCACCTTCAAGCGTTGACAGTAAGCATGCATTTAGCACTGCAGGGAACATTTGTAATGACAAAAGATTGTGTCTATCAGCGCAGAAAACTGAAATGTTGCTTTTTCTAAAGAAAACCTGCCTATATTAAATTTTGAGTATTAATTAATTTATTTACAAAATATAAAAAAAACTGTTGTGTTTTAATAAACACTTAGCGTATTCGGACTCGATTCCATTCACGAATAAATGGAAGTGCAACCTTACAGATTATTTCATTATACTTATCCAAAATTGAAAAAAAACTGCCACATGCCGAATCCGGGTACCCATTTTTGAGCGCTTATTACTCCGGAACCTGAAGTCACGTGACCCCGCCATTTAAACTCGAGTTAGGCTCATGGACCCCTAGGTTCCTTTTGAGTTTGGTTTTTCAAGGTCAAGTGGTTCCGGAGATATTCTACGTCGATTCTGCAAGCGTTTATAGCCCAAAAGCAGAAGTGGGCCTGGTCGCACAGACTTCCGGTCGGCACCGAAAGTAGGTCTCATTGACCCCCCTGTACCTGTAAAATCTCAGGTTGCTGGCTATTATCGTTTCTGAGAAATCGCGATTTCCGTGCTCAGATCCAAAAAAAAAACCGCCATCTTTGAACGCCCATAAATCCATATCCGGAATATAAATTCGAAAAATTCTTCCCCCATCAGATGGTCCCATGTAGCGTTGGACAAAAAATAGTGCCGAATCCGGGGTACCCATTTTCGAGCGCTCATAACTCCGGAACCGGAAGTCACGTGACCCTGCGATTCAAACTCGAGTTAGGGCTCATGGACCCTATGTTCCTTTTGAGTTTGGTTTTTCAAGGTCACGTGGTTCCGGAGATATTCTATGTCAAATCCGCAAGCGTTTATAGCCCAAAAGCCCAAATGAGTAGGAGCGCCACGGCTTGTACGTATGACTGCAAAGTGTAAGAATTTTTCAGCTCAGGAGAGTGTTTTATCAACTTTTTTATAACTCTTACTTGAAATAACTACTCTGAGCATAATTCTCTGGTATTTGGATACATTTGACAGTTGAATTTTTACTCCCTTTTAATCGACTCTTTTTGCGTTGTACTGGCTATAAATTTGTTATTCTTAAAATTGCTAATCATGCCTACTTGTTATGATAGAAATGAGCTCCTCGAACTTAATAATCCATACTTCAGTCGCATTTGGAGGGATACTCGTAAGAAACTTTTCTTGTTACATATCTGGCGACCCCAGCGTCACTGTCTGAGGGTTAATTCATTTCCATAATTTCTGTCATCTTCTAAACATTGTTCGCCCCGTTAACCTGGAAAGCGCTCTCTGACCTCACAGTCATCAGAAGCAAATAAATTGAGGTTAGGATGCCTAAACGTTCGTTCTTTCAACAATAAACTAGAAGCAATTAAAGATGTCATTGCTCAAGTCGGTGTCGACGTCCTGACTCTAACAGAAACTTGGCATGATGAGGGCTCTGCTTCATTTGGCAGGTTGCAGGCGATGGGATACTCGGTTGTTGATCGCCCGGGTCCACGTTCACCAACTCAGCGAATAAACTTGAAAACCAATCATGGTGGTCTAGCAGTCGTCTCCAGGGCACCATTTCAACTTTGCTTGCTGGACGACGGATACACATCAACTACATTTGAACACCTCGTCTGTCAAATAGCTAAACGAGGAAAAAACATAACCCTTATCTCCATCTATAGAACCGGTCCAATCAAATCAATCTTCTTCACAGAATTCTCAGACCTACTTGAAAAATTTGTCATTACATCTCCTACTCTCTACATAACAGGGGACATAAATATCCATCTTGAGAGACCTGAAGACCGAGATACTCAAACTTTTATCGATGTTGTCTCATCGTTAAGTTTGCGGCTGGTGGTCGAAGGGCCTACTCATGATCATGGTGGTCTCTTGGATATTGTGTTAGAAAGAGAAGAGTCAATAAACAAAACGATAGTCAACAAATTTGACACTGGTCTTTCTGACCACCTGTTGCTCTTCTGGGAGGTTTCTTTTCTCCACCAGAGTTTACCAGTCATCGTCCTCAGAGTGCGCAAATGGAGAAAACTGAACGTGATAGAAATGGAACGACTTATAAAATCTTAATTTCTCTGTCATCCTGACGAATGGGCATCAGTTGACTCCGACCAGATGGCTACACAATACAACTCAGCTCTCAAGGAAACTCTTGATACACTTCTTCCCGTTGTCAACACTCGTCCTTGCAGACGCCCGCAGCCATGGTTCGATGCAGATGCTGGCTTATGAGACGATGCCTTTTCAAAAAAAAAAAAAAACATGCAATCTCAAAAAACAATACGAATCTAAAATTCGAAACAAAAAATTATCTCAAACTACTTCGAACCAAACGTAAGAATTACTACAACCTACATCTTTTGGAGGAAAAAAACCCGTTGGTGCGATGGAGGATGATCAGAGAAGTAACTGGTTCCTCGAGGGGGCAGAGTTCTGCAACACCGTCGCCTAAGGTCTACTCTGATTTTCTCTCCAAAAAACTTCATAACATTCGCAAATTGACGGCAGATGCACTCCCGCCTATCTACCCAACTCTATCCCAGGCCGACGACTTTGGTCAGCTGGATCCTAGTACTTATGGCGAAGTGGCAGGGCTTATTCGTTCTTTACCAAACAAACAGTACCATCTTGACCCAATTCCTACATGGCCGGTCCTCGCACCCTATCTCGTAAGATTTTTCAACCGCTCACTCACTGCTGGCTATGTACCTACCTGTCTCAAAAACGCTCACGTACTCCCAGTGCTTAAAAAATCAACCTTGGATCCACATCTGCCATCATCTTACAGACCAATTTACAACGTCAGTGTTTTGTCTAAACTTCTCGAGCGGCTTGTGATGAGGCACCTTCTTGCCTTCATTGACAACAACCATCTTTCTCCCGAAAACACAGTCCGCCTATCGCCGGCACCATTCCACTGAAACGGCGATGTTGAAGGTGGTTTCTGATGTACGTAGGGCCGTCGATTCAGGGGATGTTGCCATACTTCTTCTCCTGGATATGTCTGCCGCTTTCGACACTGTCGACCATGATCTCTTATTGACTAGGCTAGACGTCCGGGTTGCGCATGCATGGATCAAATCTTATCTTACTGGCAGGAAACAATCGATTATTGGGCCGGGTGATGATATCTGTTCTGGGGTCCCGCAAGGTTCTGTTCTAGGACCGCTCTTGTTTCTGCTGTATGTGGCTGACCATTGAGAATCTTGTTGCGGACTATGGTCTTTCCAGCCACCAATATGCGGATGACATCCAACTCTTCGGACACTGCAGGCCGGTAGATGTTTCGACTCTCATAGGACAGGTTGAAGCTTGCTTCTCTCATCTCGCTGACTGGACTAGGTCGAACCGATTGTCTCTAAACTCGGACAAAACCGAGTTGATGTGGTTCGGATCAAGCCATGCCTTGCGTCAGATGACACCTACGTCACTCCAACTTGCTGGTGCAAAAGTCTACCCCTCACGAACGGTCAGAAGTCTCGGCGTTCATCTTGATTCTACCCTGTCTATGAGAGTTCATGTAAACAGGGTCTCAGCTGGCTGTTATGGCATTATGGTTGTCCTCAGAGATATCAGACCTTTTGTCCCTCAGGGCTTGTTTACAACTCTGGTAGTCCAGCTTGTGCTGACACGCCTGAACTACTGTAACTCCTTACTCTCAAACATTAATAAAAAGAGATACTCATCACCTTCCAAAAGGTAATCAACACTGCCGCTAGACTAGTCTGCATTAGTAGGTGTCATTGACCCCCCTGTACCTGTAAAATCTTAGGTCGCTGGCTAATACCGTTTCTGAGAATTCGCAATTTCCGTGCTCAGATTCCTATCCCTCCCGGCTTCGGTGTCAGGTTCAACTATAGCGGAATCGCCTGCGCATCGCACCTGAAGTCCTTTACATGAGTTCTTTTATAAATCGGCTTTTAGTTCTTTTAGATTAAGCAGATGGTCTATATATATAATTACGCAAAAAATGATACAATAAAAAAATGCTAAGTTTAATACTCTGAATCGGTACTCGGTATCGGCCGAAAAGGCTCTTAATATTCGGTATTCGGTACCGAGTAAAATTTCAAACTCGGTTCAGCCCTAAATTCAACCCAGTTATACATACCACTTGGTAAACAATTATAATGAAAAACATTCAAATATGTAACTTTATAAATGGAAGTGAGCTTTATTACAAGACAAACTCATCATGTAAAAATTTATTAGCAAAACATTAAAAACTATAATACTTATATAATCTCACAGCCTCATTCAGTTACTCAGTCTGGAACACTGATCGTGAGGATTAACAAGGTTAACGTTCACTAAGTCCAACCTTAAGCATCATAATTAAAAATTTAATAGAATGCATTGTCATGAGGAGCGAGCCTATATTACAAATTTCAGCTAGATTGGATGATGTGAAGTTTGTTAATTTTCACTTTCAAGGTATGCAAAGACTCAAGCAAGCGAGACTGGCAGTGAAGTTAATATAAGAAATTTAAAAAACCTTTCAAGTTCTGGGAGCCACAATGAAGTTTCTTCATTATCATACATCAAGACAGGCATCTCATTACCCCCCTTTTGCAAAAGTGAGTTTGGATTAGTAGTGACTGTTCTGATCTTGTCAACCTATTAGAATGACATTTACATTTTTCACATCAATAAGATTAAATGAAATTAAATGAATGACTAGTAAAACAGTTTACCTGAGAACGTCTTTCAGGAAAAAGGTTATCCTTGAGTTTTTCGGGATGCAACATTTTGTCATATTGTGGTGGACTAAAACATATATAAATATAATGATAATAACATGATGATGTCTAATTACCATTGTAAACAGATTCAAGAGCGCCTCCCAGTATGAAAATGAAAATCACTCAGAACTGATTTCCAGTACAATTACTAGTTCTTTACAAAATCTCAAAAGCAACATGTGTGTATCTTTAGGCTTTGTTGTAAAGCAGTTAGTGATGTCAAAGGTGTCAGAAAAGAATGTAAATGGCTCCATAAACAGTGTGAGATCATTTAGAAATGAAAGTAGTTATTTGATTCCACAAAGATGGAAGAAAAAGATTTAGTAACTGATGAGATTTGATGACTAAAAAAGATTTAAATCAACGAAAAAAACCTAAACTGGTCAATAAGGTTTTTTCGCATATCTACAGAATTTAAATGTTAAACCAAAGCAACAAAATCACGAATAAAATGTATCAAGTCTATATTAAAATGTAAGCATTCAAAATAGAAAAACTTTAACAGATGCTTTTAGACCATAACTTATATGAGGTCAATATTATTATCATCATCATCATCATCATCGTCGTCGTCATTGTCATCATCATCATCATCATCATCATTAATTACTAGTGATTTTTCACGTCCCAAGGACGGATGTTTTAGAATAACGATGACTTTTGGATATATTTTTGGATTAATTTAAGTTTATTAATTATTTTGTTATTTATTTATTTTATTTATTTATTATTTATTTATTTATTTATCTATGTAGTTATTTATTTATGTATTTATATATGTATGCATTCAATTTTTTTGTTTATTTATTTAATTATTTATTTAATTAATTATTTATTTAAAATAGATTAAAACATTAATAATTTTTTATATTTTGAAATAATTTAAGTAAGGTAAATATTTTCTAATTTATTTAATTATATAAAAATATATGTGTATATATTAATTTGCCATAGATAGCAGATCGTCACACAAAAACGTCTTACATAGACGTCTTACACAGACGTCTTACACAGACGTCTTACACAGACATGGGCTATTATATATATTAATTATTATTATTATTATTATTATTATTACTATTATTATTATTATTATTATTATTATTATTATTATTAAAAACGACCATTTATATAGCACCGTATGCAGCAAAAGCTGCTTAAAGGGCACTTAACTGAAAAGTTACAAAATTATATATCGTCACTGTCACAGCCCAAAGCAAGCAGACAAAGACTGTATGGAGTTTGACTGGCAGGGATTGTGGTGATGGTCTGTCGCAGAGAAGAAGGACAATCACTATGGCAGTTATAAAACTCAATTCCAGGAAGTAAAAAGAATGGTAAAGAAGAGAAACCAGGACTACAGTCCTGGGAATGAGATCTTTAGCAGAGAACCTTCATAGTCCCTGGTGACAAACTCTTAGTACAGAGTACAAATGCAATTGATTTTATGGGATGTTCAGATTTGTGTTCGATGGAGGGCACATGAGCAACGTTGGCTGGATAGAAAGGCAAATAAAGATTGTACGGAGTTTGACTGGTAAGGATTGTGGTGATGGTCCGTTGTAGAGAAAGAAGACGTTTTCTATGGCAGTTATAAGCTTCAATTCTGGAAAGTAAGAAGGATGGTGAAAGAGAGAAACCAGGACCACTGTCATGGGAACGAGATCTTTGGTGGGGAACTTTTGTAGTCACTGGTGAGGAACTCTTGGTACAGAGTACAGATGCACTAGATTGTATGGGATACCATCGCAATAATCTATTGCACCATTGTCGCTGTCGTCTAGTCTAAAAAGGTTCTACGACGACTTTTCTGACTTACTCGTTAGAATAGGTGACATTATCGATGTCGACCGCTTCGTGGCGCTTGGTGATTTCAACTGTGGCGGTGAAGACTCAAAGTCAATTAGTCTGGACTAATTTACCCCTTGAGTTAACAAAAGATCTGTCTACCATCAATTGCTGCAAATCTCGTTTGAAAACTCACCTATATCGTAAAGCTTTCTGTCACTGACCGCCATGGCTGGTCCGCAACTGCGATTTCGTCATTTTTACTTAATGTAATTTGATTGACATATGTTGCGTTAGTAACTGTTTAATAATAACAATAATAATAATAATAATAATAATAATAATAATGATCCTACCCCGCCTTGAGACGCCGTTTTTAGCTGTTAGACGCTTCGTTTAAAGGCAACGTGCCTTGAGACGCCGAATAGTTGCCGTGAGACACCGTTTTTTTTGCCTTGAGACGCCGTTTTTGCTTTGAGACGAACTATTGGCATTTCCTGGTTTTGATGCGCTTAATTAAATGAGTTCGCTTGTCCAAATTAGTTTTTAAATAAAACAAAAAAATAAATCTACTGAAAAAAGTTATTTATAAAGAAAATAATTTCTGTGGAGTTTCTCCTATGTTTTTGGATTTAATTATCTATATACGTAGCCATAATCTTTCCGATAAAGGTTTACAAATTCATTTTCAGACATTCTGAACAAGGTTTTTTTTTACAATAAATTGCTTCAATTTTGTTTTCAAGGAGAAATACTGAAATCTTCAAACGTAAGATTTACTGACAAGGCTCTTGTGAGCATTTTTGTATCCCTCAGAACTTTGGTGCAGCCCTCACCTTGGCCTTGCTTAACTTGCAGATGAAGAATGTAGCATACATGTCATCTTATATCTTTCTTTTGCCGGGATTGAAATAATTAATACTGGCCTTTTTCACCACTTTCCTGTTTCTTGGGTTAAAATGAACGTTTACCTATAAAACACTTAGAAGAATGACACATCAAGACGCCCAAATTATTAAATTTATAATAATTAGTTTTGGGTGGTGAGATCATGCACATCTCGCATATTTAACTTAACTTACCACATTCCCGCATTCTCAAAGCCCGCCTTTAGTCATTTTAGCTTGACAAATTTGCTGTTAGATTTTCAGTTTGTTAGTTTGATAGAAATAATGTCTCGTACCTTCTTCAGTGAAATTTTGGAAAGTGAAGTGATAGAGGTAAGTATTTTAAACTTAATGTTGGGCTGTTCTTGGACGCCGATGGTGCCCGTTAAAAATTTATAAATGAAATCTAAAATTCAATTAATTTCAATTTATTTATGATTTAAACATAAATTTTTAGCAAAAAATTTGTCTCTACCGCTGGGAATTACACTTTTAACTTCTAACAATTTTCTCTAAGAAATACAGTGGTACTCCCTATTAACGACTTTGAAAATGTCACAGAAATCAAGTCTTAAAAGGGAGGGGTCTTAAATGGGGAGAAAGCATATTTACAACCAAATAAAAAAGGTACACAAAATATACATACACTGCATTGTATTATATTCAAACAATACATATATAATTGGACAAAACCATGTTATTGTTAAACTCAAAAATTTAATTTTCAGTTATTTTGGGAAAAAATGAAGTAAGTGGAGTTTGAACAACTCTTGACTTCTTTTTAAGATGTTCTGTTTGAATTTGACCGTGAAAATTTTCCAAAAGTTCTGGAATGCCTTGAAATCCATAAGTCAGTGCAAAATGAATCAACTGTTGAGTGCTTTTAGCAGCAGCAGTAAAAGAGATCACTGGTTCAATTATTTCATCAGTTCCATCTTTTTGTGGATCTTCTGCAGGCTGTGACTGAATATCCAAGTTATTTTCTTCTGTTTCAGCACAGGTTGGGACTTTGACATCTACTGCAGCAAACTCTTCCAATGTCATGCCATTGAGGAGCTTGACTTCACCATTTGCAGGGTTCTCTTTTTCCATTTCAATTTGTGCTACATCATCTGAAAATTATTGTCTACATACTCAATATTTTTGCTTAGGAAGTTGAAATGTGATTTAAAGAAAAATAAACGTTTCCCAATTAAATTTAAAAATAAAAACTAAAAAAAAGAATAAAAACAAACATCAAAAACCAGAAAATGATTACCTTCAATGACATCAGTTGTTGGGATCTTGAATCCACACTTTAAAAAACACTTGGAAATGGTCACTGGTTGCAACATATCCCAAGCTTTTTTCAACCACATCACTGTGTTCAACAAGTTTACTGATTTTATCAGCTCTGGCCCAGTGGAAGTGTTGTCCTCCATTTCAAACAAAACATGACGTAACAGACTCTTTCTGAATAATTCCAGCATCGCATGGCTGCAATCTGGATGTAGTATTTGGAGGAAGCATTATAAAATTCACATTGGATAGCTGGATAACTGGGTGGGCAGCACAATTGTCAATGAAAACCAAGATGTGGCGTTTCAGAATTCGCATTTTGTTGTTAAGTTTATTTGCCCATTGCGTAAAAATCACTGATGTCATCCTTGCCTTTTTATTAAAAAAATAGTCTATTCCAAGATTTAACATGTTAATGCCCTGAAAGCACCTGGGTGTGGCACTTTTTCTTATAACACATGGCTTTAATTTTTCTCCTGTGGCACTAGCACCAAGCAAAACAGTGAATCTATCTTTTGATGTTTTAATGCCAGCTGCATCATCCCCTTTAACAATCATAGAACCACAGCCTCAATAGCCGCCTTCTCTTGGATCATGCAACCACTGATAGGTAAATTTCGACGTCGACTATCGCAAAACCACTTCCACATTATTTCGTTCAAGTCGCTGTAAACACATTTTCTTTGTTTATCGTACTTTCGTTCCGCATTGTCACCTTTTTCCCATCTTTCACGAATTGAAGCTTTGTCCTGTACAATTCCCTGAATTTGTGTTTTACCGACATTTACTGATTTTGCAATTGAGATTGCAGTTTCTCCGCTGTCACTCCTTTTTATCCTATTCTTTCTCCTAATGTTAATATTTTTCGTTTTCTTTTCTGTGAGTTCAAAGTTGACGTCATTTTACCAAATTAAAATTTAATTCGCGAAATCAAATAAGAGACGAGACGCTTTGAATAAATATAAAGAATCCGGAAGTTTTGTTTTGTTTGTGAATAAAGATGGCATGTTTTGGTGAATAGGGATGGCATGTTTTGAATGTGTATACCGAAAATTGAGAATTTTAAAAAGTCGTAATTTTTACGTTTTAGTGAAAATTTTTTGTGTTTTTTTAAGGTCGTTGGTCGGGTTTTGGAGAGAGTCGTAGATCGGGAGTGACGCTTAATGGGAAAACAATCCGTCAGAAAAAAAATGGTCGGAAATGAGAGTCGTAAATAGGGAGGTCGTTGGGGAGGAGTATTACTGCACCACCATGGTTTCCTTGGTAACAGAATCTATAGCTGCATTTATGTCTTCATATATTTATTTATATTATATATTTTATTTACATATTAATTTAAAGTCATGCAACTAATTATAAGAGGTAGACTTTTTGTACAGCGCTTTTTTTGTTACGGTTTCTATTATATAGTTGAGTTGTCTAAAAATTGTCTTATCTCAGGCAACTTTCCCCTAATTCAAACAAACTTTTGAACTCATAACAAAATGACATATTGTTCAGGCATTGTATGTGTTTTGAAACTTATTTTAAAGTGAAACTTTTTTAAGGTAGTCCACCTTGCTTCAGAGAGCGCAATACTCTCCAGTGGTCTGGTAGACAAGCCCCACATATTGAAGTCACCTTCAGAAGACGCTGATGTCACAGAGTAATTACTATTTTCAATTTTTTTCGCCAAGGCTGGTGTATGATGGTAAGGCGTTTGCCTGTAAACCTGAAGGTTGGCAGTTTGAGTCCTAATGAGTTTATCAACACCTAAAGTGGTGTGGGCGCCTGGAAAAACGTTTTAACTCTGGTTGAATTTAATGAACCTACAAATGATAGATAACAGCGGCTTGACTGTTTGAAGAAAAATAAAGAATTAAAAAAAATTAATAGAGTGTTGACCTTGTTAACTTAACACTTTCAGTTCGCTCATGCCTAATCGCCAAGTTTTGCCTCAACGTCATGGCCAGCATGTTTCGGCTCAATTGGCTTCTGTTGACAAGTAATTACAGTTCACCTCTTAAAAGTGTTGACCTTAATCGTTATTTTATTTAAAATCCTAATTAAAGCATTTACTTAACACTTTCAGCTCTTTCGTTCCAATGCGCAAGGTTTTGCCTGCTCGTTTTGGCCAGCAAGCTCCTTTGGTTTCTGTTGACAAGTAATTACCGTTCGCCTTTTAAAAGTCTTGAACTTACTAATTATTTAATTTAAAATCCTAATTAAAGCATTTACTTAACACTTTTAGCTCTTTTGCTCCAATGCGCCGAGTTTTTACCGCACGCTTTGGACAGGAAGCTGATTTGCCTTTCTTCGCTTTAGTGAACAAGTAATTACTGTTCACCTTTTAAAAGTGCTAAGCTCAATTGTTATTTAAAATAAAATCCTAATTAAAGCATTTACATAACACTTTCTGCTCTTTCATTCCAATGTGCCAGGTTTTGCCTGCTTGTATTGGCCAGCAAGCTCCTTCCACTCATTTGGCTTCTGTTGACAAGTAATTACAGTTCACCTTTTGAAAGTGTTGAGTTTAATCGTTATTTAATTTAAAATCCTAATTAAAGCATTTACTTTACACTTTCAGCTCTTTCGTTCCAATGCGCCAAGTTTTGCCTGCTCGTATTGGCCAGCAAGCTACTTCCACTCATTTGGCTTCTGTTGACAAGTAATTACAGTTCACCTTTTAAAAGTGTTGAGCTTAATCGTTATTTAATTTAAAATCCTAATTAAAGCATTTACTTAACACTTTCAGCTCTTTCGTGCCAATTCCGCAAGTTTTGCCTCCTCGTTTTGGCCAGCAAGCTACTTCCACTCATTTGGCTTCTGCTGTCAAGTAATTACAGTTCACCTTTTAAAAGTGTTGAGCTTAAAAATCTTAAATAAAGCATTTACTTAAAACTTTTAGCTCTCTCGTTCCAAATTCAGAGTCAACATCTTTGCCATCGGCAGTGATGGTTTTTAACTACTTTTAAAGTAGTTAACTACTTTATTTAACTACTCACAAAAAAAGTAGTTAGTAACTATTTCCTAACTACTTTTAAAAGCAGTAGTTATTAACTACCTCTTAACTACTGCCTAGTAGTTAACTAGTAGTTAACTACTTTTTAACATTAAAATTTTAAATAAATGTAATTTCCAAGACGTTCTATATCAACTGAACAGAACATAATTATTTACATATTTATTTACACAATTATTTACAAAATGATACTATCAAAAGCATTTACAGAATATCTAAGACGATCTCTTAAAAAAATCATCATATCGATGTGGTTATCAGACAATTTACTTCGTCTGTCAGATAAAATTTGTCCTGCTACACTAAAAAGTCTTTCAACTGCTGCTGAACTTGGCAATGTTGAATTGAGCTTTATAAATGCTGCACAAACATCTGGATAATGGAAAAGACTTTGGATGTTCTTGGACGGGTTTGATAAATAATCATTAAGCTGTTCAGCCAATACATTGTCAAAGGAGTTTGGTATGGTATCCATATAGTCGTACAAATCGTCATTTTCACTGCACTGATCATTGTCAACAGAGGTGATTGTTTTTGAGGTAGGGCAAAGGTAACATTTCCAGAAATTCTTTTATGACAAGTATCGCATAATGCCGTAAAAATTTTTTCATCGTCCTTAACAACTAATTCAGTAAAACATTCGGTAAAGTTCTAGTATAGCGTCATCGGCCGATTTCTATAAAAAATGGCCGGTTTTTAACGTAAATGATATTTAAAACAAAACTAAAGACCAATTAAAACATAAATCATTTAAAAAAACCAGAAATTACATCACTTTAGAACATTTAAAAACTGCTGCCGAAGCTTATGTAGTTCCCGGTGAAGATCTATTTATCAATAGCGATAGAAGTGAACAGTGGGAATAAAGAAAATAAAAATTAAACACATTTAAAATAAAAATAGACAGTTTAGGAAAAGAAATTAAACATTTAAAATATGGAAATTAAAACTTAAAAAATATCAGTTTGTTTTAGAAGTACGGGTTGCGTAACCCGCTCCATATCTAAAACAGTTTCTCTTCAGAGCCAACATAATCTTAATGAATAGCAGGTGTAGTCAGTGGCTGGTGCAAGATTTGTGTTTATTATTTGGCTGTACTCCCCCACCCCGGTCAATTTTTTTTAGAGCAAAAAACAAAAGAAGGAAGATTTTGTGTTCAACTATCAGTGGGTACAGCGTGCGCGTGCTTGAAATTATGACTAAGCAAGACCACGAGAGATTTCATCAGCGACCTCCACCACCACAGCGAGTCGAAGAGATTTCATTTGTATTATAATGATTTGATGTTATTATTTTATTTATTATTTACTTTACTTTTGGATTTGTGGCTAAATTTAAAAAAATTCTGATCATAGATAAGTTTCCGCTCAGCGCTCAGAATTTTTCACACTTAATAATTAAATATTTAATTTATTTCCATATTCAATAATTATAGTTTTATTTCTAACAATTTTCAATTTACTTGTTGTTTTATTATTCTATTTTGATATTAACTCTTCCTTACTTTTCATTCCTTGAATTGTATTATTCCGCGTATCAACACTGCCTTTGGATATTTTCTGCTTAAAGTCGGTTTTTAGTAAGTTTTTCTGTAAAAAAATTATTTCCTAATATGTTCTGATAATGTTCTGAATTTATTCTAATAAACAGTTTTTTAAACCGATTTTTTATAGAAATCGGCCGATGACGCTATACTAGAACTTTACCAAACATTCTTTAATTATTTTGCTATTCATTGTAATAGATTGCAACAAACTCGTCACCTAATCGAAAATCGAACCTAACCGAAAATAATAACAAACAACGAAGCGAAAAATGAAAAGGAAGAAACAAAGCCAATAAGATAGTGATGTACCAAGTACATAAATTAAAAAACACAGAAATCGTAATTGTTTAAAAAAATTATAAAAAAAATTAAAGTAGTTAAAAAAATAGTTAACTACTGTAGTTAATAACTATCTCAAAAATAGTTAACTACTAGTTGATAACTAGTCTCACAAAAAGTAGTTATTAACTATTCCTTAACTACTGTAGAGTAGTTAATAACTAGTAGTTAACTATTTATAGTTAGTAACTACCCATCACTGGCCATCGGTGAGCTAATTTATTTTTGTATGTTTTATGGCTAGACTGCAATTAATAAAAATTGTTATAAAGAAGTTGTCAACTGCATCAAAATTTATTATATATGGCAAAACCACCAATATTACAACAATAAGCCAAAACTGAATATTTACCTGTGACAAACATAATATATAGACTCTCATCAATCAGAATTATTTTTACAGGTAAAACAACGAAAAAATTTGAGTGTCCGCTGTGCCACAAATTTTTTTCCAAGTTGCCTCCTCACTTGCGCAGCAAGAAACATATGATAGAAAATCCCATCGCTCTGGTAACTTCTGCAGCCGACTATAAAAGACGGAAGACTGGGATTAAAAAGGATAGGAAAACGTGTAAATTTTGTAATGTAAATGTTATCAGAATGGACATGCATGTTAAACTTTTTCATCACGAAACTATTTACAATAATCTGGATGTAACTGAAATAAATGCATGCAACCCTCTAACTCTGCACCCTAATAATGGCAACAAAATTGGTTTCGAAAGAATAGTTAAACACTGTAAAACAATAGTTGACGCTTTTGGATCGTGTTTAGATAAACTAAATATTGAAAATGTAGAAGAGAAGTATTTTAATCTTTTGTTTCTTAAATGTAAATTAGTTATAGTAAATGGTCGAGGAGTCCGACAAGTTAAACCTTCATCGATAGCAACCTATCTGTATTCCTTTCGACAATTTGTAAATTATATATTGTATAAACACCCCGAAATAAGTAACGAATTAAATTTTTCTAATTGGATTCATATAATACCTAACTGGATAAAGACGGTCCACAAGGAGGGTTCCCGTCATCGTGCAGAGTTAGAGGGCCGTAGATATAGAGACTCACCACTAAATTTTATCCTGCATACACGAAAAGTCATGATATCTTACAACTCTGTAAAACATTTCCCAATAGTTTAATTAACAGTTATGATAAAGATACTTTAAATAATATTATGCTTAGTTTACGAAATCACTTTATTATCTCATTAACCGCTTGTAACGCTCCACGCTCCTGCGTTCTCACAAACTTCACCCTAGAACATCTTGTTGATATAAATGATGATTCAGATTGTGCAACATTTTTAATTGATAAACACAAAACTGCAGGAGTTTACGGAGGCGCAACCATAATTTTCGAACCCCAACTTTTTAACTTATTCAATTACTATTTAAAAGTAAGAAACAAGCATTTAAAAAATATTAACATAGACACAACATACATATTCATCACATCCTCAGGCAAACAAATTACATCATCACTCATTAGAATAATCCTGACAAAGTGCTATAACTCCCTCGGTTTTCCTCATGATGTTTCTTGTAATACAATAAGAAGATTCATGGCCTCTGAAATTGCTGCAAACAATCTCAACAGCCGATACATGGCAGCCAAACACATGCAGCACTCAAGCAAAACTGCTGAATTACACTACTCTGTTCAGTCCAAAAAGGAGGCTGCCAATTTGTTCTTGGAGGAAGCTAGATATGCTTATAACAAAACATCTGCATCAACTAGCACAATAACTGGTGAACCCTTCCATGAAACTTTAGCTGCTTCATCTGATATCCCTCCAGACCAGCCTGCAGACCAATTCTCCAGCCAGAGGGTACGTGGGAGTATGAGCATGGCAACATTATAAAAACCCTTTTTAAATACTATATTGTGAATAAAAAAGCGCCTACACTTGAACAACTTCGCGATATTTTAAGTAACAATCAAGACTTTTATCAAGAGTTAATTATTAAAAGATGTATAAATATTAAAATTAAAAAGGATATTGATAAGTTAAATTATGCTATCCTAGCTAAAATAAAAAGTTTTTTTAAGACCGCTTTTGTACAGTTTTTTCTTTCAGCTTCCCGTGTAAGCGATTTTGTACATTTTATTTTCTTTCAGCTTCCCGTGTAAGCGATTTTGTACATTTCACTTTCAGCTTCCCGTGTATGCGATTTTGTACATTTTATCTTCTTTCAGCTCTCCGTGTAATCGTTTTTGTACATTTCATTTTCCTTCAGCTTCCAGTGTAAGCGCTTTTGTACATTTCAATTTCTTTCAGCTTCCCGTGTAAGCAATTTTGTACATTTTATTTTCTTTCAGCTTCCCGTGTTATTGTTTTTGTACATTTCATTTTCTTTCAGCTTCCCGAGTAAGCTTTTTGTACATTTTTTATGTTATTTAATTTTTTTATTGCATATAAATTACTTTTTCTTTCATCTTGTTCGAGTTTTGCATGTAAACCTTTTTTAGCATCATGTGTTGCTTTTGTACATTTTGTTTCAACATACTGTTAGTTTTTACATTTTTGAAATAATTTAATTTCAATATTGTTTGACTTATTTCCCTGGTATGTGCAAAATTGTGAAAAGTTGAAAATTGTGGCACATAGGTTAAATTCAAAGCTAGAAACTCGGGTGAGAATAAGATGCTGTCAAAAATTATGGGAAAAGTATAAGAAAAGAAATCAAAAGATAGTAATGTAAAATATCAATTTTTTCAATTCAGTAAATATACTATAAAACTGTCGCAAAGTTTTTGAACTAATTCTTATAATACCTGCTCTTTCTCAATTCCAGAACCACTAAAGATAACTTTAAATTCTCATCAAAAATGTTATCAATCACAAATTGCTGTGATTCAATTGTCTAAGACACATTATCATCTAATTATTTTAATTTACAATAAATCTAAATTATTAAAATTAAATCTAATTTATTTTATTTTATTTATTTCCCTTATCATGTTAATCTTAGCTTTGTTTTCTATCACTCATTCATCATATTAGTTACTAAGTCTAAGTAGTTACATCATTTTCAATCACCCAGTAACCATCATTAAATTAAGTTATAAATTATTTATCACCATATACCGTGACATCCTCGACACAAACAACCTTAAGTGTTCTTGTCTTATAATCTCTCACTTTTTCATCAACTTTCTTTATTAAGATGTCATTTTGGACCAATGGTGAACAAAACACAAATGCTTTTAAATAATAGATGTAAGTCTTACTTTTATGTCCTTAGGACTACACTAGAGTGACTGACTAGAGTTGAGTCTAGTCGTCAGTGTAGTCATAAGGACATAAAAGTAAGAGACTATAGATTAGGTCACTAGTTCACTAGGTCCTTATGTATGTCTTTTTTAAGTTTTTCAAAGTAGTCACTAGTACTGACTAGTCTAGAGTCTAGCTAGTTGGCTAGTAGTCCATTTCTCATCTTTCCAGGTACCAGGAGGGTTGTTGCACAAAAAAGTTATTGAATTCAATAAAACAACTTGCTCTTTAACTTTTACTTTAAAACTTGTTAAAAAATTCTTTTAAGTGTGGTTTAAAGCTTAACAGAACAATTGTTCCGATAAAAATATATTATATTGCAAACAAATATTGACTTATTATACGTATATAAGCACGTGATATTTTATAACGAATCAGAAGCCAAAAATCGACACTATTAACATAAAGTTTATAAATAGACAGAAGGGTGTATCTCTGAAATCTTAATTATTTTGTAATTTTCATAATTTTATTGGAAACCATCATGATTCTTAAAATGTGAGACATTTATTTTTTAAATTTTCAAAAAATTTTTTTTACAGGAGTTTCTTCTAATATTTCTTTAAATAGATAAAATTGATCTATCATTTTAAGTACAAACAATTTAATTTGATGGATAGCTTAACTCTCTAAAAAAAACTTTTTTTTGTCAAAATTTATTAATTATACCTTAAATGAAAAGGTTTTTATTTGGCACTAGTCGTGCAACTACAAAGTTCAAACTTTAAATACTCATTCAGAACTTTTAATTAGTTTAAAAATTATTGAAGCAAAGCACTGAAATCACCTTAGTTAACATTTTAATTCCCTATATTGTTAAATGTTGAGCTAGAAAACTATAAATTCAGATACTTGTCCAAAATTATCTAAAGTTTCATCCTATGAAGTTTGGTTAAAAAATTCGCTTTCGTTTAAAAGTTATTTACTTAAAACAAAGTACCGAAAGCTCCATTGAAACCGTCCACTTTACAAAATATACTGTAGCTTAAATTTAACATTAAACATTTAGCTACAACGTTAAAACTTAATAATCGTAAGAAACGTATTAAAAATTATTACCATTTTTCGAATATCAAGTATGGTTAAAAATCTTCAATTGGTAAAAAAGATATTCACTGTACAGAATAAAAGTCTTTTCATCAATTAAACAGTTAATGGATGAGCTATGAAACTACAGTTACAGATAACTGTTTTAAATTACTTTTTCTATTACTGCTTCAAATTTGGTTGAAAAATATTAATTGGTTAAAATGTTATTGTCGAAAAATCGAGCCGAAAAACTGCATGAGTGCTAACCATTACTTAAATACCTTCACCATGGCTGTAAACGTTGACCTTCAAAACTCAAATTTTTGAATTTTTTTACGAATTAGTTAAGGTTTTAACATGTAAAGTTTGGATGAAATATTTCAAGCGGTTTAGGCGTTATTCGTGAAAAACCGACGAAACAAAGCTAATATAGACCTAACCGTTTATGAAGTATCTTTGTTTTGGCATTATTCAATGAGCTACAAGGCTGTAAATTCACATTTTTTAAAAATATTAGCTATATTTTTAATGTATGAAATTTGGTAAGAAACTATCAAGCGGTTGAAAAGATATTCGAGAAAAGTAAATGATAAAACTTGAGTGTATCGAGAACTCATATTCGAGCTTTGTGTCAGATGCTTCAGTATAGTAGTCTAAGTGCCTTTTTTTACGAAACTAAAAAAATAATTAAAATAATTAAATTTATTTAGAATAATAGTAAATAATACGTTTTTTTAAGTGGTTACTGAAAATTTCAGCTCTTTAACGCTTTTAATTCGGCTTATTATTCGAAAAATGTAAAATCGCGCAAATTTTTCAAAAGCTGAAAATTCAAAATTTTGAGTTTCAAAACTTTTTTTTGTATCAATTCTTTTATGTTTGCCTATCTGAACATATTAAAGTGAAAACCGCATTTTAATTAAACTCTCCGCACTCAGAAGTACGTTGTCGTCTAAAGGCATTCTGTAATCCGAGTAGGATTATAATAATAATAATAATAATAATAATAATAATAATAATAATAATAATAATAATAATGTCCGTGCGGCCGCAATAAACATGCTCTGTCGTTTTTTTCAAAATTGCAATTAATTCGGAAGCGTATTATTAATATATTTTGAATAAAACTAATAAAATAAAATTAAGGATTATTAATACTAATAATATTAAAAATTCTCGTTTTAATATCTGTTGTGATGTTTATTTGTTCAGAAATCAGGTATCGATTTACAGAATGTATCTGGTTTTAGAATAATAATTATAACTAGAAAGTAAAACATGAACCCATTATATCTCTTGTAACCGGGACGTTACCTTTAAGGAAATAGGTCATCGATATTAATTTATATACATATATATATACACACACACATATATATATATATATATATATATATATATATATATATATATATATATATATATATAGATATATATATATATACATACATATATATACACATACATATATATACATACATATATATACATATATATATATATATATATATATATATATATACATATACATACATATATACATAAACATATACACATACACATACATATATAACACCTCCCTCCTAAGCTAGACACTGCTGGTGTATGACTTGCTTTGGTGATTTATTACAAGTCGAGATGGAGCGTGTCGTTGTCTATCAGATCGCCTCAGTTGTAATGATGACGGTGAACGTGGTATTACTGATTCTGAGTTTTCAGTAGAAGGGAATGGCGTTGCTGCAAAGTCTTGTGTAGGCTGTTCTGGCTGGTGTTCGGTGGCTAGCTGAAAACGAACAGATTTTTTAAAACGGTCTGAATCCTGACCTTTCAGAATGCCTCTCTTTGTGTTAATGTTCTTTTCCACCGTTTGACCAGGTTCGGCAGTTGTGACATTTTCTCCTTGTCTTGTATTCTGATAAGGTAAGTCAAATGTTTCGAGTAGTGTTGTTGTAAACTTCGATTCTTGACGTGGGCGTAACTGGTTGATGTGGCGCTTCCAGACCATTCCTTTTACGATAGTATTGTACAGAACTCTTCCCCTTCTACGGACAATCTGTCCTGGTTTCCACGTCACAGGTCCCGGTCGATAATCGCGAACGAACACCAATTCACTGTTTTGGAACTGTCGAGGTCGTGCCCCACGATGGCGGTTGAACTGTTTCTCCATGTCATTTGATCGAGGTGTTAAATGTTTGATGTTTTTCGGATGTAATTCGCTTAAGACCGAACGTAATTGTCTGCCTAGGAAATTTTTCGCTGGAGAGAGACCGTTCGGCGATGAAGCGCAGGGAGTGGTTCTGTAGCTGAATAAAAATGTTTGAAGAGATTCTTTGTAAGTTCCGTCATTTCTTAATTTAATCAAAGCTCTTTTGAAAGTGTCTACAAATCGTTCGGCCTGGCCATTGGATTGTGGGTGAAATGGTGGTGATCTCACGTGTTTGATCGCGTTTTCTGCACAGTATTCCTGAAAAACAGTTGAGGTGAATTGTGTGCCGTTGTCACTGACAATTGTTTCAGGCAATCCAAATTGTGCAAAGATCCGCTGGAGTGCATTTATCGTGTTGGATGTGGTGCTGTTTGCCATCTCTATTATTTCTGGCCATTTTGAGAATGCATCTACTACTACGAGATACATTTTTCCATGGAGCGGTCCAGCATAATCGATGTGAATTCAACTCCAGGGTTTGGTTTCTTTTGGCCATGAACATAAAGTGTGTTTTATGGGTGATTTAGCTGCTTGTTGGCATGAAGAACAGCTGCGTGTCCAGTTTTCTATGTCTTTATCAATGCCGCTCCAATAAACGTGTTCTCGGGCAATTATCTTCATTCGAGTAATACCCGGGTGGCCTTTGTGAAGCATTTGAAGTACTCGTTTTTGCAAAACCTGAGGGATAATTATTCGAGAACCAAAGAATAAACAGTCTTCATGTATCGTTATTTCTTTTTTTAAGAGTTCGAGTTTGCTGGTTTTCAGTGCTTTGTTTTCGTTCCACCTTCCTGTTTTGACATATTGGAGAAGGGGATTTAGCTCATTGTCTGTTTTTGTTGCGTCACAGATTTCTTTATTTGAGACTGGAAGTTGTTTGACGGCATTGATATACAAGGAGTTTATATCTTGATTGATAGTTGCTATCAATGTGTCTTCTTCTGATGTTTTATGTGGACCTATAAGGCGCGAAAGTGTGTCAGCTTGTCCAAAGGACGTGGTTCTGCAGTATTCAATTTGGAAATCATAAGCAAGCAGTGTTAGAGCCCAGCGTTGGAGTCTGTTTGCTGTATATGATGGTATGCCTTTTTTATTGCCAAAAATGGCAAGCAGAGGTTGATGGTCTGTTAATAGAGTAAAGTGGCGTCCATAGATATAACGGTGAAACTTTCTGACCGCGAAAACTAGTGCTAGACCTTCTTTTTCTATTTGCCCATATTTCTTTTCTGCTGGAGTGAGAGCTCTACTAGCGTGTGCAATTGCCTTTTCTGTTCCATCACTATATCTGTGCGATATCACTGCTCCAATGCTGTATTCTGATGCGTCGGCTGCAACTACAATTGGTTGGTTGGGGTTGTAATGGGTTAACAGAAGGTCGGATAATAAAATTTTTTTAGTTTCGTCAAATGCCCATTGACAGCTTTCAGACCACTGGAACACAGTGTCTTTTTTTAAAAGAGCGTCTAGTGGTGCTCTTAGATTTCTTATGCGTGGTACAAATGAGCTGTAATAGCTGATCAGTCCAAGAAAAGTACGGACCTGTCCAACATCTTTGGGTGGAGGCATATGAATTATTGCATCGATTTTTTTGGGGTCGGTGACGACGGCCTGCAGCTGATATTACATTTCCCAAGTACGTGATTTCCGTCATTAACAAGTGGCATTTTTCAATTCTAATCCGGAAGCCATAATTTAAAATTCGGTCAAATAAAGCCTCTAAGTTCGTGTTGTGTTCTTCTAATGTCCGTCCCGTGACGATGACATCATCTAAATAGGCGGCAACGCCATCTAGACCAGTAATCATAGTGTCTATGATTTGTTGAAAAATACCTGGTGCTGATTTCACACCAAATGGTAGACGGTTATAACGAAACAAGCCTTTATGAGTGTTGATTGTTAAGAGCTCTTTACATTCTTCCGTCACTTCTACTTGATGGTATGCTTCTGCAAAATCTATTTGGGAGAAAACTGTCCCTCCATTTAGTTTTGTGAAAACGTCATCCATGGTAGGTAACGGGTGTCTATGGAGCATCAGTGAGTCATTTAAGCCCGTTGAAAAATCTGCACAAAGTCGGATGGAGCCGTTTGCTTTACGGACAGCAACTATGGGTGCTGCCCACTGAGAGTGATCCACGGGAGATATTATTTCTTCTTTTAGTAACCGGTTAATTTCGCTATCCAATTGCTCTAAAGCGGCATGAGGAACAGGGCGTTTTTTTCTAAATATGGGTTGTGCGCCAGGTTTAAGCTGTAAGGAAGCTGAAACTTTTGTGCACAGTCCTAGTTCCTGTCGGAACACATCAGCGTATTTGTGTTTTAATTTGTTTGTAATGGCTGTGCGTTCCACGTCTGTGTTGAAGCTCCGTATTTCCATGACAGAATAGTTTTCTAACAGTTCTTTAAAGTCAGGAAGTTGTTTTATCCATGGCATTCCCATGAGGTCGTTTGAATCTGTGACGTAAACAGTACCCCGACCATGGTACTTTTGACCTGACTTATTTGCAACGGTAAATTTTGTCTCAAACATTCCTTCGGTCTTCACGGGTTGACCACTTGCTGCGCTTAGATTTGCCGTCGCTGTGGTAAGATTGGGGCGACCGATGGCTATCCATGTTGGACGAGAGATGAGAGTCACTTCGGCTCCTGTATCTAACCGAAGTTGAATCGGTCTATCGTTGATGATGACTTCAATGTACTGTTTGATTTCATTTCCGTTGTCTACTCGGTTAATGAATCGGTCTTGTCTAGAAGCACTCTTTTCTCTGTGTGTAAAAGAATTTTGTCTCCAGTTTGGATGATCCCGTGATACAAATTTTCGTGATTTGCGAAAATCTGGAGAACTCGTCTGTCTAACGTTAGGACACTCTCGTTTCTAATGTGGTCCGCCACAAATGGGACATGGTGTTTTTGGCTCTGCTTGATGTCGTGGTGACAATGGCTTTCGGTGAGGTGAGCTGTATCTGTTAATGGCCTGAATTTCTACATCCGGTCTTTCGATTGTTTTTGTATCATCCAGTGTAGTCTTAAGTCGTTCAGACTCTGCTATTAATTCAATGACTGTAATAGGTTTTTCGCTATTTTCGCTATCGAACATGCGTAACAGCCTGGAACGTATCTCGACATGTTCTTGTGCCTGAAGTCCTGCTACATATTGAACACACTTATGTGTTTCGTCTGACATTCCCCGAAGTTCTGCTGCCTCTGCAGCAGCAATGATCTTATTTCCATACGTGCTAAAATCACTCCCTGACGTACAAATTATTCGACTAAAGTCAAACCTTCGTCGAAAGAGACTTTTCTTAGGGCCAAATAGTTGTTCAAGGGTTGTGATGGTTTCTTCCCAATCAATGTCGCTGGGAAGCCGTGGAGAAATTCTGGTAGAAAAAACTGAATATGTGTGGTTGTCTAATAGAGTTCGAAGAAGTTCAGTCCTTGACTCTTCTGGAAGATGTCTTTCATGACCTTTGACAGTGTCTTCAAAACGTCTAAGCCACAGACTGAAAAATCGTCCTTCCTCCGGTTCGTAGGAAAATTTCTCCTCTCTCTGACGTAGTCGATCAAAAAGTGTTTCTTTTGACTCTGTCTTTTTTTCTTTTTGGGACTCTATAAATTCTAACAGTTTTCTCTGTGTCTCTGCATTTTCTTTCCTCAGCTCCTTTTCTTTCTCTGAATTTTCTTTCATTAGCTTTAGGAATCTTTCTTCGCTCTTTTCCATCTGCATCTGAAAAAGTTCAAATATCTTTTGAATATCTGCCATTGCGTGATTTTATTCCTATCCTTCGTCGCCAATTGTTGTGATGTTTATTTGTTCAGAAATCCGGTATCAGATATCGATATTGTCAGAATTTGAGAAACAATTGCCCAGTCAATCACTAAAGAAAAAAACCGAGAAAATTATGCAAAAACATCACTCGAGTGATGCAAGAGAACTTTCGAGAATTTTGAAAATGAAAATGCAAGCTAAAGCTCAAAGATTAAGGAGATTTACAAAAAGAGCAAAACAATACCAACAAAACAAATTGATCCAAGAAAATGGAAAAAGGTTTTATAGAGAACTGAACCAAAAGAAAAACTGGTAGAAGAACCACCATCAAAGTTGAGCATAGAGAGATTCTGGAAAAGTATATTAGAAGATGAAGAAAATCACAATTCTGAAGCTACATGGATTCGCCTGGAAAATGAAAGACATGTAAATGTTGTTACTGGAAACTGGAATGACATTTCATTAGAGAAATTGAAAAAAATCTTTAAATATCTCCATAACTGGAAATCTCCCGGACTAGACAAAGTTCAGAACTTTTGGATAAAAAGTTTGAATCAATACACGGGCAACTGGCGAGTGCATTAAGCAAAGCAATTAGACAACCAAACATCATTCCATGTTGGTTCACTGCAGTGGTGACGTTTCTGTTATCCAAAGGAAAAGAAACAAAAGATCCAAAAAACTATCGTCCAATAACGTGTCTGCCTACAATGTATAAGATTATGACTACTTTAATTTCACAAAGGCTTTATAAACATGTTTTGGACAACAACATCTTGCCACCAGACCAGAAGGGATGCAGAAAATGTTGTCGTGGATGCAAGGATCAACTCCTCATGGACAAAGCCATCATTAAAAATGCAAAAGCCAAAAAACACAATCTCAGCATGGCTTGGATTGATTACAAAAAAGTTTTTGACAATGTTCCACATAGCTGAATAGTAAATGCTTTAAGAATCTACAAAACAGACCCAATAATCATAAAATTCCTGGAGACTGTCATGCAACAATGGAAAACCGAGATGAAGCTCTACCATGCCGAAGGATATATATGCACCGGAGTAATCAACATCAAACAAGGAATTTTTCAAGGAGATTCTTCATCACCGTTACTGTTTTGTATTTCTCTGATACCACTAACCAATATGTTGAACAGCGAAGACCATGGCTATGGTATGAACAAAGATCAGCGAATAAGTCATCTGTTATATATGGACGATTTAAAACTATTTGCAAAAGATGATTGCCAATTAACAAAAGCAATTAACGTTGTTAAGGTTTTTAGCAATGATATCAAGATGGACATTGGACTTGATAAGTGTGCCAAAGTAACAATGAAGAAAGGAAAGCAAGTTGCAACAAAGCACAATGAAGAAAGTGAACACGACATTCCAAACCTCGAAAACATTGAAATTTACAAGTATCTTGGAATAGCAGAGAAGGGTGAAATCCAGCATGAAAACATGAAGATTGAAATACGAAAAGAATATCAGCGAAGAATCAGACTAATTCTCAGCACAGAACTGAACGCTAAAAACAAGATACATGCCATAAATAGCCTTGCGGCTCCTGTGATGCAATACAGCTTTGGGATAGTCAATTGGAGAAAAACAGAAATACAAACAATAGATAGAAAGACAAGAAAGCTTTTAACAAAATATGGTTGTCTACACCCTAAAGCAGACGTAAACCAGCTATATATATCACGTAGAAAAGGTGGAAGAGGACTTATTGAGTTGGAGAGCTCATTCAAGTGTACAGTGATTGGTTTATATGAATACCTTCTTTTAAAAGCAGACAGATTTATTGAAATCATTCTTAATCATGAAAATATAAAAAAAAGTTTTCGTTAGTCAAAACTGGAAAAGAAATCAAAAACCGATATTTACAAACTCAAGAGAGGGCTGAAAATCTAACAAAAAGGAAGATAATGAAAACTATGCTAGAAGAAGAAAAAATTTCTAAGTTGATGGATAAAAACTTCACGGTCAATTTTTCAAAAACATTTGCATGCCATTTGTTGACACAGAACTTACTTTCAGCTGGCTGCGAAGTTCTGGACTTAAAGGCGAAACTGAAAGTCTTCTCATAGCAGCACAAGATCAAGTGCTAAGCACTAGGTACCATCAAAGGAAAATACTGAAAATGAATGTGGAAAGCAAATGCATGCTATGCCACCAACAAGAAGAACACATAAGCCACATTATCTCAGGATGTTCAGTTCTAGCCCCGAAAGAATACACGCACAGACATAATCGGATTGCCAACTATCTGCACTGGACTGCTCTACAGGATCTTGGTGTCCAAGTAGCTGAACGGCGGTACGACCACCAACACCAAAAAATTGTAGAAGGGAAAGACTTTACTGTAATGTATGATGTGCCTGTGGACATTGATCGAACAGTAGGAGCTAACCGACCTGACATCATCATTCAAGACAGAACCAAGAAAAAGTGTCTCCTAATAGATGTTGCCGTTCCAAATGACAACAACATTTCCATTAAAGAAGTAGAAAAACTAAGCAAATACAAAGATCTTGAAATTGAAGTATCAAGAATGTGGAAAACGAAAACTTGTGTAATCCCGGTTGTGGTTGGAGCCTTAGGGACAATCAAAGTTGGCTTCAAAAAATACCTCCAGAGAATTCCAGGAAAACCAACTGAGCGTGATTTTAGGGCTAATATATATTTTATTATTGGCTTAACCCGTTTTAGACCATCGTACGTTTTACGAACACACTTATTTTTGGGTTGCATAAAATTAAGCTGAAATTTTTTTTCTGTTAAAAGTTTTATTTTATGTTAAGAAAGCTTCAATACACTGTATAAAATTTTTTAAATAATTTTTTTATTCGTATTAAGCAGTTTAATCTGGGTTAGAATATGAGCATTTTCAAGGTTTTCGACCAATATTACTTTAAAAATTTATTATGCTAATTTCATGAGAGTTATCATAACAAAAGTTTGAAATATCGAAAGAGGATGTACTCAAAAGTAAACAGCAACATTAATTAAATTTTATTGTGTTTACACTAACCCACAATCTGAACATGTATGAGTCATGCTCGTTTTACGAGCCTTGGTCGTATAGAGTACTTTATGCGAACAAGTCGAAACTAGTTTATTCAGCTTATAGTTGTGCAGTGGTTGAATTGGTGATTTTGTAAAGTTTAAAAATGAAAGGCGTCAAAAAGAATGTTTTTTCACGTTGAAAGAAGCTATGGAACTAATTCTTGATGATGATGATAGCATTGAGGTTGACATACTTGTCATTCTTCCGTCCAGAGCATCATAACACGTGACTGATGAATAAGCAAATGAAGAAGAAATGTTATCCTTTGTAATATATCCGGGAAGGTAGAAGTTGATTATACTAATGATGGGATGAGATTAGACTGTGTCGGTTCTTTGGGTGAAGAAATGTAGGTTGCAAATACGGTCAGTTCAATGCCGCCGCAACCAAAACGCCAAAAACGATTGAAATGCACTTGGACTAAAAAGAGTAATTTGAATAGCCACTTTTAAAACAGTCTATATATAACGAGTTTGAAACACCACAATGGTGCTTCACTTGATAAACCCCATATAGGCTGTTTAGGTTGTTTTATACCGATGAAATGAATTCATGCATGGTTGAAGAAACAAAACGATAGGAAAGATTCAGCAACTGGCCATGGTCACGATCTGGAAAAAGTGAAAACAGTAGGTCGCTACAAGCTGGAAAATTGTGGCAAAACACTGTACATGTGGGCCAAGTGCGGCAAACGACTTCATCGGAATTGTTTTGGTGCTTTCCGCACACATTTTAACAGATTTATTTTTAATTATTTTTTATTTGAAAGAAAACTTTGAAAAATCACTATGCTCGTTTTTCTGCTCCGGTTCTGAAACGACTATCATGAACTGCTTGACTGATTTATTGAATGTTAAATTTTTGGATTTTATTGAACTGTGTTACTGATAAAGTCAGAAATGTGTTTTTAGCTTTGCTGTTAATAGCCTAAAATTTATATTACAATTGTTTGCGTTGAAAAAAGAAAAAGAAATTGACTTTTAAACATTTTGTCATTTTCAGTAGTCTATACGACCACCGTTCGAAAAACGAGCATAGTGATTTTTCAAAGTTTTCTTTCAAATAAAAAATAATTAAAAATAAATCTGTTAAAACATAAGCAAAACTGAGCAATGCGTGTAAACTCCGTGCTTAAGGGAGCTACGATGGTGATGCCAGTGAGATTCGAAACGCCGACCTACAAGGCGACAGGCGAACGCTTTACCGCTTATCCACCACCGCTGTATTATAATAATAAATAATATAAGTACTACAGTAAATTCTTATGTTGTTTAATCTTGTCTATAATTTTATTTTATTTTCTTTGAATTCTGTTTAAAAGTGGATCATCTTCTGAAATTGGTCTAACATTACATTATAGCGTCGTTATATCTTAACAAATTCTATAGCTATAACATAAAATAAACGGTTCTTAAGTGCTCTCAATATGTTTATTTGAAGTTTAAAATAATGGGTAAAACTATTCTTTAAAGATGATTTTTTTCAAAAAATAGATCCAGTCATTAAAACTTATAAAAATGTATTAAAATACTGTTTAAAAAGATAATGATACTTAGGGTAACGCTACATGAAACATATAAAACTCACAACTCATTTATCATCCGCTATGATTTAGATAGAGCATTACAAGAAATTATGTAACTTGAAAAGTTCTTTGTCTATCTTGTAAATTTGTACATCAAAAGACTTGTAAAAGGTAATAGAACAATGTGTTGTGTAAATAACTTGTTTAAATTAAATTTCAATGAAAATGAAATGTCTGAACTTGTTTAAATAGACTTTTTTGGCCTAGAAAACATTGTACAAATAATTTTTGTAATCATTTTTATTGTGGCTTCAGTATTTCTGTCCATTAACCAGATTCATCTAAGCAACTGTTCAGAGGCGCAAAGGAACCATACTGCAGAAAAAATGTATTTCATAAAACAAAATGCCTGAAAATGACTCTTAATACTAGATTTCCTTAAATGCAGCGATATTCAAGTTAACTGTAACACTAACTGAAATCGGAAAATAATAGAAAAATAATGGTCAGTTAAGTGTAATAGTAATAGTAACTGAAATACGGCGAATAACTCTAACTGTAATAGTAACTGAATAATAAATTCAGTTAAATAATACAAAAATAATTAATAACTGAAAAATATTTTTAATGTAATTTTTTTCTAAATAAATTAATTAATAGATTTATTTTTTTATCTAAAGATAAAAATCGAGTTCTTTGGTGTTACCTAACAAATAGTATATATGGTGCTGTTTAGTAATTCGCGGCCTTTTGTTATTATTGATAGTTGATAGTGCTGTTGCAATCGTTTTCTGATGAATTGTGCCAACCTCCTTCAAAAAGATTTGAGAGGCTTGCCCAAGAAATTGAAGCTTCCAGTTCTCCGAGCAAGCAATCTAGGCACGGAAGTTCTGTTGAGGAAGAACTTAATGCTTATCTTGGGGCTTCAAAAAGATTAGCTGCTAATCAAACTGGATTAAGTTTCTGGACAGCCTCTCAAATCTTTTTGAAGGAGGTTGGCACAATTCATCAGAAGCATATGTGGAGCGCATCTTCTCGGTTTGCAGTGATATGACTGCAGGAAAAAGAAACAGGCTCTCCAAGAATCTAGAAACTCGTGTTTCTTTGAAAATGAACTCGAAGTTTTACCATCTTGTAAATAAATAAATTTTTTTTTGGCTGTGTATAGAATCTACAGTTAACTGTAACTTTAACTTAAAAATAAATAAGTGTAATAGTAACTGAAAAATATTTGAGGAAAAATAACTTTAACTGAAACTCAATATATTGAAAATTGAAGTCGATGTCGGGTATGGTTGTTAAATGTAACACAATTTCCAATGATCTGGAGTAAAATCTAAAGCAATAATTATGTATTTTAGCACAATATCAAACATCAACAGTCTCGACATTATTACTTGCCCATAAAATCTATTTTAGGTTTACTGGGCCAACAAAATTTAGGAGAGAGAAGAAAAAAGACAAGAAGTGGGAAAGCAAGCAGGAGAATGAGTGGGAGCAGAAGAGCGAGCAGGAGCAAAAGAACGAGTGGGATTGGGAAAACAAGTGGTAGAGCAAAAAGGAGCAGGAAAACGAACAAGAGCGGGAGAGCAAGCAGGAAGAAACAGGAGCGAGAAAGAGAAAAAAAGCGAGATATTGAAAAACGATAGAAAAACCTCTAAAAACCACGGGCAACCCCGCTAGTATTAATATATATAATACCCCATGTCTGTGTAAAAAGTCTGTGTAAGACGTTTTTGTATGACGATCTGCTTTAGCAAATTAATTTATATATAACTAGCGGAGATACCCGGCGTTGCCCGGGTTTTTTAGAGGTTTTTCTAATGTTTGTCTCTTTCTCTCCCGTTTCCTTTCCCACCTGCTTTCCCACTCCTGTTCGCTTTCCCGTTTTCGGTCGTTTTCCCGCTGCCGGTCGCTTTCCCGCTGCCGGTCGCTTTCCCGCTGCCGGTCGCTTTCCCGCTGCCGGTCGCTTTCCCGCTCCCGGTCGCTTTCCCGCTCCCGGTCGCTTTCCCGCTCCCGGTCACTTTTCCGCTCCCGGTCACTTTCCCGCTCCCGGTCACTTTCCCGCTCTCGGTCGCTTTCCCGCTCCCGGTCGTTTTCCCGTTCCCGGTCGCTGTCCCGTTCCCGCTCACGTTTGCTCTCCCATTCCCGCTCACGCATGCTTTTCCGTTCCCGCTCGCTGTCCGTTCCGGGTCGCTTTCCCGTTTCTATAATAGACAAACTAACCCACAAACATTCATATATATATATATATATATATATATATATATATATATATATATATATATATATATATATATATATATATATATATATATATATATATATATATATATATATATATATATATATATATATATATATATATATATATATATATATATATATATATATATATATATTGCGAATAAACTGTGGAATCAATAGCTTTTCGTTTAGGTGGCATAATTAATTCGATAGAAAGATTTGAAATTGTATTTTTTCAGCCAATTTTCAATATATGACGATGTTTTAAAGGAAATAGTTTTGTACTTTATAGATATATATATATATATATATATATATATATATATATATATATATATATATATATATATATATATATATATATATATATATATATATATATATATATTTATGAAGTGAAACATTGCGTTGAAATGTTTCGAGAGGCCACAAATAGGATGACTAACTGTCACCACAAGTAACGCAAATATTTGTAAGACTCTACTACGGTGTTGCCGTAGACACGTGGGTTCGATTCCTAGTAGAGTCTTACAAATATTTGCGTTACTTGTGGTGACAGTTAGTCATCCTATTTGTGGCCTCTCGAAACATTTCAACGCAATGTTTCACTTCATAAATTACCTATCTGGCAGCAGTCTAGTTGTCGAACCGAAATAAGGAGTTCTGAGCCTATCATAGTCGTAGTCTAATGTTAAGTAGCTCCGAAAGACTGGGACTTCTAGCCATCCTTTTTTGGGGATGGTCGGTGGCTCAGTTGGTAAGAGCGCTTGCATTTAGGCAAGGCGGTGTTGCCGTAGACACGTGGGTTCGATTCCTAGTAGAGTCTTACAAATATTTGCGTTACTTGTGGTGACAGTTAGTCATCCTATTTATGGCCTCTCGAAACATTTCAACGCAATGTTTCACTTCATAAAATATATATATATATATATGTGTAGTTCCCGCTCGCTCACCCGCTCCGCTCATTTTGTGACGGATTTCAAATTTTTTTTTTTATATTTGATTCCTCTTGACTCTCAAGGTTGTGTGAAAATTTCATTACGATCGGATGAATGGTGTAGCAATGCATAAAGGCCATTAACATACAAACATTCATTTTTATATATATAGATAAATAATTATATAAATACATTTTTTATATATTTTTATATAATTAAATAAATTAAAAAATATTTACCTTACTTAAATTAATTCAAAATGTAAAAAAATATTAATATTTTAATCTATTTTTTTTCTTTTCATTTGTTTTGGAATACATACAAACTATAAAACAATTTTTTCATTGTAATCCCTACTATAAAAGCGCAATGATGTATGTCACCCGATTAGCATCTACAGGTCTGAAAAAACTCACGTTGATAGATTATGAGACTCTGAACACGGTTTGTTAGGGCACTTTTTTGTTAAAATGTTTAAATAAAAAGTTATTAGCCGCGAAAGTTAAACGCTATGTGGATATATATAATGCATCGTACGTCATCTTTCAATATAAACAAGTTGAAAATAAATAAATCATCGAAGTAGTAAATTATTATTAACGACAATTTACTATTTTGCAATTATTATTCCTCTTATTTTAATTATTATTATTAACGAAGATTAACTATTTTGCTAATATTATTACGATTATTGGAAAGTTCGACGCTTTGCGATTACATTTAATGAAATTATTATTAACGACATTTTACAATTTTGCAATTATTATTCTTCTTATTTTAATTATTAATAATATTATTATTTACGAAAATTAACTAATTTGCTAATATTATTCCTATTATTGGAAAGTTCGACGCATTTATTTAAATTTAATTAAATTTAAAAAAAAATAAATAAAGAAGTTTAACGCTTTGCGAATATAATTTGAGCATACGTCATAACTCATTATAAACAAGTTATATATAATAAATAAATAAATCACCGAAGTAGTACATCGGCGGGTTTTTCCAATATCAGCCATTGAAGATTGGGTTTTTTGTAGGCGTTCTTTTTCATTATCAGCCATTAAAAGTTGGGTTGTTTCTTAGGCTTTTTTTCACTATCACCAAAAATATGTTGTTCATTTCGTAGGCGGTTTTTTCACTATCACCCAATAAATTTTGTTTTTTTCGTAGGCTGTTTTTCCGATACCATCAAATAAATTGTGTTTTTCTTAGGCGGTTTTTTCACTATCACCCAATTACCATGGTTTTTTTCGTAGGCTGTTTTTTCCAAATCGCCCATTAAAGGTTTTTTTTACTTAGGCATTTTTTCTTAAATCATCCAATCAAATAAAATACCATTCCAAAACGTGTCCAAGTGAAAAATCATCTGCTTCTAACTATTTTAGTCACACGCTTCGCTTGCGAAGCGTGCCTAAATTTATTACTATATTAGCGCATTGGTATTGTTTTTGTGCTTAGAGTGCGGTTTGAGTGCGACTAATATGTAAAAACTCACACGCTTCGCGCGCGAAGCGTGCGTCAAGTGCTGGTCCTACTATAAAAGCGTAATGATGTATTATGTATTATGTATTATGCATTATGTATGTCACCCGATTACCATCTGCAGGTCTGAAAAAACTCACGTTGATAGATTATGAGACGCTGAACACGGTTTGTTAGAGCACTTTTTAGTTAAAATGTTTAAATAAAAAGTTATTAGCCGCGAAAGTTTAACGCTTTGCAGATATATATAATGCATCGTACGTCATCGCTGAATATAAACGAGTTGAAAATAATCAAATCACCGAAAGCGGGTTTTCCCAAAAATTTTGAGATTACGTCATCAAACAATATAAAGAAGTTGAAAATAAACAAATCACCGAAGGCGTGTTTTTCCTATAATTTTGAGATTACGTCATCACACATTATAAACAAGTTAAAAATAAATAAAGGTGGTTTTATTCGTAGGCGGTTTCTCCAATATCAGCCAATAAAGGTTGTTTTTTTCCTAGGCGGTTTTTTCAAATTTAGCCATTCAAAGAGAAAACCATTCCAAAACGTTTCCAAGTGAAAAACCATCTGCGACTAGCTGAAAATACTCACGAGCTTTGCGCGCGAAGCATGCGTCAAGTGGTGGTTCCCTACTATAAAAGCGCAATGATGTAATATGTATTATGTATTATGTATGTCACCCGATTACCATCTGCAGGTCTGAAAAAACTCACGTTGATAGATTATGAGACGCTGAACACGGTTGGTTAGGGCACTTTTTTGTTAAAATGTTTAAATAAAAAGTTATTAGCCGCGAAAGTTTAACGCTATGCGGATATATATAATGCATCGTACGTCATCTTTCAATATAAACAAGTTGAAAAAAAACAAATCATCGAAAGCGGGTTTTCCCAAAAATTTTGAGATTACGTCATCTCACAATATAAACAAGTTGAAAATAAACAAATCACCGAAGGCGTGTTTTTTCAATAATTTTTAGAATACGTCATCACACATTATAAACAAGTTGAAAATAAATAGAGGTGGTTTTATTCGTAGGCGGTTTTTTGAAATTTAGCCATTCAAAGAGAATACCATTCCAAAACGTTTCCAAATAAAAAATCATCTGCGACAAGCTGAATAAACTCACACGCTTCGCGCGCGAAGCGTGCGTCAAGTGCTGGTGTTATAAATAAATAAACAAAAAAGTAAAAAATAAATAAAAAAATAAATAAATCATCATCATCATCATTTATTTTTGAAACTTCCCTATTCCACGCTATGCTAGGGTTGGATGTTTTTCCATATCAGGCCCCTCCACAAGTCACGATCCAGGGCAGACTGCCGCTTCAGGCCGAGCTCATCCATGTCGTTCTTCACACATTCCCACCAAGTCTTCCTACTTCTACCTTTACTTTTCACTCCTACAACATCCACATCTCTAATTGCTGAAACCCAATCATCTGCATTTTTATGCTCCAAATGTCCAAACCACCTTAGTCTTCCATGCCTCACCACATCAGCCACACAAGGAACATTCAGAAGGCTATACAAATCCACACTACGTGCACGATCATTCAACGAAACACCACACATCCATCTAACCATCATACGCTCTGCCCTTTCTAAACTTCTTAGATTCTCCACCTTCATAGACCATGTTTAAGTGCCATAAACAAGGACACTTTGAACACATGTCCTATACACCTTTTCTTTCACATGAAAGGATGCACCACGAGTGGTCAAGATAGGAGATAAATCTTTGAATCTAGCCAAGGCAGAACGCACTCTAGCTCTCACCGGGTCTTCTACACCTCCTCCTGTACCAAATGTGTCACCTAGGTAACAGAACATGGTCACATACTCCACCTTTATGCCTGGCTCAACCTCAACCTCACCCAACAACTCTTCCTGAACAGAACCACCAGCCACACAACTCTTACAACGGAAGCCAACAAAATCTTTCAAACTACCCAAAATGCCACTGCACCTTTTATAGACCCAACTCTTACAATCCACACAACAAATAGAATTGGAGCCAACACCTTTTCTGCATACACTGCATGGCCATTTACCCGACTTCTCCACCTGTCAAATTCCGGCCCGACACTTCATGATTTTAGTCTTACTCGCATTCACTCTAAGGCCTTTCGCTTCCATGCCAATTTTCCAGATCCTCAACTTTACCAGGAGAGAATCTTCTGTCTCAGCTAATAAAACAAGATCATCAGCATAGAGCAGTTCCATTGGCAAGCCTACCCTGAGTTCCCGTGATAAGGCCTCTAAAACAATGATAAACAACAATGGGCTGAGAACTGAACCCTGATGCACTCCAACCTTAACGCTGAAAGCATTACTCTCCTTCCCATTCACTCTCATCACTGTCGCTGCATCATCATACATAGTTCTTATCACGGAAACTAACCATTCATCCACACCTAGATATCTCAGAGCCCACCACACTATCTCACGAGGTACTCTATCAAATGCCTTTTCAAGATCAACAAAGGCCATCCACAGATCTTTGTTCTTGGCAAGATACTTTTCCTGCAGCTGACGAACTATGAAAATAGCATCGGTAGTACCTTTCCCCATCATGAAACCAAACTGCATACCATCAATTTTCACAATCTTCCTTACTCTTTTTTCAATCACCCTCTCTAAAACTTTCATTGCATGTTCTAATAGTTTAATGCCCCTGTATGAGCCACATGCTAATGCATCATATTTTCCCTTGTTGACATTCACCATCCAGCTCTTATCCCAGTCTACAGAGGTTTTACCATCTTTCACTACTGCATTACACACTTCAGTCATTCACACTATACCAACAGCTCCAGCAGCTTTCAACATGTCTGCCACCACTCCTGAAGGTCCTGCTGCCTTGTTACGTTTCATCTTATGGATTGCATTACTAACTTCCAGAGTAGTTAACTTTTCACTAGGTCCACAAACAGGACTTACACGAGTTAAACCATTTGCATCCCAAGTGAACACCTCATTAGAAATTCGATCATAATGCACTCTCCATACCTCCAACAACCAACTATCCTCAGCCACAATCTTACCTTCATTGTCTTTCACGCAGTTGGCCCCCACTACATCCCAGTTTTTATGCATTAGCTGCTTGGCTACCCTGAACACATTTCCTTTCCTGTCCTCCCTATCCAAATCTTCGCAAAAAGTCTTTTGGACAGCGTTCTTAGCATTAAAGATAGCTTTTTTAGCCATGCGTTTGGCCTGGTTGTAGCTCTCCTTGGTTGCAAGATTTTCCCCAGGTTGCTGGCATTTCAACAAGTTAAATAGCCGACGTTTCTCTTTTACCAGGGCTGTAACCTCTTCATTCCACCACCATGTCTCCTTATGCCTACTAATACCTTTTGTAACCCCACACACAGCTACTGCTTCCTCAAGCAAACACTGCTTCAAATCATTCCAGACTTTCTCGACATCACCAAGACCATTCATCACCACAGCAGCTTTAGCTTGCACTCTTTCTTTGAAGATGCATTTCGTCTCTGTCTCTTTTAGCTTCCAAACCTTACATCTTTCTACAAATTTCACATTACATTTCTTCACCCTCTCATTCAGGTCCATAACACAAATAAGCAATATGTGCTGTGGGATACATGCTTCACTTTGGACAATCTTAATGTCCCTAATAAATTTTCTCTCAGACTTTCTGACTAAAATGTAATCAACAACAGTCCGACACCCACCAGACTCATATGTTATCAACTTATTATCCTCCTTTTTAAACCAGGTGTTGGCGACAGCAAGGTTCAATGAATCAGCAAATTCTAATATCATCTCACCTTCCAGATTTTGCTTACCAAACCCACAACCCCCATGAACACCTTCAAATCCATCAATTCCAGTTCCCACATGTCCGTTAAAATCACCACAGATCAAAAAATTCTCATCAACATTTATATCAGACACAACCTTAACCATCATAGCAAGAAATTCTTCTTTCTCTTCCATCGGCCGACCTACTTGCGGAGCATATATAACAAATTCAGCACCGACTTACCCACAACTACACGAAGCAATAACAATCTCTCACTCACACGCTTGACTTCCAGCACTTTCTCAACCCATCTATCTGCTACCAGCATTCCCACACCATGAATTCCCTTCTCAGAACCCATCCAGAAAAACTTATACTCCCTAAGTTTTCTGACACCTTCACCTTTCCAGCCAGTCTCCTGAAGACAACAAAAATCTAAACATCATCTTGCTGCCATATCAGCAACCTCACCATCTCTTCCACTCATCGTTCCAACATTCACAGAACCAATTCTCAAACAAACACTTGAACCCTCTAAATTCTTCTTCAAGCGCATAGCTAACTTTTCACTTCCGTCTAGGCCCAGAAAAGGAAGCGCGGACCTTGTTTGACCGGGCGACGTCCGAGCCGGCATGAAATTCTTTGTTTTGTAACCCATATGGAATTTGGAGCAAAGTTTTACCCGGATGCCCTTCCTGTGAACCTCCCTTTAGTCGCCTTTTACGACACGCATAGGAGGATACACGGTGGTTCTATTCTATCGGCCCGAACCACAGAGATACACAAATATAGTTTAGGTGGGGGATATTGTCCTCATATCGATTTAATTGCCACCCGCAATTGGTAGTGGGTCAAACTTTTTTCTTACGATTAAAGAACATGTGTACATTTAACTACAAAATGTGTATCAAAAGCTGAGTTGACCTGAAGGAGTTCTGTAATGTGGAATTTTTCGGTCTGAGATAAAAAAGAAATATAAAAATAATATTTTAGACTTCATGCATTGTTTACATGTGCATGTGGATATGATGCCTCTTTAAATATCAATAAGGTCGTGCTAACTTTCATTCATAAGTAGATGATTATGAATTGATTGATTTGTGTCATTTAGTTTGAGGCCATGCCTTCATTGATACATGAAGAAAACCAAGGTGGTGACAATATCTTGAATTGTGTGCATAACCACATAAATGAATACAGAATAAGAGACCCAAATTATTTAGGTGAGAAGATCTTTTTTTTAAATGCTTTTATTTAACTTCACTCATCTCTGTTTGTTGGTTAGTTAGTTTGTCTGTGGTGATCAAATCTAGGTTAGTAGGCATGCCCAGGTGTATTCATTGGTCAATGAATGCCCAGGTGTATTCATTGGTCGTTGAATGCCCGCATTTTTTACGAGTCTCCTGATGTAACCAAAGACTATATAGACGCCTGAATTATCAAGATATAAACGGCTCAACTCAAACTCGTACGTCTTCATGCGATTTTTAACTGTGCAACGCCTACCGTAAATCAATTAAAATTAATCAAAATCGATTTTATATGAAAGTTAGTGTTGTTGTAATAAACAAATTAAATAAAAAGTACAAGATTGAACGTAACGGTTGTTTAAGATTCAACAATTTTAGTTCGTTGACTCAGATAAAGAGGCAAAAAAAGCTTCTTTTTTTTAAATTATTTTTTATCTTTACTTGTTTAAATTCTAAAATGTTCTAAGATTTTGATTTTGGCAAAAAATATAATTATTTTAGTTACATTTGTAGTGAATATATTCAATTAAAGTTAAAAAATGTGTGAAGTGAGAACTTTCATTGACTAGTTTCTTTGATAATATGTGCCTTCTGATAAAATTTAAACCTGTCCATGGCTGTTGAGGTTTTTCAATGTGATATAGGTTTGTGACTCAGCACATGAAGATTTTGACTCAGTCATAAGTATTTTCCATAAATTGTAGCAGGGTTGCTACTTACCAGTTACTTTTTTTATTTTGCCGGATATTTGAGCGTGTTGTTGTCATATGTATTCAACTTTATTTCACTTTTATAATGGTTATTATAGTAAACAATTATTATATTAAACAATTATTTAATACGCTTATTTAAAACTAGAGGTGCATTGATATTGAGATGTCCAATTATCTGCCAGGCCACAAAATATTGGCCGATTGCCGATAATCGTCCGGTTATCGATTATTGATTTTTAAAACTTATTTATTCACTTTCAAATAATATGTTGTTTCTGCTATACTTTGCATTAGCTGGCACTTACCAGTTATTTATTTATTTATTTATTCTCAAACAGAAGGGCCTATCGGCCTCTAATACCGTTCGGACAGTACAAACGAAACAAAAAAAACCAATAAACGAAATATGTACACATACTCAGTTGCAAATCGTAAATTGTTAAGATGTTAGAAACATACAATAGCAAGGTATGCTCGCGTATAACATATTGAATAAGATATTAAATCTTGTAAATATTTAAATTTTGCATTTATGGAACGGTTAAACCTGACAAATTGTTGTTCTTAACGCTTATACATAATGCCGTGAAGTTGAAACTTCCACCGCAATCTTCAAAATCCCTCTAAATACTTCCAAAAATCTGTTCATTTGACATCCAGATCTGCTAATGCTTCATGAAAAATTCAAAGTCTTGAAAACTTAGATAAATCCATCTGATTTATCAAGCTTCTGAACCGACTGTAGTTTGATGATCCAACAACATCCTGAGGCAAAGAATTCCATGCTGAGACCACGCGTCCAGTTATGAAAAACCTGGCATCGTCAGTTCTATATTGACCTGGCATCAGTTTGTAGCTATGGCCCCTTGTTTTTTCATAATTTGCTCGTTTAATAAGGCAATTAAATTAAATTAATTGAAATATCCATAAAAACGCATCATCATTTTCTGAGAGCTAATCATTACGTACAATGTGGGCAACAAATAACCGAGTCCAACTTCTCGCTCACCTTGTAGTTTTTCTAACTTGTCACTAACAGGTTTCATTACCAAAACGTACTCAAAGATAAATACTTGATTTTCAAATCATCGCACATTGTGTCATATTTTGGCTCCAGATCAAGGTTGGTCAAGATTGTGTGCTCTTGTGCCGCTGCATCTTAATAAAAAATACCAACGGGTGTCGCCGGGTGTACCTAGTAAAGTTCCTAGCGCCGTCTTGATTGCATTTGCTAACGTTAGAGATCTATTTTGCTTGTTCCATAGACCAAATTATGTACAGATTTTAAGTTCGAGCAAGCATGTGATAACAAAGAAAAAGTTGAAACAGCACCAGAAAAACTATATTCTACTGTTTTCGTAAACCGTATATTTACACATTCACCAAAGGCCACAAACGTGTCAAAGCATCACGCATGCCTGCTATGTCAAATCTGTCATCGGTCATTTAACACTAAGTGGCCACGCTTCAAAAACAAAAACACGCTTCGAGCAATCAACAAGTTTGTAGAAAACATAGTTGTAATATACAACAATTTTATTTGTCAGATTCAGTAAATAAAACAACTGGACAAGAAATAACGTCAAGATCTTAAGATCAAACGAGCAAAAGACAAATGAATAAAAAGTTTAAAATAATTTTTAAATCATAAATAAATACATTTTAAAAAACAACGTTTTTCTTATGCTCTAAAAAGTATAAAATAATATTCCTATAATTCATTTACAATATATTATATATATATATATTAATTAATATCAGTATTCCCTCTAAGCTGCGCTAGCGCACACATTTTTACCCGGTAGCGCACACTTTTTAAAAACAGCGCAGTCAAAAAATTTCTCAACTTTGACAAAATTTTCTCAAGTCAGAAAAAATACTCTAAAAAAAGGTAAATTTAAAACAATTTAGCTTAACACAGCATTTAAATTCTGAAAAGCTTCCTGCCACTAAAATGTAGTTTATGTTTACACGACAGGCCTAAAAAAAAAACACAAAAATATTTACCTCTAAAAATTATTTTTCTATTAATTACAAAGTGAATATCTCTTTATAAACAACATTTTTTGTAAAAATAGCATCAAATCCTTTGATTAGATTTCTTAAATCTATTATTTCAGAAATTTCGATTTTAACATCGTAATCAGGACATACTCAAGACATGGTAACATATAACTGTCCATGACTAAACACCGGCTCTGGTAAATAAATGCCTACCATGTCTAAACGTTGCGGTGCATTATTTTTTATAAGTATTTGTTTTACTAAAGTTTTGATGTTGTAGCCTATATGCGCCTGCAATGTTTTTCATTGTAAATGAATTATAGGAATATTATTTTATACTTTTTAGGGTACAAGAAAAACGTTTTTAAAAAAATAAAAAAATGTATTTTTTATGATGTAAAAATTATTTTCTACTTTTTTATTTTTCAAAATTTTGTATGCATTTGAGTTTTTTTTCGCTAGGTGAAAGTAGACCTATGGTGTGCAGTAGTGTGCACGCAGTAGTTAGCATCCATGCGATACGCACATATATAATAGCAGTCTGAGCCGATCTCAAACAACTAAGAAAAAAAAGAACGAGAGAGAGAGAGAGGGAGACGGGGAGAGAGAGAATAAAGTCACTCGCAAGTTGTTAGCATGCACGAGAGAGAGAAAGAAGGGGAGAGAGAGAATAAAGGCGCTTGAGGACAGACAAAGTCTCAAACAGCCAAGTGACCTAATAAAAACGTTGTAAAAACTGCCTTGAACTGTTTGTACAAACTGTAGGTACATACTCAAACAGCCAGATACCATACACCTCTAAACATCACTAACACCTGGTATACCACTTCTGCCACGCTTTAAAGAGACGCACACGCTCGCTTTAGCAAGGTCAGGAAAGGTTCCACATTTCAAAGAGATGCCTACGCTTGTCGATCAATCAACCAGATTCAGATTTTATGCATACTTCAAATAAAAACTAAATACATGGGAAATCACTTATTTGATATAAAAAAATTTTGTTTTTGAATAAAAGTAGCATTAGCGAATAGTGCTGAGAATATCTAAAAAATGTGTCGGTGCTACAGTAGCAGGAGCGCGGCGCTACCGCTCTTAACAAGCCTGCCGATAACCAGTGGCAGATTAACCATGGCGCAGTCGAACACTAAAAAAATTTCCTCGCGGTATGGAGTTCATCACGATTTGCTTAAGACAGAAAAGGTAATCTACTTTAAGTTTCTCACTGACCACACTCCTAAAACAGGTTCACAAGCAGCCGCCGCCGAAGTTGTCGCAACCCTTTACAACAATGACTTTCATGTTCTACCAGTTTTCAATCGATGAACAAATGTCAGAGAGAATAGGCCTCCCTGGTGAGGTCCTATCATTTAACCATTGTGTCCTTTGACTTGCGTGCTGCGAAAAATTGCCCCGTGCAATAAAGAGAAAGATAGAAAAAGAAGAGAGAACGCATGTGACAAAGAAAGAAAGAAAATATCGACAGGTATTGTCACGACTAGCACTCTGTGCTCTTGTTGAAAAATTCTCCTACAAAATCATGTAGTTTAGACCCAATTCCAATGTGGATTCTTAAAGATTATGCTCTACTACTCGCTCCTTTCCTCACTCATATCTTTAATAGATCTCTTTCTTAGGGTTACTTCCCAGAAATGTTTCGTCTAGAAGAGGTCATCCTAATTCTCAAAAAACCCACCCTGGATCCATCGTTACCTAGCAGCTACAGACCGATCTCCAATCTTCCATTCATCTCAAAGGTTTTTGAGAGGGCGATAAACTTACGAATGACTCAGCATTTGCGTCTAAACGGGCTCCTTCCTGAGCATCAACCACTCTACTGAGATTGCTTTGTTGAAAGTTGCATCAGACGTTCTGACGGCGGAAATTTTTTGAGACGTCTTTTCGTTCTATTTTCTATCAATCTAATAAAATTTCTTATGATCGTTGGTTGAAGGTGCTGGATGAATATTCCAAGTTCCGAGATATACGAATAGCATAAAACAAGATATCCTTAGTACCAGTATTTATTATTTATCAAATGATTATTAAATTAATCACTTATCAATCTGAATGATCCAAATTTAATGCCTGAGTCTCTGTATGATTAATTGGCAAGTTCAGTAAACACCACCTTTAAGCCAATTACGAATGTCTACAATTAATATACTAGCGGGGGTACCGGGCGTTGCCCAGGGTTTGTAGAGGTTTTCCTAATGCTTGTCTTTCTCGCTCCCGTTTCCTTCCCCACTTGCTCTCCCGTTACTGGTCGCTTTCATGCTCCCGGTCGCTTTCATGCTCCCGGTCGCTTTCATGCTCCCGGTCGCTTTCCCGTTCCCGGTCGCTTTCCCGCTTGCTTTTTAACTCGGTTGCTTTCCCGCTTTTGCTAGCTTTCTTGTTGCCGTTCATTTATGAATATATTTAATAATATATATATATATATATATATATATATATATATATATATATATATATATATATATATATATATATATATATATATATATATATATATATATATATATATATATATATATATATATATATATATATATATATATATATATATATATATACTAGCTGACCCGACAAACGTTGTTTTGCCTTATAAATTTTAGTTTTTTTGTATTAAAAGTTTAATTTTTTTTTTCTTTTTTACAACACCTTTTCCAAGACAAGTCTTGCTCGAAGGCGAGAAAGGGTACTTGCAGAGGCAGCCATTTATAGGCGCCTACCCTTTTAGCAACGCGAGTGAACTCCTTGTTTAAGGGAGTTACACTGGTGACTTCTCAAACAAACACTTGAACCCTCTAAATTCTTCTTCAAGCCCATAGCTAACTTTTCACTTCCGTCTAGGCCCAGAAAAGGAAGCGCGGACCTTGTTTGACCGGGCGACGTCCGAGCCGGCATGAAATTCTTTGTTTTGTAACCCATATGGAATTTGGAGCAAAGTTTTACCCGGATGCCCTTCCTGCGAACCTCCCTTTAGTCGCCATAGGAGGATACACTGTGGTTCTATTCTATCGGCACGAACCACAGAGCCGAAATACATACATAAATACAAAAATAAATACATACATAAATAAATAAATACATAAATACAAAAATAAATACATAAATACATAAATAAATACATAAATAAATAGATAAAAAAATAATTAATAAACTAATATTAATCCAAAGAATATATCCAAAGTTCATAGTAATTTTAAAAAATCCGTCCGTCCTTGGGACGGGCAAAACCACTAGTATATATAAACAAAACAGACTGACCAGTGCATTCCAGGAATATTCCCCCAAAACAGTCGGGCCCTTTTTTGGGCAGAAAAATATTTTGCATCAAGTAGCACTGGATGGCACTAAAATAAAAAGAATTGATTATTTATTAGTTAAAAATCTAATCTATATATATAAAAGAACATGTGCTCACTGACTGACTGACAGTCATTTTTCTCTCTTGCTCCCGTTTCCTTCCCTGCTTGCTCTCCCGTTTCCGTTCCCGCTTGCTCTCCCGTTTCCGTTCCTGCTTGCACTCATTTTTTCTTTTCCACTCTTTCATAACTTATTTCAGCCCATAAAACGTAAAATAGATTTGCAAAAAGTTGCTTGAAGCCTTGAAACTTTGTTACGTAAACAAAATTTGAATTTTATTACGCAATTACCTTTGATGGTCGTACATAGGAACTTTTGGCCTGGAAAGTTAAGAAGAGGAAAAAGTTAAGAAGGTTTGGACTCCTCCGATCCCCCGGCTCAGGGGGCCAAAAGGGCCTATACATGATCATTGAAGAACTGTTTACAATTGCGTAACAGGTAATTACTTGCTAATGGACTTCTTAATATTAAGAAGTCCATGACTTACTTCCCAGTCTTGCATATTGTGACCGATTGCGCATTATTACAAATTATTAAGAGATAGATGGGGCGGGAAAGCGACCGGGAGCGGGAAAGCAACCGGGAGTGGGAGAGCAAGCGGGAATGGGAAAGCGACCGGGAGCGGGAGAGAAAACGGGGAATTAAACGGGAGCTAGAGAAAAACGATAAAAACACTCTAAAAACCCCCGAGCAACGCCGGGTAACCCCGCTAGTATATATATATATACATATATTTCAAGAAACTTCGGTTTTAAATGTTCTTCAGAACAAACTCGTAAAAACACAAAGGACCATTTAGCAGCAATATACTTTTTCATTATCTTATCTAAATGTCGAAATTTAGTTTTTAAGACAACATTATTCAAAATTAAGGCTAACGCGTTTCGACAGCCATCAACTGTCATCTTCAGAGTAGAGATGTGCATGGTAGTGGGGACAGCGAGAATACCGCGGATTTTGCGGTATTACCGCGGAAATGGGGACGAATGAGGTGGGGATACCGCGGTAATGGGGATGAAGTTGTGGGGTTACCGCGGGGATGGAATCAAACGTTGCGGGACTACCGCGGGGATGGGGATGAGTTTTCGCGGTATCACCGGAAAAATAAAATAAGTTTTTTTATAAAACAAAATTGTTTCCAATTAACCAAAAATGTATCGAGTCATACATATCGTTGTTTATGTTTTTTAATCTTTGCAGCGCGCTGTTGTTTATCGCTGATATATTTAGTTACCGAAAGTTTTAAAGTCATTGGCTGCATTATTTGTTAAATTTCCATGGTCCTAGTTTGAATTTTTATTTAAATATGGAAAAGGCTGAAATTCAAAAATTAGCTGCAACAGTCAGTACTTTGTTCTTGCGCCCTTTCATTTAACTAACTTTAACCCCGGTGACAAGCAATGCAATGCGAGAAACTGCAATTAAAGGTTTGATTAATTTGCTTTCATATTATTAGGTTTTACATATAATTGAATTTTTTTAATTCTTTTAGAAGTCTATTGAAGCTCGTTCATGATGTAACACTACATTCTGAGCTCCACAAGTGCCACAAGATGACTTCATAGTATAGTACTATAGATTGTCATAGAACATCAATTAGTCAAAAATGAAAACTTGAAGACAACTTTTATGCAAACTTGTACTCTACAAACTCAAAAAGCTCAGTTTCGAATGAGGATTTGTAATTAAACTGTCTTTATATTAAAAGCATGAAATGTTTCTTAGACCTCAGTAATAACATATAATTTAGCTTGTTCATTGTTATTAATTAATTATGCTTATATGAGCAGCTAGTTTCACAATGTTAATAATTATGTTTATAAGGTTGCTGACTATTTGGCATTCAACGATGAAGGTGCACAAAGCGATCTGCTGAGTTTATTGGAAAAGAAATGACCAAAACTGTCTCAAGTGGCTAGGATTATTTTGAGTGTGCCAGAAGCAAGCACCTCCTCTGAGAGAGCATTCTCTATGGGTGGGTTAACCATTAGTGATCGAAGAACTCAGATAGGTGGAAAAACATTGATAGACTTCTATTTAGTCCTGGACTTAAATAAATAAATAAATTGTATTGAATCATATTACGGTGTTATTGCAATTCTATATATCAACACGTAAGTTATAGTTGCATTGAAATGATGTACGGAAAAATAATGACTACTAGAGAATTGATTAAAAATGGGGATGAACAGCGCGGGGATGGATGGGGATGAAAGATTGGAAGACTGCGGGGATGGTTGGGGATGGGGATGAAACACTGCGGGGATGGTTGGGGATGGGGATGAAAAACTGCGGGGATGGTTGGGGATGGGGATGATGCTAGTGGGGATGGATGGGGATGGGGATGACACTTGCGGACAACGTACACAAGTTTATAAACAGAGTAAAAGTAAACACCAAAATAAAAACCGAAGGAGAAGAAAAGGATAGTAACACTAAATAATATAAACTAAAAAGAAACTGGATTTAAAATAAATTAAATTAAATTAAATAATGGTTCAAATTATAAACAGAAAAAATCAAATTAAACTAATACAGACAAACTACAATACATTCAAAACTTTTGCCACCGCTCACGTCGGACTGTGGTATTATTAAGAACAGTTGAACAGATAAAATCAAATTAAACTAATACAGATAGACTACATTACATTTAAAACTTTTGCTACCGCTTACGTCTGACAGTGATATCATCACTGTTAAGCACAGTTGTTAATTGAGTCAGAATGAGATCATCATCCTTCATATCATCACTCAAAACATCTTGACTAGTCGCACAACTAAAATTGTCAAGGAAGCTATACCCTTCATGATCAGGGGGGTCACAAACGTCATTGACACTCAGCAAATCAACTTTACAATCAACACATTGAACCAATGCATCATCTCCTTCATCATCAACTTCTTTCGAATCAACACCCGACGAAGTTAATACAATGCAACTATTCTCACTGTAATCTGTGTCAACAATATCATCATGACAGGAGTCATCATCCTCATCCTCAACATTCCGTAATACAACTTCACTTTCAACACGCCCAACCAATTTATTACCAACATCAACGTCATTGGAAGTGTTACATGACAAAGCCAACTCGTCATGACTAATGTCACAGCCATTTGTCTCAACAACATCATCATTGAGCAAGCATGAAATACTACAATCCCTCCGTGCACCACCAACAGCATTATTTTAAATCCAGTTTCTTTTTAGTTTATATTATTTAGTGTTACTACCCTTTTCTTCTCCTTCGGTTTTTAAATTTGGTGTTTACTTTTACTCTGTTTATAAACTTGTGTACGTTGTCCGGTTAAATTATATTGGCTCTGAGGATGACAGTTGATGGCTGTCGAAACGCGTTAGCCTTAATTTTGAATAATGTTGTCTTAAAAACTAAATTTCGACATTTAGATAAGATAATAAAAAAGTATATTGCTGCTAAATGGTTCTGTGTTTGTATGAGTTTGTTTTGAAGAAATATATATATATATATATATATATATATATATATATATATATATATATATATATATATATATATATATATATATATATATATATATATATATATATATATATATATATATATATATATATATATATATATATATATATATATATATATATGTCTCAACTTCAGACTCGAACCCACGACTGTCGGATCGGCAACACCGCCTCGCATCATATATATCACTCTCAGATAGAAATCTCGCTCTCAAGACCATAATCTTGGTTCTTCTCCTTCATCATTCATTTCAAACCCTAGAATTGTCGCTTATAACTACCATAGCGAACGTAGCAGCTACTTTAAAAACCAAATAACCCAATTTTCCAACCCACATTTGAGGTCCGGTAAACCGAATTTTCAAAAAATGGTGAAACACGTATCTTTTTATTTTTCAAGAAGAATCCATCTACCAAATTTCAAATTCTCCTCATTTTTGGTTTTCGAGATAAACATTGTTTTTGAAAAAAGTTTGTTTTCCAGTTTCTTCCCCTCAGGAGCAAAATTTTCACAAATCCTTTCTTAGTGGATGCTTACGCAATAAAAGTAATATAAGTTCCAAATTTCACGTTCCTAGGATGAGGCGTTTGAGCTCGGCATTGATTATTAGTCAGTCAGTCAGTGAGTGAGTCAGTCAGTCAGTCAGGACATGTTCTTTTATATATATAGATATATATATTACCACTTACTGTTTTTGAGTAGCAGTAATTTTTAAAATCAAATAACTCTATTTTCAACCTTACATTTGAGGTCCTAGAAACCAAATTTTCAAAAAATGCTAAAACACGTATTTCATTATTTTTGGAGTAGAAACTAAATACTAATTTTTACTTCTGTAGCATTAACAGTTTTTAAGTAGCAGCTACTTTAAAAACCAAATAACCCAAAAAATGATGAAACACGTATATCTTTTTTTTGAGTTGATACTAAGTATTAATTTTTACATCTGTGGCAATTACAGTTGTTGAGTAGCAGTTACTTTAAAAACCAAATAACCCTATTTTCCACCCCACATTTGAAGTCTTGGAAACCAAATTTTCAAAAAATTGTGAAACCTGTATATCATTATTTTTAGAGTAGAAACTAAATACTAATTTTTACTTTTGTAGCATTAACAGTTTTTGAGTAGAAGCTACTTTAAAAACCAAATAACCCAATTTTCCAACCCACATTTGAGGTCCGGGAAACCAAATTTGTAAAAAATGGTGAAACACGTATATCCTTATTTTTAGAAAAGAAACTAAATAATAATTTTTACATCTGTGGTATTTACTGTTTTTGAGTAGCAGTTACTATAAAAGACAATTAGCCCTATTTTCCACCCCACATTTGAAGTCCTGGAAACCAAATTTTCAAAAAATGCTAAAACACGTATTTCATTATTTTTGGAGTAGAAACTAAATACTAATTTTTACTCCTGTAGCATTAACAGTTTTTGAGTAGAAGCTATTTAAAAAACCAAATAACCCAATTTTCCAACCCACATTTGAGGTCCGGGAAACCGAATTTTCAAAAAATGGTGAAACACGTATCTTTTTATTTTTTAAAAAGAATCTCATTTTTGGTTTTCGAGATATACATTGTTTTAGAAAAAAGTTTGTTTTCCAGTTTTTTCCCCTCAGGAGCAAAATTTTCAAAAATCATTTCTTAGCGGATGTTTACGCTATAAAAGTAATATAAGTTCCAAATTTCACGTTCCTAGGATGAGGCGTTTGAGCTCGGCGTTGATTATCAGTCAGTCAGGACATGTTCTTTTATATATATAGATAAATAAACAAAAACAGTTTATCTTTTTGTATGAAGGATAAACTTATACCAAGGTTTATTACAAATAAATAAATAAGTAAGTACACAACTGCCGGGAATACGTCATATTGGGGGGAAGGAGAGATCATTTCCCCCTGACTATTCAGTTACCCCTGATTTAGTTTTGGGCCCTAAAAATAAAAATGGCACCCAAAAATGTTCTTAAAAGTGTAAAGTTAAAGCTTTAGAGGTTTTAGCAGGTCCTTTTTATAGATAGGTGAGCCCTTATGTTGGAAAAATGGGCCCCTGGGATATTTTAGTGGTTCCCATAAAGTTTTAAGTAGTTTAAAAAAAAATAATTTTTGAAAAAGTAGCTCTAACTACTAGGGCTGAACCGAGTTTGAAATTTAACCTAGTACCGAGTACGAGTATTAAGTGCCTTTTTTGCTGATATCGAGTACCGATTCTGAGTATTGAACAAAGCATAATTTTTTGTGAATTGTATCAATTTTAAGAATAATTACCGAATGATGTAATTGTGTTTTGTTGACTAGATCTGACTAATGGCACATGACATGAACTGTATATTGATTGTTATTAACCAGCTTATGAATTGACCAGACGACAACCGTGGACTGCTGAAGAATTTAAGCATCTCAATTAAATAATTATTATTATAAATTGGTAATAATGATAAATAAACACACGTGTTCTTTAATTTCATACTTTCCTTTCAAATAAACTTCTCATTTACAGTTTAGAAATCATTAAAAGTTATATTCCAAAATTCATAATTATAAACATGTGTGTGAAGTTAGCTTGAGGCTGGGGGTAAGATGAAGATTGCTCATCTTACGTATATTTGTGTAAATAGCTTATTTTATTATCTCTTATTATGTTAATTAGTGTATTATGTATGTGTGTCGCTTGTATATGTATCCTGATTGGTCTTATATATATATAAATATATGTCTCAACTTCAGACTCGAACCCACGACTGTCGGATCGGCAACACCGCCTCGCATCATGCCAACTACCTTACCATCTGCGCCACGTCCACCGCCAAAAAACAGTGGTTGTTAAGCGCTTTTGTTGGGGTATGTTGAACACAACACTCGACTATGAAGTTGAGACATTTATATTTGCGTTATTTCGTGGTGGATTGTAAGCCATCCAAGTTTCTGATATATGTGGCTCGTAAAAACATATCAACGCTATGTTTCCTTATAATATATATATATATATATATATATATATATTTTGTGTTTTTTGCGTAACTCAGCAGTACTTATGTTAAAAAAATTATAAACAAAAAATGGGCAGTTATTTTTAACGGAGCATGCACGAAAGAAAATATATATATATATATATATATATATATATATATATATATATATATATATATATATATATATATATATATATATATATATATATATATATATATATATACATATATATATATATATATATATATATATATATATATATATATATATATATATATATATATTTGTTGCGAATAAACTGTGGAATCAATGTATCTTTGAGACACGCTCCAAGAAACACAACTCGCCATTTGGCAGAAACAACTTTTCGAGCCAAATTCTCGACCTTTCGGCACAAAACTCTCTGTTCGAGATGTACGCCAGGAGTTCCCCGTGTTCTACAAAAATCAAATGAATCTCAATTACAGAATTGATGAAAGTATTATAAAGAAGATAATAAAAAAGGAAGTTTCTGTTATAGACCCCGTCAGGAATAAACTGGGTTTATATATTTATTACAAAAACTTGAAACTTTTCAATTTGGTCATCAAGAATGATAGAACAAGTATCACTGACCCGTTGCAACAAAGTCACGTGGTGTACCATTTCAAATGTTCTATTCCACATTGTAAGGTGGATACATACATTGGTCACACTACCACTACGTTGTCAAGGAGACTCACGATGCATCTCCAGTTTGGGAGTATTCTTAATCATTATGAATGTATTCATTTGAAAAAGCTAACACGAAAAGAACTTGAAGAAGGTGTTTCGATTTTAACAAGTGAATCCGACTCTTTCCGGCTGAAAATTTAAGAGGCTCTTTATATCTTATTAATGAGACCCGCAATTAATAAACAATTTGATAAATTTCCACAGATTCTCCACTTATTCGGTGTCAAAGAAAGCAATATGCATCGGTTACCCTGTATTCCTTCTAACGACGAGGATAACATTAATGATGATACTTCTGACTCGTCCTCTGACACAAATACTTTGGCTGTTGAGGCTGCTCCTGACGAATCTCATTGTAATGTATCTGAGGAAATTCTTGTCTCTTCTAATATAACACAGCGAAAGCGCAAAAATTGATTTCCAATAGTATAAATTTTATATTCTTTTGATTTGATAGGTAGAGTGTTTTTTCGTTTTTTCTTTTGTTAGTGTGCTTATTCTTTGATAATTTCGGTTCTTTCTGTTTGTTTACTTTTCTCGTTTTACTTTTGACCCTGAGGATGGCTGACATAGCTGAAACGGTCCGTCGGTCTGACAATAAAAGTTTAATGGAAAAGTTTTTGGCTAATTGTAGTCTCGAACAGAGAGTTTTGTGCCAAAAGGTCGAGAATTTGGCTCGAAAAGTTGTTTCTGCCAAATGGCGAGTTGTGTTTCTTGGAGCGTGTCTCAAAGATATATATATATATATATATATATATATATATATATATATATATATATATATATATATATATATATATATATATATATATATATAATTATATATTGTTTAACATAGGGTTCTGAAGATGGCTTTTTATAGCTGAAACTGGCCAGTTAACCCTGATCGTTTTATCATTTAACTATTTTAACCAATAAATTCTTCAATATATGTATCGTCGTTTCAAATGGATGAAAAGGGCTTTAAAAACTTGCTAAGAAAGATGACTAATGTTAAGTGGTCAATTGTGTTTAATAGAGCCTGTTTAAAAGAAAATACTATTCCAAAATATGTTAAAAATATATATATATATATCCTGTCTTCGTAAATATTGGTATATATGTCTATGTTGTTTACATTTAAACAGTTGAGTACCGATGATGGCGAATGCCGAAACCGGCCGGTCTACTCGTTTAAATAAAGATTTTGAAAATGTTTGTACTGTTTTGAACATAAGAAAAGAATGGAGACAGCTGACGAATTTGATTCAAAAGTGTTGCAATAAGAAATGGGCCGTTATATTTAATAGAGCTTGCATTCGTGAAAATCTGATTCCTAGTTATTTAAAGAATATATATATATATATATATATATATATATATATATATATATATATATATATATATATATATCTAATTGCAAGCCAGTCCCAAGCTTGGATAAAGGAGGAGGGACAGTTAAAAGGATCAAAACTTTGATCCACGACAGGAAGTACTTATGTGCTTCTTACATACAGTCAATTCAGTCTTAAAACACTTGTTGTAAAGGACTATGAACTATAATAAAAAATTTTTTATAATACATAACTCCGCCTTGCTTTTGCAAGCCAGTCCCAAGTCTGGAGAAAAGAGGAGGAGAAGTTGAAAGGATCAAATTATGATCCACGACAAGAAGTACTTAGGTGCTTGCAACAAACAGCCATTACAGTCTTAAAACACCTGGTGTAAAGGACTATAAACTATTACAAAAAAAAGGTATATAGATAACTCCGCCTCGATAATCGCGAGCCAGTCCCAAGCCTGGAGAAAGGAGAGAAAAAGTAAAAAGGATCAAATTCTTGTCCACGACAGGAAGTACTTAAGTGTTTCCTACATACAGCCATTAGAGTCTTAAAACACCTGGTGTAAAGGACTATAAACTATTATAAAAAAAAATGTATATAGATAACTCCACCTCGCTAATTGCGTGCCAGGTATTAAGCCTGGATAAAGAAGGAGGGACAGTTAAAGCGATCAAACTTTGATCCACGACAGGAAGTACTGATGTGCTTCCTACATACAGCCAATTCAGTCTTAAAACACTTGGTGTAAAGGACTACAAACTATGATAAAAAAAAAATATGTATATAGATACCCTTTTCCGTTTCTGTAACCTCAGTATTTATATATGTATATATAGGAATAACTTCGCCTTGCTTTTGCAAGCCAGTCCCAAGCCTGGAGAAAGGAGGAGGGGAAAGTTAAAAAGATCAAATTATGATCCACGACAGGAAGTACTTAGGTGCTTCCAACATACAGCCATTTTAGTCTTAAAACACCTGGTGTAAAGGACTATAAACTATTACAAAAAAAAAAAAAAAAATATATATATAGGAAGTTTTTTCCTATTTGTTTCCTCAGTTCACTAAAAGAGGTAGATAGTGAAGTTGAGTTAGTGAAGTTGAGTTGGTCAAAGAGAGTTAGTCGGTTCGTGCGATCTAGATTTAGAGTTTTTAAAAAAAGACTGTAGTTAAACAAGTTGGTAGAAGTTATCTAATAGAATCAATAGAGTTGTCAGAATCAAGAGATTTCTGATACGCAATTAGATTGAGTCAGCGTGAAAGAGGTACTAAGCCGGAATTATAATTCGAGAAATATTGTGCTATAAATAACTTCAAGCTTTAACATTACGAATCACTAGCGAGCTAATTTGGCATTTTGCGAAGGACTGCAGACAATGAACTCAGGCAAGTCAGGTCATGTGCCAAACACGTAGAGAGGCCACCATGACACCACCATGCAAAGATTCTGGAGTAGTGAATGCATACGCGGCCATGGTCCTCGAAGGTAAAATGGACGAGGTCAAATTAAAGTGTGGCTGCGTTTCACCAGTCATAGCGGATGGCTGTTTTCATTCAAGAGGAAGACTTAAGTTTACCAAAGGTTTTGTAAATAAGAAACCTGTAAAGGTTTTGAGGGACACTGGCTGTACAGCGATTATGAAGACCATGTGTTTTGATCGACAGCACAGTACGTGTGGCTCCAACAGCAATAGTTAAAATTAAAACAGACTGGTTCAGAGGAAACACAGAAGTAGTTTGCATGAAGAATCTATTCTGTGATCTGGTGCTGGGAAATGTCGATGTGGTAGGAATTTAAAATGCAATGGCTGCAGAGAAACGTATTTGTAGGCAACCACAGAAACCCACCCCTAACTACGACAACAAACAGAGAAATAATCGGGCGAATAATAATACGAAAAAGTCTGCCAACTCGGATTTGTATCACAGCTAGAAAAAGAACACATGTGCCACTTCAAAGCTGGGAAATAAAGTTGAGGCAAAAGTTCAAGCTTTGAATCTGCCAAAAGAAAGAACAAGGCTAAGTCTCTTGTCAAAAAACAAATTGGGAGAAGAAATTAAAAAAAATAGTTTGAGATCATAATTTTTGGAAATGCTCGCCCAGAGATCAAGAAATTAAAAGAATGCTGAAAGAAATTTCAAGCGATCAAGGAACTGCTTGTAAGCGGAAATTTATGAGCAATCTTAAAAACACAAACTGTTTTCTTTCTTCCATCCCACATCACCAGCAGCCCGCTGGTCCAGAACTGTGTCCACCACTGCCTCAGCCAACCCTGCGACCAAACTCTCAACAGTTGTACCGGCTGCTGCTACTTTGTTTCCGTGGCCAAGAATCATTCCTTCTCCTGTCTTCTTCTGTGCCATGTTTTCTTTCGCTCGTTGTCTTTCTTCCTCCAGCAATTTGTTTTTTAATTTCCTTCGCTTGACCACAGCTTCCTCGTCAATGTCGAATAGATATTCGTCGTCGTCAGGCCCATAGCCCTCATTCACTAACGCGGCTAAGAGGCGTTCCATAAGTTCGTCCTTTTTACCTGTATCGCTCAGGCCGCGTTTCTCCAGCTTGTCTTTCATTTCACTCGCCCAAAGCTCATCCAATGATTTCAAAACCATTCTTGTATCCTACTTCTGATCACCAATGTTACGATATCACCAAATCGTATACCGGGCTCAATAGAATGGTTTTGCAGTTTTATTGGAAAATAATAAATGAAGCTTTGTTAGGGCTAGTTATACCTTCTGGTCTATTAATAATGTCCATAATAGTTATTCCAAGTCCTTTAACGTCTATCAATGGGAAAACCTATCATAAAAACAGCGATTTTACATTAATATATATATATATATATATATATATATATATATAGATATATCAGGGATGTCACCGGTACCCGAACCCGAGTTCGGTACTACCCAGTCTTTTTCTGATACCCGAACCCAAACTCGAACCCGAAAGTGTGAAAATTTGATACCCGAGCCCGAAAATGTGAAAACTTGATACCCGAACCCGAACCCGAAAATGAGTAAACTTGATACCCGAACCCGAACTCGAACCCGAGAATGTGAAAACTTGATACCCGAACTCGAACCCGAACCCGAAAATTCATAAGCCTAATACCTGAACTCGGAGTTATGAACAAATAATTTTTTTTAGTAAATAAATATTTATTCCAGTTTTAAAAATAGCAACACAAACAGAGTTTTCATAACTTTTCTAGTTTATTAAAAATGAAATAGTATTAGGAACCGATTTATTAGTGATTGTGTAAGTTAGACCACTAATCCGTTTGATTATCAGGCGGACCGAGCCGCGAACGAACTAAAATAATTAAGCCTCCTTCTGTCGAAGAAATCGCGGATAGCCATGACTCTAAACATTTTACTTCAGTTATGTAACCTTATATTTATTCATTCATATACTCAAAGTTTTTCTGATATAACAGGGACCCTTTGTTATAAAGATAATCTTGCATAATCCTAAACTTTAACTGGCAAAGTCTATAAATGATCTATGCGTCCCAGTCATTTTATTGGCAAATGTGTAAGCTAGAACACTAATCCGCCTGATTACCCGACCGGACCGAGCCCCGAAAAAAATTAATAAATCAGAATAATTTAAGAGGTAACGTATTATACTAATCGCAAGCCATACAAGTTTTGTATTATCACCTTTGCATAACAAATAACACAAATAGGTCATTTTATTGGTGAGTGTGTAAGCTAGACCACTAATCCGCCTGATTATCTGGCCGGACCGAGCCGCGATCGAACTAAAACAATTAAGCCTCCTTCGGCCAAAAAATCACATTATTTGGAAAGCTAAAAAAATAACTTGTTAGAGTTTATTCAATACGTGTAATGTCCAATGGATGAACTGATCGCTCTCGTTTGTATATGTATATACACTAGGTAAATTTAAAATCAATCCAGGAATTTGAAATCATAAGCCAGTACCCGAACCCGAACCCGGTTTTTTGAAAACTACAAACCCGAACCTGAACCCGAAAACCTGAGTTTCACAAACCCGAACCCGAACCCGAAAACTCGAGTTTTACAAACCCGAACCCGAAAACTCTAGTTTCATAAACCCGAACCCGAACCCGAAAACTCCAAAAAGTACTAACCGTGACATCCGTAATATATATATATATATATATATATATATATATATATATATATATATATATATATATATATATATATATGTATATATATATATGTATATATATATATATATGTATATATACGACTCTACTAGGAATCGAACCCACGTGTCTACGGCAACACCGCCTCGCCTAAATGCAAGCGCTCTTACCAACTGAACCACCGACCATCACCAAAAAATAATGGCTAGAAGTCTCAGTCTTTCGGAGCTACTTAACATTAGACTACGACTATGATAGGCTCAGAACTCCTTACTTCGGCTCGACAGCTTGTCTGCTGCCAGATAGATAATTTATGAAGTGAAACATTGCGTTGAAATGTTTCGAGAGCCTATAAGTAGGATGACTAACTGTCACCACGAATAACACAAATATATATATATATATATATATATATATATATATATATATATATATATATATATATATATATATATATATATATATATATATATATATTTCTTGCGAATAAACTGTGGAATCAATTTATCTTTGAGACACGCTCCAAGAAACACAACTCGCCATTTGGCAGAAACAACTTTTCGAGCCAAATTCTCGACCTTTCGGTACAAAACTCTCTGTTCGAGACTACAATTAGCCAAAAACTTTTCCATTAAACTTTTATTGTCAGACCGAAGGACCGTTTCAGCTATGTCAGCCATCCTCAGGGTCAAAAGTAAAACGAGAAAAGTAAACAAACAGAAAGAACCGAAATTATCAAAGAATTAGCACACTAACAAAAGAAAAAACGAAAAAACACTCTACCTATCAAATCAAAAGAATATAAAATTTATACTATTGGAAATCAATTTTTGCGCTTTCGCTGTGTTATATTAAAAGAGACAAGAATTTCCTCAGATACATTACAATGAGATTCGTCAGGAGCAGCCTCAACAGCCAAAGTATTTGTGTCAGAGGACGAGTCAGAAGTATCATTGTCACGCCCGCGTAAACGCAGGTGCGTGCCTGGATCTAACTTTGGGATTTCCGGCGCAGGCGGTGCATCGGGTATTGCACAACGTTGCGTGTTTGGATTGTTGCGCGAATATTTGAACGTTTAAGCCTGTAGCCTGTAGCCTGGAGGGCTTGTATTTATAAGGCTGTCGCGAACTACTTCGGTCCCTTCTTCTTGTTCCTGCTTTTTGTTCGCCATTGTTCGCCATTGCTTGATCGAAGTTGAAACTGTTTTTTGTATCTGTCGCGTCGTTTGATAAAGTTTTCGAACTGTACTCGTTAATAAAACATCTAATACTGTTAAAGAGTGTCTTAAACTTTATTTAGACTCAAATTTTCTCCAGCAATATCGACGACTTCGCAAAGGCGGAATCGTCACATTGCATTTTTGGTGGCAGCGGTGGGATAGTCAGTCGATACATCGATCAGAGTCGTCCTGGGGTGGTGGAGTTCATCCAGTTGACGAAGTTCTACCGAGTTTGAAGATCGACGATTGACGATTCAGGTTGGAGAAAGAGTCCAGGCGGAGTTCAGACCGTTCAGTTCGACCACGTGGCGACATCCATTTCGCAAGGAGGGCCGATCCACATCTCAGGTTAGAGATTTTATCGTTGCCGGATTGCCCAGTTAGGTTTTTCTTGCTTTTTTTCTGTGTAGTAGGTTTCATAAATATGATTAGAACCCCTACGGTTGGAGAGTCAGTTGCGCTGGATAGTCCTACAGGGATCCTTAGCGAGGAGCACTATCAATTTGTTGATGATAGTCGGCGTCCACGTAGAGTTAGTGAAGATGCTAACGTTAGCAAAAGTTCTAAGTCAGAAATAGCTGAGCGTAAATTAGCATTGCGCGAAGCAGAATTGGCGGCAAAAGAAGCTAAGTTAGAACAGGAGCGTAGACTCGCTGACGCTAAGTTAGAAGAGGATAGGGCGAACCGCAGACTAGCTGAAGCTAAGTTAGAACAAGACAAGGCTAAGTTAGATGAAGATAGGGCAAATCGCAGACTCGCTGAAGCTAAATTAGAACAGGAGCGTAGGCTCGCTGACGCTAGGTTAGATGAGGATAGGGCAACCCGCAGACTTGCTGAAGCTAAACTAGAGCTGGAACGTGAAAGGATTCAGGACCACAATAGTCTTGAGGTTTCCTTAGCCGTTCGCTCTAGTCGCTTTCAGAATGCCATGAAGGGTATAATGGCAGAGTTTCCCTCAGATCCTGCTGCGATACCGGGGTATTTTCAATATCTCGAGAATCAGTTTGCATCATACCAAGTTGATGATGATGTGAAACCCAAAATATTACAGGCCCACTTGAATAATAGAGCTCGCTCAATCTTGAGTCGATTGACCATTGCTCAGTTAGGTGACTATGAGGAATTAAAGCAAATTCTATTGCAGGAATTTCGGGTCACTCCCAGTCTTTTAAGGGAGAGGTTTTATGCTGTAAAAAGGAGACCTGGTGAGACTTATTCACAGGTAGCTTCTGAATTACACACAGCGTTGTCCTATTATATTAAAAGTAGGAATATCGATGAGAATTTCCATCAATTAGTTAGTTTGATGTGTGCCGATAGGTTGAAACAACTAATGTCTCCCAGTTGTGCAGATTTTATTTTAACCCAGGAAAAGGATGATTGGTTAAATCATCTAGAGCTTTCACGCGTTGCGGATAGCTACATGGCCACACACGAGCATGAGACTAGACCGCCCCGATTTAACAACCCAAAACCAACAGATAAAGGGTCAGGGTCTCCCATTCCTAATATAATGACTAAAATATCCATTGATCCTAACATGGATAAGGATAAAAGGTATGGTTTATGCTTCAAATGCCATAAGAAGGGTCATTCGTTCAAGGAATGTCCTCTACATAAATTCCCTTCCTCAAATTTACCTAATCCCAGAATTAATTGTTGTCAAACAGAAAATTCCTTTAATTGTCTCGGTGATAGGAAAACATTTGTTGATGATAAAAATTTGTCCTCTCAGTCAAAAAATTCCCGTAATTGTCTCGATGATAGGAAAACATTGGTTGATGGGAAAAATTTGTCTTCTCATTCAGAAAATTCTTTTAGAGGTCTCGTTGATAGGAAAATATTGTTTGATGGTCAAAAATCTTTTCCCTGTCCCGAGGCATGTCCCATTATAGATGTTGATGATTATCACATTAGGTCTTATGAGAATGTATTTATCGATCAATTACCATCTATTCCAGCTTTGATTGATGGTGGTGCAGAAGTGTGTTGCATTAGAGAAGATTTAATTAAATCTCTTCATAGGGTACCACATAAATTTATAAAATTATCCGGCCTTAAAGGTCAACCAGAAATTGTAGGTTGTGTTAGATTAGTTGTTCGACCAGATCTTGTGGGTGATGACATTGTGAACCTAGCACCCAAGGTTCGTGCATGGTTTGCTGTCGTCCCAAATCTTAATGAGCAAATTATTATCACTCCCTCCGTAAGTAATTTATTGAAAACGATATCATTGTATGATACCGTTGCATACCCTATTAAGAACAAACAAAATGCACATGACTCTGATGTGAATGTTCCCAGTCTTGAAATAACTAATTCACAATATTTTGTTTTAGATGAACCTCGTAATGATGAGCATAGTCCAGATGTTGCATTGATTCTAGGTGAAGGTGTTTCTCGTGCTGCTGACGCTAGGAAAGTTGATTCTCAGGCCGATACTTGTCAGGACATAGGTGCTTCTGTGGTTTCGGGTGATGATATTCGTCCAGGTGCTGATGCTAGGAAAGTTGATTCACAGACCGATACTTGTCAGGACATAGGTGCTTCTGTAGTTTCGGGTGATGATATTTGTCCAGGTGCTGATGCTAGGAAAGTTGATTCACAGACCGATACTTGTCAGGACATAGGTGTTTCTGTAGTTGCGGGTGATGATATTTGTCCAGGTGCTGATGCAGGCGGAAGTGATTCACGAACCGACGCTCGATTTACAACCATTAACGATGATTGTCAGGGGGTAGACGATAGTAATGATCCCGATGCGTTTGCTAAAGAGCAACATGATTGTCCTTCACTGAAGTCCTTCTGGTTGCTAGGTATAGATAAGCGTAAAAACTTTTATATCGACCGGGGACTTTTGTTTCACAAGGAGAATCAGTGGGGTCATTCCATAAAACAGTTGTGTTTGCCCAGGAGTCGTATACTTGCAGTGTTACAGATGGGGCATGATGCTCCCTATTCGGGGCACATGGCTGCCAAGAGTACACGGCAGCGTATTCGACTCAGCTTTTGGTTTCCCGATATGGAGAAACAAGTCCAAACCTATTGTGAGTCGTGCCCCGTGTGCCAGTTAAGGGCACCTGTTAGAAAAAGAGACCGAGTCCCCATAACTCCCATTCCAAGGGGAGATGAACTACCATTTAATCATTTAGTTATGGATTGCATAGGGCCCATAATTCCAGCGGGTGATAGTGTGACTGTCCGACCCAAGTACAATTATGCCCTGGTTGTTGTCGATTTGTTCTCTAGATGGCCGATGGCTTATCCATTAAGGTCATTAGATGCTAAATCTGTATGTGAGATCCTTATTCAGATCTTTATGACGTTTTCCATACCACGAATAATTAGTTCCGATTGTGGTACGAATTTCAAAAATCAGTTAACGACGACTTTTCTTAAATGTTTGGGGTGCAGTCCTAGGTTTAACACCCCAGGGCATCCTGAAGCATCCGGGTTAGTGGAGAGGTGTAACCAGAGTCTTAAGAACATGATTTTTAAATTGGTTGAGGCACATCCTAAGGAGTGGTTTAAGGTTCTTCCTTTTGTATTATGGAGTTTACGTGAGAAACCGTCATCGACAACTCATATTGCTCCTTATACATTAGTGTATGGTACTTTGCCACGAGGGCCACTTGCTATCCTCAGAGACTCTTGGAGTAATGAAAAGGAGTTACCTTTTCATTTAGGTAAGAATCCGTACAAATACTTAGCCGATCTCAGACAAAACCTACAGTTAGCTAAGGAATTTGCTGAAATTGCAGGAGACCAAGAGCAGAGCAATTACGCACGAAAATATAACGTTCGGAGCAGTGATAGGTCTTTTTGTGTAGGTGACAGAGTAATAATTTTAGCACCTATAAAAGGGGGGTCTAAATTTATGAAGAGATGGCAGGGTCCCGGGGTAATAGTGAAGGTGAAAGCACCATACTCTTATTTAGTGGAAATTGAGGGCTGTAAACACCATCTACATGCAAATAAAATTCGGAAATACCATGACCGAATAGAAACCGCCATTAATAATAATTGTTCTGTAGTATACGAGAAGGACCACGAATTTGGTTTGATTGATTTTACAAGTAAGTTTGATCCTTGTCAGGATAAACCTCCGAGTTGTAGGGTAGCAAAGGGCTGTTTGGACCATCTTTCGCAGGATTATCGCACACAATTATGTGACATAATTGATGATTTTCCCGAGATATTCTCAGAATCATTAGGAGTTTGTTCTGTAGTATCTCACAAAATCGCGATTTCTCCTGACTTTACCCCCAAACACCTGAGAGCCTATAGAACCCCTGAATTGTTGAAGGTAGAAGTGGCTAATCAGATACAAGATATGCTTCGCCAGGGTGTCATTGTACCATCGCAGAGTCCCATGGTAAGCCCGATGGTTTGTGTTTTGAAGGGACCTAAGGGAGAAAAGGGAGTCCGTATAGCCATCGACTATCGTCATGTTAATCGTTATACGAAGGGAGACTGCTTTCCCATTCCCGATATCCCCAACGTACTTCAGAAGGTCGGCAGAGCAAAATTCATAAGCTGTTTTGATGCACGCAAAGGGTACTGGCAAATTCCTATAGATCCGGAATCAGCATGGTTAACGGCATTTTCTTGTGAAGAAGGGTTGTTTGAGTTTCGCAGAATGCCCTTTGGTCTAAAATCGGCGGGAAATACTTTCATGAGGGCGATATCGATGATCCTTCAACCAATAAGATCCTTTACGGAGCCGTTTATTGATGATTTTGCCGTTATTTCGTCTAGTTGGGAAGAACACAAACTACATCTTTTGCAATTTTTCACCATCATTAAAAATGTAGGGTTGACCCTAAACCTGGAAAAATGTCGGTTTGTACAACCTAAGGTGGTATTTTTAGGACATGTCGTAGGCTCGGGGATTGTCGCACCTGATCCCGATAAAATAGCCATTGTACAAGAGATCAAACCTCCCACAAATAAAAAGGAAGTCAAGCGGATAATGGGGTTGTTCAGTTATTTCCGCAACTTCATACCCAATCTAGCCCAGACTGCCCATCCTATCACTGAGTTGACTAAAAAGGGTGTTCCCAACAAAATTCTTTGGGAAGGCAAACACCAGGTCGCCTTACAAAAACTCATAGACGACCTTACCAATGCTACAACCCTAAGCACAATTGATTATAGTAAAGGGTTTGGTTTAGCAACGGATGCTAGTGGAGTGGCTGTTGGGTGTTGTTTGTTCCAGGGGAGTGGAGAAGGGGCAGAAGTCCCTATTGCTTTTGCCAGTCTGAAGTTAACCCCTACTCAGACGAGGTGGTCCACCATAGAGAGAGAGGCTTATGCTGTCGTGTGGGCTCTAAGTAAATTCAAATCCTGGATCTTGTTATCTGAGATCGTGATTTTTTCGGATCATAATCCTCTCACGTACCTTACCGAGTCAGTTTCCAAAAGCGCTAAATTGACTCGATGGGCACTTGCCATCCAGGAATTCAATCTGACTTTCAAGTATAGGTCAGGTAAACAGAATATAGTAGCTGACGTCCTGTCTCGATTAAGTTAGGTTTGGAATAGCTGTGGCTACAATTAGGTTTATTTATCCTAGGGTGTATAATCTTTGGTTAAATATTTCATTGTTATCAGAAATTGGTGTTAGTTATATGGGTAGCTTTGTAATGTTCTTTGGTTAATTTCTTTCTCTGGGCGATCTTGGTTAACGATAAAGTGGATCGGTCGCAAGTTTTTATTTGCAGGTCTCCAGGAAGAAGAGCGCGTCACTGAACAAAGAGCTGCAGGACGTCTCCTTTGTCCTTGCTGGGAAGGTTCTTCGACCACGTCTTTCTTTCGCGTGTGGCTCATCGTCACGACTGTTCTGGATTTGCAGGTTCCCGGACGAGCACCAGGAAACCCGACGACGAAGGAAACCATTCAGTCAACCGGATCCACACTCAGCCAACCGGATCGACCCAGATCAAAGAATGAAGATATGGCCGATAACGAGAAGGATCGTTACCGACTTTAGGGGGGGAGGTATGTCACGCCCGCGTAAACGCAGGTGCGTGCCTGGATCTAACTTTGGGATTTCCGGCGCAGGCGGTGCATCGGGTATTGCACAACGTTGCGTGTTTGGATTGTTGCGCGAATATTTGAACGTTTAAGCCTGTAGCCTGTAGCCTGGAGGGCTTGTATTTATAAGGCTGTCGCGAACTACTTCGGTCCCTTCTTCTTGTTCCTGCTTTTTGTTCGCCATTGTTCGCCATTGCTTGATCGAAGTTGAAACTGTTTTTTGTATCTGTCGCGTCGTTTGATAAAGTTTTCGAACTGTACTCGTTAATAAAACATCTAATACTGTTAAAGAGTGTCTTAAACTTTATTTAGACTCAAATTTTCTCCAGCAATATCGACGACTTCGCAAAGGCGGAATCGTCACAATCATCATTTATGTTATCCTCGTCGTTAGAAGGAATACAGGGTAACCGATGCATATTGCTTTCTTTGACACCGAATAAGTGGAGAATCTGTGGAAATTTATCAAATTGTTTATTAATTGCGGGTCTCATTAATAAGATATAGAGAGCCTCTTTAATTTTCAGCCGGAAAGAGTCGGATTCACTTGTTAAAATCGAAACACCTTCTTCAAGTTCTTTTCGTGTTAGCTTTTTCAAATGAATACATTCATAATGATTAAGAATACTCCCAAATCCGGTTATATATATATATATATATATATATATATATATATATATATATATATATATATATATATATATATATATATATATATATATATATATATATATATACTAGCAGTGCCCGTAGCGGCTTCGCTCGCATGAAAATAGAGAGTTTGAACCGTGCATCCATAGTAGAGATCATTTTTTTAGGTCTCGGCTCGGCCCGTCGACAAATTAGCCCAGCCCGTTTTAAAAACCCAAACTCCTGGGCCGGCACAGCCCGTCTGAATTAGGCCCGGCCCATTTTTACAGGCCTAGAATTTCTATATACTTGATAAAAAACTTCGGCACGTCCCACCTTGACCTCAGGTTTGGCCCGGCCAAACTGAAGACCCAAACTGAAGACCCTAAAATCACTAAAATATCTATATACTTGGTAAAAAACCTCGGCCCGTCCCACTTTGATTTAAGGTTTGGCCTGGCCTGGCCCGTGTGAAGACTCTAAAATAACGGCTTGGCCCGGCCGATGATAAACTGGACTTAGCTACTTTTAACCAGCACAAAACTTCAAAATACTAATTTTTACATTTGCAGCACTTACAGTTTTTGAGTAGCAGTTATTTTGAAATCAAATAACCCTTATTTCCACCCCACATTTGAGGTCCTGGAAACCAAATTTTCAAAAAATGCTAAAACACGTATTTCATTATTTTTAGAGTAGAAACTAAATACTAATTTTTACTTCTGTAGCATTAACAGTTTTTGAGTAGCAGCTTCTTTAAAAACCAAATAACTCAAAAAATGATGAAACACGTATATCTTTTTTTTTGAGTAGATACTAAGTATTAATCTTTACATCTGTGGCAATTACAGTTGTTGAGTAGCAGTTACTTTAAAAACCAAATAACCCTATTTTCCACCCCACATTTGAAATCCTGGAAACCAAATTTTCAAAAAATTGTGAAACCCGTATATCATTATTTTTTTTAGAGTAGAAACTAAATACTAATTTTTACTTTTGTAGTATTAACAGTTTTTGAGTAGAAGTTACTTTAAAAACCAAATAACCCAATTTTCCAACCCACATTTGAGGTCTGGGAAACCAAATTTGTAAAAAATGGTGAAACACGTATATTTTTATTTTTAGAAAAGAAACTAAATAATAATTTTTACATCTGTGGTATTTACTGTTTTTGAGTAGCAGTTACTATAAAAGACAATTAGCCCTATTTTCCACCCCACATTTGAAGTCCTGGAAACCAAATTTTCAAAAAATGCTAAAACACGTATTTCATTATTTTTGGAGTAGAAACTAAATACTAATTTTTACTCCTGTAGCATAAACAGTTTTTGAGCTACTTTAAAAACCAAATAACCCAATTTTCCAACCCACATTTGAGGTCTGGGAAACCGAATTTTCAAAAAATGGTGAAACACGTATCTTTTTATTTTTTAAAAAGAATCTATGTACCAAATTTCAAAATCTCCTCATTTTTGGTTTTCGAGATATACATTGTTTTAGAAAAAAGTTTGTTTTCCAGTTTTTTTCCCTCAGGAGCAAAATTTTCAAAAATCCTTTCTTAGCGGATGTTTGCGCTATAAAAGTAATATAAGTTCCAAATTTCACGTTCCTAGGATGAGGCGTTTGAGCTCGGCGTTGATTATCAGTCAGTCAGTCAGTCAGGACATGTTCTTTTATATATATATATATATATATATATATATATATATATATATATATATATATATATATATATAGATATATATATATATATATATATATATATATATATATATATAGATATATATATATATATATATATATATATATATATATATATATATATATATATATATATATATAGATCTATAAGCCTATAAGATTATGGAGTTTGTGTTTGGTAATAAATTATTTTTAAACCGATTTAGAGTATTGGAAAAAATTAAAAATAAAATCGATTCAGCCAAGTGCGCCACTTTTTTCAATCGAGTTTGCCTAAAAGAATATATATATATATATATATATATATATATATATATATATATATATATATATATATATATATATATATATATATATATATATATATATATATATATATATATATATATATATATATATATATATATATATATATATATGTATATATATATATATATATATGTATATATATATATTAGGGTTGCACCGGACTTGGGTTTTTCAAATCAGGCCGGGGCCGGTTCTGGCCGGATTCATAATTCAAAATCCGGCCGGAGCCGGTCTTGTCATTTTTTACTATTCATTATTCATCTTTTTGTTCAATTGCATGTTATCTTTAAAACCAAGTAGTAACCAACAGACAATATCAGCTTTATTTCAAATAAACAATAAACAAAAAATAGTAAACAGTACCTATCAATTTTATTTCAAATGCTAAATTAATAAAACAGCAGTGTTCAAATTAAATAAGAGAAGCGTTGCATTTTAGAAATATTAATTTTTCAGCATTTTCCTTATATAGCTTCCGAGCGTGCTATTCTGTTGCAGCAATCGGAAGATCACACGCGCTTTAATTTAAAAAAAACTCTCCATCCTGGGAAGCTGTAAAAAGCGCATAGTAGCCCCTCGGGAAAAGCTGGAAGCCTCATATTTTATAATTATTTACAACAAGAAAGGTTCAACAGTCTCCTTTAGGAACATTAAATGTAACCATTCGACATGGAAGTCTAGATATAACATGCTATATCTAGATTTCCATGCCCTTCGAGAACAATGTGAATCAGGTGTGTCCACGTCTACTAGATCAATAGCGGCTTCAAACACTCTAGGGAGACTTCTGGTCCACGAATGTGGGCGTGGATTCAAAATCCCACTTTTGACACCATTGATAATTTTCTATAGTCAAATAACTTACAGGAATTAAAGGTTATCCCGCCTTATTGGTATACATGAGATAAACAGCACATGATTGACAGTCACGTGCATCCAATGAGTCACAAGCAATAGATTAGTATTCAAGACTAGTAATCAACGTTGATAAAATTTATTTAACGAGTGCCAAGTAACGAGGCAAGAATAAACCAGCACAACCCATAACCAATCGGAAGATCACACGCGATTTAAACAAAAGAACTCTCCATGGAAGGTTGTGTACAACGCGACATATGCTTTTACGGGAAGATTGCTGAGTTGTAAGATAGAAAGCAAACTGAAATTATGAAGGACGTTCAATATACTTTAAAAACATTGATAATAGCACAATTATTAAAAAGACTATGATTAGTTATTCCAAAAAAAACATAAGGAATGAGATTATAATATAATAAATTCCTAGATTATATATATATATATATATATATATATATATAGAATAAGTATATCTGTCCTGCCCATGAATTTCCACTAGATGAAATAAGCTATAGCAGGAGCGCTCAAACGGTTCGATTAACAAATATAAACATAGAACAATAAGCGCTAAAACTGGCAGTTTTGAAATACTTTTGAGTAAAAAGTTTTCACTGAAATAAATAAATAAATACGTTAAATCCGGCTCCAAATCCGGCCATCAAATACGTGTATCCTGATTGGTCTGTATTAAATATATATACGTGTATCCTGATTGGTCTTTGTATATATACCTTTGTTCTAATTGGTCGATGTATATCTATGTATATGTATATATATATATGTCAATCCTTTTCCTTTTCTGTAAACTCCGCCTTGCATTTGCAAGCCAGTCCCATGCCTGGAGAAAGGAGGAGAGAAAAGTTAAAAAAAATCAAATTATGATCCACGACAGGAAGTACTTAGGTGCTTTCTACATAAAGCTATTTCAGTCTTAAAACACTTGGTGTAAAGGACTACAAACTATTATAAACAAAAACAATCAAAATATAATTGCGAGCCAGTCCCATGCCTGGATAAAGGAGGAAGGACAGTTAAAAGGATCAAACTTTGATCCATGACAGGAAGTGTTTGTGTGCTTCCTACATACAGCCAATTCAGTATTAAAACACTTGGTGTAAAGGACTATAAACTATCATAAAAAAATTATATATATATAGGATCAATTGGGGTAAAGGACAATAAACTATTATTTAAAAAAATATATACGAAGCCTTTTCCTATTTTGTATCCTCAGTTCACTAAAAGAGGTGAATAGTGCAGTTGAGTTGGTCAAAGAGAGTTGGTCGGTTCGTGCAATCTAGATTTAGAGTTTGTAGTTAAACAAGTTGGCAAAAGTAATCTAATAGAATCAATAGAGTTGTCAGAATCAAGAGGTTTCTGAAACGTGTGATATAATTAGACAGTCAGTGCGAAAGAGGTACTAAGCCGGAATTATAATTCGAGAAATATTGTGCTATAAATAACTTCAAGCTTTAACGTTATGAATCGCTTACGAACTAATTCGGCAACATTTACACTGGGCTGTACTAATTAAAATTTTAAAAAAATTGCGTGCACTCTGGCTGTGCTATACATTGTTGGGTGGGGTTTAAAAATGGAATCGAATGGTATATTTGGGTTTTCTTCGGTTCAACAAATAAAAAAGTTATAAGCCAAAAACAACGATTTTCTGACAAAAATTGTATAAAATCAGCATTGGCTCTTCTTTGAGAAATTCAATCTTTTTTTAACTGCTGCACTGGAAATATCTGAGACGCTTGCTTTTAGATAATTCAATATTAAATCCAACAGTGTAACTTTCGCTTGTATAAGTTTATAAATAAAAAAGTTATCGAATAAAACGTTGGACCGTATACCAATTTCTTCGAGCAAACCGAAACATAAACTTGTAATCTTGACAGATTGCAACAAATTTTCATTACTCTTGCTTAGGTGGTGACTGGAACCAGGAAGCATGATCATATCACTCCGGTCTTGTCAGGACTATATTGGCTTCCGATGGAGGAGTGAGTCAGGTTCAAGATCACAGTCCTGACATTCAAGACAATCAAGACCAACAAGCCTGCATATTTTGCTGAATTGCTGAGTTTTCATGCCACACCTAGAACTCTCAGGTCAAGCCCTACATGTTAGTTGCAGAGGTATGCGGTACGAACTGATTTTGCTGGTCATGCCTTCTGCCTTGTTGCTGCTTCTGTCTGGAATAATCTGCCAGATGATTTGACTGACTTGTTATCAACTTTCGAATCTTTCAAAAGACGATTAAAAACTTTTCTCTTCAACTGGGCCTACCTTCAATAATAACCTCACTGCGTCTGTGAATCAATTTTATGTATATTTTATACAAACAATTGACATATGGCTTGTTACAAATTGTATTATTATTATAAATAAATATCTAAATTATTTAATCAATGGATGCTTCTGTGCATAGCTTTACTAATATGCTGTGTGTCTGCATTTATGTTTATAAGTACTTGTAGGCATAATTTCATCAGTATGTTGTGTGTGGGTGCTGGCATGCATATTTTTAATAATAAGTTGAATGTGTGCTTTTATAAGTGAATGTGCAGATTATATCAACATGTTTTTTATGTTCTAAATAGCAGATATATACCATAAAATTCTATAAACATTCCTATCTTAATTGTCCAATTAGCTCATTTATAATTATGTAGTTAGAAATTTAAAACATAGGTCTTAGTCATCATCATCATCATCATCATCATTTATTTTTGAAACGTCCCTATTCCACGCTATGCTAGGGTTGGACGTTTTTCCATATCAGGCCCCTCCACAAGTCACGATCCAGGGCAGACTGCCGCTTCAGGCCGAGCTCATCCATGTCTTTCTTCACACATTCCCACCAAGTCTTCCTACTTCTACCTTTACTTTTCACTCCTACAACATCTACATCTCTAATTGCCGAAACCCAATCATCTGCACTTTTGCGCTCCAAATGTCCAAACCACCTTAGTCTTCCCCGTCTCACCACATCAGCCACACAAGGAACATTCAGAAGGCTATACAAATCCACACTACGTGCACGATCATTCAACGAAACACCACACATCCATCTAACCATCATACGCTCTGCCCTTTCTAAACTTCTTAGATTCTCCACCTTCATAGACCATGTTTCAGTGCCATAAACAAGGACACTTTGAACACATGCCCTATACACCTTTCCTTTCACATGAAAGGATGCACCACGGGTGGTCAAGATAGGAAATAACTCTTTGAATTTAGCCCAGGCAGAACGCACTCTAGCTCTCACCGCCTCATTTACACCTCCTCCTGCACCTAATGTGTCACCTAGGTAACAGAACTTGGTCACACACTCCACCTTTACACCTGGCTCAACCTCAACCTCGCCCAACAACTCTTCCTGAACAGAACAACCAGCCACACAACTCTTACAACGGAAGCCAACAAGATCTTTCAAACTACCCAAAATGCCACTGCACCTTTTATGGACCCAACTCTTACAATCCACACAACAAATAGAATTGGAGCCAACACCTTTTCTGCATACACTGCATGGCCATTTACCCGACTTCTCCACCTGTCCCATTCCGGCCCGACACTTCATGATTTTTGTCTTACTCGCATTCACTCTAAGGCCTTTTGCTTCCATGCCAATTTTCCAGATCCTTAACTTTTCCAGGAGAGAATCTTCTGTCTCAGCTAATAAAACAAGATCATCAGCATAGAGCAGTTCCATTGGCAAGCCTACCCTGAGCTCCCGTGATAAGGCCTCTAAAACAATGATAAACAACAATGGGCTGAGAACTGAACCCTGATGCACTCCAACCTTAACGCTGAAAGCATCACTCTCCTTCCCATTCACTCTCACCACTGTCGCTGCATCATCATACATAGTTTTTATCACGGAAACTAACCATTCATCCACACCTAGATATCTCAGAGCCCACCACACTATCTCACGAGGTACTCTATCAAATGCCTTTTCAAGATCAACAAAGGCCATCCAAAGATCTTTGTTCTTGGCAAGATACTTTTCCTGCAGCTGACGAACTATGAAAATAGCATCGGTAGTACCTTTCCCCATCATGAAACCAAACTGCATACCATCAATTTTCACAATCTTCCTTACTCTTTTTTCAATCACCCTCTCTAAAACTTTCATTGCATGTTCTAATAGTTTAATGCCCCTGTATGAGCCACATGCTAATGCATCATATTTTCCCTTGTTGACATTCACCATCCAGCTCTTATCCCAGTCTACAGAAGTTTTACCATCTTTCACTACTGCATTACACACTTCAGTCATTCACACTAGACCAACAGCTCCAGCAGCTTTCAACATGTTTGCCACCACTCCTGAAGGTCCTGCTGCCTTGTTACGTTTCATCTTATGGATTGCATTACTAACTTCCAGAGTAGTTAACTTTTCACTAGGTCCACAAACAGGACTTACATGAGTTAAACCATTTGCATCCCAAGTGAACACCTCATTAGAAATTCGATCATAATGCACTCTCCATACCTCCAACAACCTACTATTCTCAGCCACAACCTTACCTTCATTGTCTTTCACGCAGTTGGCCCCCACTACATCCCGGTTTTTACGCATTAGCTGCTTAGCTACCCTGAACACATTTCCTTTCCTGTCCTCCCTATCCAAATCTTCGCAAAAAGTCTTTCGGACAGCGTTCTTAGCATTAAAGATAGCTTTCTTAGCCATGCGTTTGGCCTGGTTGTAGCTCTCCTTGGTTGCTAGATTTTTCCCATGTTGCTGGCACTTCAACAAGTTAAATAGCCGTTTCTCTTTTACAAGGGCAGCAACCTCTTCATTCCACCACCATGTTTCCTTATGCCTACTAATACCTTTTGTAACCCCACACACAGCTACTGCTTCTTCAAGCAAACACTGCTTCAAATCATTCCAGATTTTCTCGACATCACCAAGACCATTCATCACCACAGCAGCTTTAGCTTGCACTCTTTCTTTGAAGATGCATTCCGTCTCTGTCTCTTTCAGCTTCCAAACCTTACATCTTTCTACAAATTTCACATTACATTTTTTCACCCTCTCATTCAGCTCCATAACACAAATAAGCAGTTTGTGCTGTGGGATACATGCTTCACTTCGGATAATCTTAACGTCTCTAATAAATTTTCTCTCAGACTTTCTGACTAAAATGTAATCAACAACAGTCCGACACCCACCAGACTCATATGTTATCAACTTATTATCCTCCTTTTTAAACCAAGTGTTGGCGACAGCAAGGTTCAATGAATCAGCAAATTCTAATATCATCTCACCTTCCAGATTTTGCTTACCAAACCCACAACCACCATGAACACCTTCAAATCCATCAATACCAGTTCCCACATGTCCGTTAAAATCACCACAGATCAACAAATTCTCATCAACATTTATATCAGACACAACCTTAACCATCATAGCAAGAAATTCCTCTTTCTCCTCCATCGGCCAACCTACTTGCGGAGCATATATAGACAACAAGTTCAGCACCGACTTACCCACAATTACACGAAGCAATAACAATCTCTCACTCAAAGTTTTACCCGGATGCCCTTCCTGCGAACCTCCCTTTAGTCGCCTTTTACGACACGCATAGGAGGATACACGGTGGTTCTATTCTATCGGATACAAAAATCAAAACATAGTAATTCATATGAGACTCTATCAAAATTTTTTTTCGAGTAACAGTATCTGCAGTTGCCACTAAGCAACCAATAAAAATTGTTTCTACATCTAATCAAAGCCTATTAAAAACAGGTAGGCATAAATGTTTAGCCAAGAAAAGGTTCAACCAAGTATACAGATCTCAAAGTCATTCAATGACTATTAAAGATTTTTTTCTTTCATGTCATTTTATTGCTTAGTTTAATAACCTTATTTTTTTATTTTAGTACTGGTTGTATTGCAATTAATAGCGTTACTAAAAAAAACGTTACTATTTGTTCTGTTCATTAACGACCTTGATTTAGCGACTTGTTCAAAGGTCTCGAAATTTGCTGATGACACAAAGTTATCCATGAAAGTAGAGTGTGAGCTGGATGCCGACATTTTAAGAAAAGATCTTGCAAAAATATACCAATGGTCCCTAGACTGGCAAATGATGTTCAACGTAGATAAATGCTCAGTGATGCACATGGGTAAGAGAAATCAAGAGTTTCAGTATGAGATGGGAGGAATATTGTTGAAGACATCTGAAGAGGAAAGAGATCTGGGAGTTGTAGTACACAATAGCGGCAAACCATCAAGACAGTATGCGGAAGCAGCAAAGCGAGCCAATAAGATTTTAGGATTGGTCAAGAGAACAATAATAAGTCGAAACCAGGAAATAATTATCAGACTATACAAATGTTTGGTAAGACCCCATCTAGAATATTGTGTACAAGCTTGGAGCCCTGTTTTAAAAAAGGACATCGTAGTGTTGGAGAAGGTACAAAGGAGGGCTACAAAGTTGATTAAGCATTTAAGCCAGTTACCTTACGAAGAAAGATTAAAACAATGCGGCTTAACAACTCTAGAGAAAAGGAGAAGTAGGGGTGACTTGATCGAAGCCTACAAGATAATAACAGGAAAAGAGGATTTAACACCAGCAATGTTTTTCGAACAACCACCGATTCAAAGCACTAGGGGACATAGATTCAAGCTTTTTAAAAAACAAGAAAAGACTTTAAAAAAGGCTTTTTTTAGTTCTAGAGTGGTAAACATATGGAATGACTTGGACGGTGACACTGTAGCATCTGAGACTACCACATCTTTTAAAGTAGCGCTATCCAGGCATGGATACTGATTTTTTATGCAATTATTTATTTTTTATTAGTTTATTTATCTATTATTATCATTTATTTTATTTTATTCTATTTATTATTATTTTTAATTCGAAGTGGTTGTCTATAGGCGTAAAGTCTTCTAAACCACTATAATAAACGTTATCTTATCTTATCTTATCTTATCTTATCTTATCTTAGCTGCTTCTTGAAACATAATTGCGATTTGTCAGTTATGTTAGTAAAAGATACAATAAAAACAAATTTTCCATAATAATTAATAAGCTTCTGTGTCCCGTTATTTTTTTGGAACGATACGATACGATACGATTTCTGAAATTTGCCTCGAATTAAACGATACGATGAGACGCCTCGAACAATAACGACACGATATCGATACGATACAATACGATACTATATCAGGATCTCGACTGATAAATATATAAATATTAAAAAATTTACCAAATTTAATTTTTTTTTACAACTTGAAATAAGTTTCATTTGTTTAGTTTCGGTACATCTATTTTTCCAAGTTTAGATTCTAAATAAAACGCTACCGCCGATAGTAAGTATTTATTTACTTTATTTAGTACGCATTATGCGGTAGTTTATCAATTTAATTAAATGATTTTACTTGCCAATGAAAAAAAAAATTAAAATTATTTTTTCAAGTAATTGAAAAGTAGAAAACCTTCTGGCACATCAAAAGAACGACATTTTTAGGCAATTCAATAGTGAAAGTGGAAAAACCAATGGAGATTGCAGATTACTGAGATTGAGATTACTAGATTACTAAGATAAAATTAAAATGATACTGTTTCCCGCAGTCTTTGCATCTGGCAAGATTTACTTCTACATCCTTGTCATTGACTTTCTGCGTGACCGTCTCTTCCTCAAAGTACTCCCAGATTTGACCCCGGTGACGCGGCATGATAATGATGACAAACACGAGAAAGTGCCTCTATGCAAGAATTAAGAAAGTGAAAAAAAACCCAGCGTGTTTATTTATAGGCGATGGCGAATGCGGTTAGAAGCAATAGCAAGAAAGAAGCTGAGAAAGTTTCGAATTCCAGCTGCAGACGATACGGGCTACGGCACTGTCGTGCACACTAAAGGTGGCACACACATACTCACACACAATCAAGAATATCATCGAGATTATAAAGATATATCTTAGATGAGCTACTATTAAGGTCAATTACGGATATCGAAACACTAAAATAATCATTCCAATTCTATGTAACAAATTTGGAAAAATAAGTTTATGAAACAGACTAAACCAAAACATAAACATAGAATGATCATTACTATTACATTACTCATTATTCTCATTAATAATAATAGTCATCGATGTCAGTGAGTACGATTGCCTTGTAGGGCTTGTAGTATCAGTAGTATGTAGAGCTCGACTAGCAGCCTAAGATGAGCGTGGCTTTTTTGCTGCCGGTTCCCAGACTAAAAATAGTAAATAATGGGGCTACAGGCTGTCTGGAAAACCGAATTTAAAGTGGGGATGATAAGAGTTATAAACTTCTGTCAATAGGTAGATTAATTAATCAATGTTGATGAATCAATTGCAAATATTCACAGTTGTGACAATCGTTAATTAAATATGTATGACTTTCGTTATTTATTGGAAAATATTTTTAAAAAATCTCGATATTTTTTCGGGATTTTTATCGGGAATGAAATTTTAAGTATCGCTAATTATATCGATACGAGACTTCTTCCGCAGGCTGTATCGTTTCAATGGCAATACGGGATCTCCCGTATCGTTTTGAAATCTCGATTGAATTCGAGATAACGATATCGGGACGCAGATGCTTAATAATTAACTCTGGGTATCAAACCTTTAAATTAAATGTTTTAATCAATAATAATTTTGTAATATTTCTGTGTTTTATACAGCTAATTTAAGCATATATCATGGAGATAGTTTCCAACACTTAATAGTAAGACTAAACCAAATTTACTGGTTATTTCTTTGCAAATAAAAACACACAAAAATTGTGTAATTAAAACTGAATACTCCATTATTATTACTCCAACAAAGCAAAACTCATTTACAAAATTTAGAGAAGAACTAACATTGAAGAATCTGGAGATAGTTGATTTACAATGCTTTTGCATGCTGGCCACATTTTCAAAGATCCAGAAAAGAGGTCTATCAGGTGTTTGAATTTCTCTCAAGCAGGCAAGTACTCGATAGAACTCATAGAATAAGATACCTGTGCCATCTGGAAAATGATATAGACAACTAAATATAAATTTCATTAATACTCAACACATAAAAAAGAAATTTAAGCTATACATTTATCTCAAAATCAAACCTTTCATAGTTTGGACTACATCTCATCATTTAAGAAAAGAGTAAACCAAAAAAAGTCTAACCATGTTCAAGTCCTTTTCTATAAGGATTTGCAAATGAAAAATCATTACAGGGAGAACCACCAATAAGTAAATCTATTGGACCAAACTCCTTCAACTAAAAAATAAAAACAACATTAAATCAAATAGTTGATAAAACAATAAAATATATCTTATACTTTATCACAAAAGAGACTTGTCACATCTCCAATCCACTGTATTGTGCCACCAGAGTGCCTCATCTTACTAACTAACAGAGAATCTGGATCTATTTCACTGGCATAATATATTTCAACTTTGAGCTTCAGTTCATTCAAAATAAGTTTTCCTACAAAAAGCACATTCTTATTTTATATATGTACATGAAAGTTTACACTGTAAAATAAATTTGTGCATACCAGTTGAAATTCCATCAAATAATGACAAAACTCTCAAGGCATGTTTCTTTAGCTGAAGTGATGTAGAAGAAAATATTGATCAAATTGAAACAGTAGGAAAAAATTTTTAAATAAATTAAAAGATATTCAATATTTTGTAACAACTAGCATAAGAGTTTTTCCTAAGAAAAAAATTAGAACTTCATAGACCGATCAATAAAGTACCATAATTTTAACTTAAAACTAAATATATTAATATATATATATATATATATATATATATATATATATATATATATATATATATATATATATATATATATTGCGAATAAACTGTGGAATCAATTTATCTTTGAGACACGCTCCAAGAAACACAACTCGCCATTTGGCAGAAACAACTTTTCGAGCCAAATTCTCGACCTTTCGGCACAAAACTCTCTGTTCGAGATGTACGCCAGGAGTTCCCCGTGTTCTACAAAAATCAAATGAATCTCAATTACAGAATTGATGAAAGTATTATAAAGAAGATAATAAAAAAGGAAGTTTCTGTTATAGACCCCGTCAGGAATAAACTGGGTTTATATATTTATTACAAAAACTTGAAACTTTTCAATTTGGTCATCAAGAATGATAGAACAAGTATCACTGACCCGTTGCAACAAAGTCACGTGGTGTACCATTTCAAATGTTCTATTCCACATTATAAGGTGGATACATACATTGGTCACACTACCACTACATTGTCAAGGAGACTCACGATGCATCTCCAGTTTGGGAGTATTCTTAATCATTATGAATGTATTCATTTGAAAAAGCTAACACGAAAAGAACTTGAAGAAGGTGTTTCGATTTTAACAAGTGAATCCGACTCTTTCCGGCTGAAAATTAAAGAGGCTCTCTATATCTTATTAACGAGACCGGCAATTAATAAACAATTTGATAAATTTCCACAGATTCTCTAGTTATTCGGTGTCAAAGAAAGCAATATGCATCGGTTACCCTGTATTCCTTCTAACGACGAGGATAACATAAATGATGATACTTCTGACTCGTCCTCTGACACAAATACTTTGGCTGTTGAGGCTGCTCCTGACGAATCTCATTGTAATGTAACTGAGGAAATTCTTGTCTCTTCTAATATAACACAGCAAAAGCGCAAAAATTGATTTCCAATAGTATAAATTTTATATTCTTTTGATTTGATAGGTAGAGTGTTTTTTCGTTTTTTCTTTTGTTAGTGTGCTAATTCTTTGACAATTTCGGTTCTTTCTGATTGTTTACTTTTCTCGTTTTACTTTTGACCCTGAGGATGGCTGACATAGCTGAAACGGTCCGTCGGTCTGACAATAAAAGTTTAATGGAAAAGTTTTTGGCTTATTGTAGTCTCGAACAGAGAGTTTTGTGCCGAAAGGTCGAGAATTTGGCTCGAAAAGTTGTTTCTGCCAAATGGCGAGTTGTGTTTCTTGGAGCGTGTCTCAAAGATATATATATATATATATATTCCATACATAATTGGGGACAATATTTTCCCGCAAGCAAGTTTCATTGAACTTTGTCGCCCATTTTGCATTCAACAGTTTCTTGTATAAACCTTGCAAAACAACAATATCTTTCCTTTCTGAAACTACACCAAGCAACGTTTTAAAATCTTTATTTTTTCCAGCTGACTGGCCAGTTTCGGTTAATTTAACCATCTTCAGAGCTTCATTTATAATAATAAAACGGTATATATTAAAATCGAAAAACACTTTCTCAAATTATAATAATAAAGTTAATTAAATATATATATATATATATATATATATTTAAATCGCCAACTGGCCAGTTGGCGATTTAAATAAAAGATGAACATTAATAGTCGTAGTCTTTTTGTAGTTAAAAAACGCAGCTTAGATGTGTTTTGCAAAAAATTCTTCAACCTAAAATGGAGAGTTGTATTTAATAGAGCATGTTTAGAAGAAAATTTAATTCCTCGCTATGTGAAATATATATATATATATATATATATATATATATATATATATATATATATATATATATATATATATATATATATATTTTTTTTTTTTTTTTTTTTTTTTTTTTTTTTTTTTTTTGAATACTTCGGCGCTATATGTTCTTTTAGGCAAACTCGATTGAAAATAGTGGCGCACTTGGCTGAATCGATTTTATTTTTAATTTTTTCCAATACTCTAAATCGGTTTAAAAATAATTTATTCTCAAACACAAACTCCATAATCTTATAGGCTAATAGATCTATTTCGGCAATTTTTTGCCATCATCAGAGCCGTTTAAATTTTTAAAAATAAAATGCAGTGACTAAATGGTAAAAGATACAAATTGCCGAAATAGATCTATTAGCCTATAAGATTATGGAGTTTGTGTTTGAGAATAAATTATTTTTAAACCGATTTAGAGTATTGGAAAAAATTAAAAATAAAATCGATTCAGCCAAGTGCGCCACTATTTTCAATCGAGTTTGCCTAAAAGAACATATAGCGCCGAAGTATTCAAAAACTACTACTTGCTCGATTTCGGCTACAAATCGAAATGCAAAAGTTGAAGATCTTCTACAATCTCAGATTGTGCAGAAAGAACGAGAACTTAAAGAATTACAGTCAAGGTACGCAGAAGAAATGTCTACAACCACAGAAGACAACTTTGGTACAGACGTCCATAAATTCCTCCAGCTTGTCAACGAACACTTTACGAAATCCGAACGTGTGAAGGAAGTTAAAATTGTTAAAAAACTTTCTCGATTGTATGGAGGTCTGTTACTATTTAAACAAAATTGTACTACATACGTTAATTTGTCCGATTATAAATTGTCTGACGATGAATGTGACTTTTTAATGCTCGGTTATAATTATCATTTACGTAAACCTTATGATCAACTACACAAACAAACCGAACTTGAAATATTGTACAATGATATCTTAAATTTAGAAGCCAAAAATAAAATTACTGTAAAATCAACTTTGAAGCCTCTATTACTAGCTGAAGGTTATAAACATCGATGCTCAAATTTTAAGTCTACCTTACCTAAGAAGTTATTGAATGCTGCCTCTCAACTACGTAAAAATACTCAGATAATTATTCGTAAAGCTGACAAATCACCTACGTACGTCATTTTAAATCGTGACAATTATTTCTCCAAACTCAATACAATTCTCTCTGACAGCTCTAAATTTCAAAAAGTGAAAGCTGATCCTACTGTTAAGATCAGATCTAAACTAAATAAGATCATTGCGACTCTTATTAAAAAGAAGATAACAATTTTTTCTAAAATAATAGGTGACTATAAGCCTGGTTATATTTACGGCAATGTTAAAATACATAAGAAAGATAACTCATTAAGACCTATTATTTCACAATGTCCTGCTGTTACTTATAATGTTGCTAAAGAAATTAATAAAATTATTTCTCCTTATTGTCCTTCTCAATATAGTCTTAAATCTTCTTATGATTTTGTTGATCTTATTCATAGTAATGGAAGTTCTAATATAATTGCGTCTTTAGATGTTGAAAGTTTGTTTACCAACGTACCTGTTATAGACACTATAAATATAATTTGTAAGTGTGTTTATTCACATCCTAGTATTCAACCTCCTCAAATCAGCCCTGAAGTCTTGAAAGAATTACTTTATATATGTACAACGCAATCTCCTTTTTTATCACCTAATGGAGACTTATATGTACAAATTGACGGTGTAGCTATGGGGTCCCCGTTGGGCCCGACTTTCGCTAATTTTTATATGGGTGATCTTGAAGCACGTGTATTTGAAAATCACACCAAACCTTTTCTGTATTGCCGTTATGTTGATGATATATTTGTTTCAGTTGATAACTTAGAAGAACTATTTAAACTGAGAGATGCATTTGTAAAAAATTCTAAACTACAATTTACATATGAACTTGCTAATAATAAACATCAAATTCCTTTTTTGGATACTTTAGTTACACGAAATGTATCAAAACTATCTTGCCAGGTCTATACTAAACCCACAAACACAGGCAATTGTCTTAATTATAATAGCGACTGTCCTGAAAGATATAAGCTAAATGTTATCAATAATTATATTAATAGGGCCTATAAATTTTCCGAAACATGGTCTGATTTTCACCATGAAATTCTACAAGTGAAACAACTTTTGATAAATAATAATTATTCTAATTCTATTGTTGATTCAACTATAAATAAATTTATGTCACGTATTACTGATAAAAAACATGTTTCAAAACCTAATACCAATAACTCATCAAATTCTTGTATAATTCCATTATATTATGCTAATCAGATGTCTAATAATGATAAAATAGATGAAAAAGTGTTGAAAAACATTGTGTATGATAATATTAAGGTTGTAAATAAAGATAATACACTCAGGTTACACATCTATTATAACAATGGAAAAACTCATAATCTTTTAATTAAAAATAGTGTAAATAATGTTTCTAGCCCTGTAGCACAAACCAACCTAGTGTACCAATTTTCGTGTCCGTTTCCACATGGTCAGGTGGAAAATTACATTGGTCATACTAGAACTACTCTGTCTCGTAGATTGACTATGCATTGTCAAAGTGGTGCCATATACCAACATATGTCAACACAACATTCAATCAAACCATCACATAAATTTTTAATTGATAACACCAGTATACTAATGAAAGAAAATCAACCCATTAAGTTAAAATTAAAAGAAGCTTTAGCTATTAATAAATGTAAGCCTTTAATTAATAAACAATGGTATTCTTTTGATTTAACTCTTAAACTTTTTGGTTCTCTAAATAGTATTAAAACTAATAATAATAATAATAAATGTTTTAACTCATCTACAACTTCTGTTAAAAATATGCATGTTAATAGTGCCAATGTTTCTTCAGGTATTTCTTCGTTGAATGAATGTTTTGTACCAGACGTTTGTGTTTCAAAGGTTATAGATAATGTATGTGATTCTTCTTCCAGTCACGTCCTTGAAGTTGACTGTAATTCTGTTGTTAAAGGCTTTACTAACTGATCTTAATTATTTAGTTATTACTGTTATTATTATAATTATTTTAATTTAAATATTTTTTATGTTGTTACATTTGTATATAATGAATTTAAATTTTATTTAAATTGTATTTTAATTCCTTTTAATTAGTTGTATCTTTTACCATTTAGTCACTGCATTTTATTTTTAAAAATTTAAACGGCTCTGATGATGGCAAAAAATTGCCGAAATAGATCTATTAGCCTATAAGATTATGGAGTTTGTGTTTGAGAATAAATTATTTTTAAACCGATTTAGAGTATTGGAAAAAATTAAAAATAAAATCGATTCAGCCAAGTGCGCCACTATTTTCAATCGAGTTTGCCTAAAAGAATATATATATATATATATATTATATATATATATATATATATATATATATATATATATATATATATATATATATATATATATATATATATATATATATATATATATACGATTTGGTGATATGGTAACATTGGTGTCAGAATTTAGATTTCAAGAATGGTTTTGAAAGCATTGGATGAGCTCTTGATACTCGAGTTGAGGTGGGAACTTAGGAAACGAGAGCTCAGTGATAAAGGAAGAAAGTCTGAGCTCGTGGACCGCCTCCGGACGTCATTGGAGAACAATGGGTTTGATCCAGAAGAGTACGAGTTTGAAGCAGAAAATGAATTGTTGAAGGCTCTGAATAAAATGGCGGAGGAAAACAGAGCAGCACACAGAGCAGCACAGCAAGAAATGAAGAAATTTCTTGAACTCCTCGCTGGTCACAACGTAAACATCTACTTCTCGGCATGCTATTCGTTCACCGTTTCGCTGGTTGCTTCGTGGTTTTAGAAGTCGATTTCTAGTAAGTTTACATATCTTCCAAAACTGTTTTTCATTCTATATCAAACACCCAACAATATATAACGCAGTTTCACTCCACTTCACGTCTTCTGTATTTTATATACCATGTATCTCGGTTTAATTTTACTTCACACCATTTTACCTCCCCTTGGTTTTATCACAACTATATCCGTTCGCATTATATTCATCGCCTAATCGTCTGGTTTTAAGTAAACACGTTTTACCATTACTCTAATTTTACTTCGTTCGTTTTGAATATTCGCATTATTTTCTATTCAAGGCTCTGATGATGGCTTTCGAGCCGAAACTGTGCAGTAAGCCCGTTATGAAAATCAATAAAGAATTTTATTCAAAAACAAAGTCGTTGTTTGCAGATTGGAGTCTTACGTTAAGAAAATAATAAACAAAAAATGGGCAGTTATTTTCAATAGAGCATGTATGAAAGAATATATATATATATATATATATATATATATATATATATATATATATATATATATATATATATATATATATATATATATATATATATATATATATATATATATATATATATATATATATATATATCATCATCATCATCGACTGACTACGTTTCGTCCGGACCTGCTGGTCCCTCCACTCCGCAGACGACAATATCTGAGCTTCCATTTCTCTCCTTTGGCCTCCGTGGCCTCCCTTCTAACATCCTCAGCGGTGATACTCTTTCTGTCATAACCCATGTATGTTGACATCTGGTCGAGGTATGACATTCGTGGACGGCCGCGTCTGTTGCTAGCTCTCACGTTCGATGTATACAGCATGTATATATTTGCCGGTTCATCCTGGTTCATACGTAGGCAGTGACCAGTGAAAGACATCTGACGATGACGGATTAATGTGCTGATAGGAGCTGACTGTACCCTGTCGTACAGGTCCTCATTTGTCATACGATCCTCTGACTGAACCACACCGATCATCCTGCGATAAGACTTTCTGGCAAACACGTCCAATTTAATCGACAAACTTTTTGTTACAAGCCAGGATTCACATCCATACAACAAAATCGATACACATGCAGCGTTGAAGAAGCGCACTCTCAGCATCACACCGACGTGTCTGGAGGTGAGGATCTTCTCCAGTTTGTGGAAGGCCCCCCATGCAAGTGCGATTCTGGCCTCAATATCTTTGACATCTGAGTTCATGTGAGAACCAAGATATTTGAAGTCCTGGACCACTTCTACTTTTTCGCCGTCGATTGTGAGGTGCGGTGCATTAAAATCTTCAGGGATGTTGAGACGCATCTGTACGGTCTTCATGGTGTTTACTTCCAGCCCAACCTTTTTTGATTCTTCGTTGAGAGCATTCAGTTGTCGCTGAGCACCTTCTATTGAGTTCTCCAACAGGGCTATGTCATCCGCAAAGTCGAGGTCATTAATCCTCCTCTCCGCCTGTCTTGATCCATTGCGACGGTGTGTCAGATAGCCGAAACCATGTTCCGCTCGTCTCATGACATAATCGATTACAATGACAAACAAGAAAGGGGCTAAGACATCTCCCTGTAGGACTCCTGTGGTGATACTGAATGGCTCGGATAGTTCCCCTTCAACAAAGACCTGGCTAGATGAATTTTCATATAATACTTTTATGGCTGAGACTATCTTATTGGGAATGCCATAGTGTCTTAATATTGCAAACATCATATCCCGATCAATCGAATCAAATGCTTTTTTGAAGTCGATGAATGTGACGAACAGCGGGATATTCTGACTATATGCTCCGTCCATGATACGTCTCAAGATGTTAATCTGTTGAACACAACTACGTCCAATTCTGAACCCAGCTTGGTTTTTCCTTAACAGCTTGTCAATTGGAGTTCTAATGCGGTTGAGAAGCATTAGATTGTAAACCTTTGCTGCTATGGACACGAGAGAGATACCTCTGTAGTTAGTCATCAGTTGGAGATTTCCTTTCTTTGGCACGGTGACGATGATATTGGATGTCCAGGTACTGGGCGCGTGGAGATTGTCAAAAACCAAGTTGCAGATAAAATAGATTTGCTCTCTGATGAAGTTTCCGCCTTTCTTGAGTACCTCTGCAGTGAGCGCATAGTCCAAGCCCGGAGCTCTATTTGACTTGAGGTGCTTTATGGCCTCGTTCACTTCTCTTAAGCTGAAGTTGGATGTTGATATCTCGTTGTTGTCATTCGATGGGACAGGATGATAGGCCGAGCTTGTAAACTTGCTTTTGTTGTTGAGAAGATTGTTGAAGTAAGTTCTCCACTCATTCAAGCCATCCTCCTTGGACGCAGGTGGATTCCCATCGAGTTTGCGCACCCTTACAGGATGTTTTTTATCACCGCCGCCGATTCTGTCTATTATTTTCCAAACCTCATCATGTTGATTCCTCAAGGCAGCCGCCTCCAGATCACTGAGCTGTGTCTCAAGGTAGGTCCTTTCATCCATGATAAGAGACTCATTAACTTGCTCCCGGAGGCCTTTCCAAATCCTCTTATCCTCCACTGTTGAAGTCCTCATGTACCTTTCTTTTGCTCTGTCCTGTTTCCGCTGGAGGTGAATCGTCTGCTCCCCAACCCAGTGTGACCATCTTTTTGTCCTCCGTTTGCCGAGAACCTTTTCACAGGTCTCCACCAGAGCTTTGTCCAAGCACTCCGCTCTTTTGTCGATCTCCTCCAGGTGGTTAGAGATCCGCAGGTCGTCGAAAAGAGCCTCGAAGCGATTCCTCAACTCCAGGTCAAAAGACCGTTGCACCAATGCATCATCCAATCTGCAGGTATTAAAGACGTCTCTCCTGAGTTTTCTACTTTTGGTCACTCTTAGCCTTATTCTGATCTTGGCAGACACAAAGCGATGATCCGAACCAACGTCTATTGAGTTGAAGGCACGACAGTCAGTCAAAGAGGAATACCATTTAGCTCTTATAAGTATGTGGTCAAGCTGGTATCTCTCAGCTCTGGGGTCAGTGTAGGTGTATAGATGTCTGCGCTGGTGTTGAAAACGGCCGTGGGCCGGCCTCATTCCAGCTGATTCGCATAGATCGATCAATCTCTGGCCATTATTGTTTGTGAGCTCGTGGTAGCAATATCCTCCGACGATCCGTGGATGCACTGGACGACTAGTGTTTCCAATACGAGCGTTGAAGTCACCAGCAGCCAGTACAACAGTGTGGGGTGGGATTGAAATGATTAGTTTTTCTAAGTCATCGTAGAATTTGTCCTTCAATCCCTCATTTTTGTCCGACTCCGTGGGAGCATAAGCTGAGATGATACTTAACCTAGGGTTACCGCCAAGATGCATCACCATTATACGATCAGATATTTTCTCCAACGAAGTGACCATGGCAGCAACTCTTTGGCTGTAGAGCATTGTCACCCCATGGCATTCAGCAGTTGAAGACGCATCGGAAAAAGCAAGAGTCCAGCCAGGTTTTGGAGTGTCAAACTGTATACCCTCACAGTCCGTTTGGAGCCGATGCTCCTGTAAAGCAACAAAGTCGACGCTGTACTCCTCGCAGCCGATGATGATCCTCTGAATTTTGTGCCTGATTCCCCCGCTATCCCTGAGGGTTCGGACGTTGTAGGTTCCGATTTTGAAATCCCGTTTACCTTTCCTAGATGCTTTATGTCGCCAGATGATGTCATCAGCAGTGTGACTTCGTGTTATCCCGCTTTCATCACACTCCGTCATTAAAGAGTTTTGTCGTCTGGAGACGTCAGCTGGGTTGCCCGGAATGGGTACTTCAGAAATTGTTTTCGTAGCAGAATAAATTCCTGGCAATTAGGTTGCTAGCCTTAGGAACCAGAGGTTTGAAATCGAGGTTATCCTTCCCCTAGATGGGCTGCCTTCCCGGGTTAACGAACCCTATCTGTCCATTGGTTTGAAATCAGGGTTTTCCTTCCCCTAGATGGGCTGCCCTCCCAGACTAACGAACCCCATCTGTCCGAAGCTTCTGGTTTTTAGGCGCCAGAGATTCGCCTTCGCCCCTTCTCCTGTTAGTAAAAGCAGTTCCGCCAACGAGCAGGCCAGGAGCTGGACTTGGTTATCAGAGGCTGTATGAGACGCATGCCGTTGGGAGTATTTTATAGGCAACTGGGAGCTTATCCCCAGTACCCACTCCCGGCAATGATAACCTTGGAATATATATATATATATATATATATATATATATATATATATATATATATATATATATATATATATATATATATATATATATATATATATATATTCTTTTAAGCACACTCCGTTAAAAACTATGGCCCACTTAGCGTTTATCAATTTTTTTATGGTGCCCTCGATTTTGCGGTAATTGAAAGACGTGAGACTTGTTTCAGATGTTTTATTTGGCTTACTGCAGTTTCGGAAATCCTTTTCCATCTTCAGAGCCCAAAGTAATAAACTAAAAGTCAGCGTAAAATAAGAAACGGAAGCAAGACGAATCAAAACAAGTTAAATTAAATTAAATTCCATTAGAGTTCGAAACAAATTAAATTAAATTCCATTAGAGTGCAAAAGTAAAACGAAAACGAGATTACTTCCAATTAAGTAAACGAGTGAGCGCTAAGGCACGAACGCGACAACTGAAAGGTGAGAGAGCTAGACGAGGTGAATAACTGTAGTTGTAGGTGTGTGTACGAATATGGGAAGGGGAGATAGTGTACGAAAAACGTTTTGTAGGTAGAATAGGTGTACAAATGGTGTATGGCGCGGGCGGTGTACAGACTAATGAAGTATAAATAGGAAAGAGTAACAGTATGTGTGTGGTAAAAAATAATGTTTTATTTGTGTCAATTACGACGCGAAGTAATGTTAGGGTTATTAATAATGTCAGAGTGTATTAGGAGAGCTTGTGTTCGCGGAAACGAGTGAATAATCGACAATACATTGAGTGGTAGTTTGTTCTGTGGAAGTGAAAAGTGAAGAGATATTTGCACTCTAATGGAATTTAATTTAATTTGTTTCGAACTCTAATGGAATTTAATTTAATTTAACTTGTTTTGATTCGTCTTGCTTCCGTTTCTTATTTTACGCTGACTTTTAGTTTATTACTTTGGGCTCTGAAGATGGAAAAGGATTTCCGAAACTGCAGTAAGCCAAATAAAACATCTGAAACAAGTCTCACGTCTTTCAATTACCGCAAAATCGAGGGCACCATAAAAAAATTGATAAACGCCAAGTGGGCCATAGTTTTTAACGAAGTGTGCTTAAAAGAAAATATTACGCCAAACTACGCTCGATATATATATATATATATATATATATATATATATATATATATATATATATATATATATATATATATATATATATATATATATATATATATATTATATATATTTATATATATATATATATATATATATATATATATATATATATAATATATATATATATATATATATTTGGTCATAACCTGCAGGTCAGCTCATGACCAAAACATTAATAAAAATATATACCAGTTGGTTCAAAAGTGTCTTGGTATTTCCGATTTTCTAAACGTTTCACGGTTGATAGAAAAAGTTTGTAATAAGAAATGGGCCATAGTTTTTAATAAAGTGTGTCTGAAAGAACAGCTTGTTCCTAATTATTTGAAAAATATATATATATATATCTTCAAATAATTAGGTGGTAATTTTTCGTCGATACAGGCTCGGTTAAATTTTATAGACCAAGTTTTGTTGCAAACTTTTTCTATTATATGAGATAGTTCACATAATTTAATTCGCCAAAGAAGTTGTTCAAAGAACGCACGATTATACAAATCTTTATTACTTTTTAACTTGCAAGTTTTGGCTATTTTTTCAGCCATCTTCAGAAAAAGCAAAAGGCTGGGCTGTACAGGATCAAAAGTAAACAAAGACGAATAAAAACAAATAATGAAATGTCAAAGCACATAGATAAAAATAAAATCAAATCAAAGGAGCAAATATTAATTAAATATAACATAAGAATTGTAAATACAAATTGAAGGCCTTAAATGTCAAAGTATACATAGATAGAAAGAAAATTAATAAAATTAAGAGTAAACATAAAACACAAAGGAATGTATTAATTATCATTAAAATCATAAGAGCAAATATAAAATAAATATGACCGAAAATAATACCTAAACTAGAAGACGTCTACGTAATGTAATGTTTGGGTTATTAATTAAATGAGGAAAAGGGGTGTTATGGTCACCATTACAAGTTAAAGCAAACAAACGAGGAATGTACAGAGTTCGACTGGTAGGAATCATGGTGAGAGGCAGCCTCGGAGAAAAAGCACGTTCACTATGACAGGTTCTAGGAAGAAGGAAGGATGGCGAAAGAGAGAAACCATGACCACAGTTCTGGGAATGATATCTTTGGTGGGAAACCTTCGTATTTCCTGGCGACTAACTCTTAGTACAGAGTGCAGATCTAATACATTGTAAGGAACATTCAGGTTTGTGCTCCACAGTGGGCACAGGGGCAACCTCAGTTGGGTGAAAAGGCAAACAAAGACTGTATGGAGTATGCTGGTCTAGAATCGTGCTGACGGTCGAACGTAGACGAGAAGGACGTTCGTTATGGTAGTTGTTAACACCAATTCGAGGAAGTGAGGATGATGAAATTGAGCAACGAGGATCTTATTATTTCTCCTCTCTTCACTAATATAAGCAATCTTTCACCTGTTAATCTCCACTTTACTGATCACTACTTCATTTCTTTCACTTTCCTCTATCACAACCTTTAATTAACCTTTCTTTGGTTACTAAAAAGTGTTGGTCTAGATTTGATAAAACTCAATTTTCAAATTTATTTCTCACCTCTGGGTTTTCTTCTTCTTCTTTTACTCTTTTCTTCTCCCTCTTTTTTTGCTGATGACTATCACAATTTTCTTACAACCAAAATTGAAAACATTATATCTTCTAATAATAGCCAAACCCCTATTTTTTCTAAATTCTCAACTGAAACTTTTACTTCTTTCTCTCCTATTACACTTGACTATCTTACTAAACTTATTAACCATGTGTCCTCTTCTACTTGCTCTTTGGATCTTATTCCTACTCCTATCTTTAAAGAGCTTTCTTCTGTTCTTTATCCAATTTTACTTGATTTAATTAATCTTTCTGTGTTTCCCTCTGTTCTTAAATCCTCCTTTATCATCCCTACTATTAAAAATGCCCTCTTGACCCTTCTTCTCTATCTATCTATAGGCCTGCCTCTAACCTATCCTTCATCTCTAAAATTATAGAAAGAGTTGTGTATGAGCAAATAAATGCTTATCTGACTGCTTTCTCACTTCTTCTCAATCTGGCTTTAGACCTGGCCACTCTACTGAAACTGCTCCACTTAAGCTTCATAATGACCTCATTGTTTCTTCTGACTCTGGCCTCTCTACTCTTCTTCTTTGTCTTGATTTTTCATCTGCATTTGATACAGTTGATCAATTACTGTTGTTGGATGTACTTGATAAATCTTTGAATATAACTAGTGAAGCACTCCTGTGGGTTAAATCTTATCTATCTGGTATATCTTCCTATGTATCTATTGAATCTTCTAAATCTACTGCTGTATCTTTAAATTATGTTGTTCCTCAAGGTTCTAATCTTGGTCCTTTACTGTTTATTCTCTATACTTATGAACTTCCTCACATTATATTGTTGTAATATCGTAAAATCATATACCGAGCTCAATTGAATAGTTTTGTAGTTTATTGGATGATAATAAATGAAGCTTGGATAAGCCTGTTTTATACCTTCTAATATAATAATAAAATGTCTATAATAATTGTTCTAAATCCTGTAACGTCTATCAATGGGAAACTGATCGTAAAATCAGCGATATTACATGATTACCCCCTTCTTAATTCTGTTTGTCCCGAACAGCATAGTCGCTTTTGAGAAATGCGACTTGACCACAAACACAAAATACCTTGATCTTCAGTCGTGGCCTTGACCGCAATTCGCAAACAGCATGGTCAAGTCTCTTGACTGTTTTATGCAGTTTCTTCCGGTCTCGCTGGAGCCTGTGTGATCTTCCGATTCGGCGTTGTGGATTTGAACACCTCCTCAAATAGCTACATTCCAATCTCCTCGCACACAACTGTCGACCACAGTGAGCTCTTACCAGGCCACTGACGGCTCCATTCAACCGAAGCCGCAACTGCACGCCACGGTCAGGTTTCGACCTTCCCCTGCTCTTCCAAACCCCCAAACACAAGGTTTTCGTCGATGCAAAATTGTTCGACCGTCCTAAGCTCTAGCTCCACTCCCGCAAGCCACCAACAAAACACAAAATCATTAACCAAACTCATCTGAGCTGAGGCACTAGCATCCGTAGAAGCACTTTCATGTTGTTCCGCAACATCCAGGGCAGCAACTTTCTCAGCCGATTCATCCGGGGTAGCATCACTCACAAAAGCGGTCCGATCAGCAGACCGCCTGGTGCTTTGCTCCATTTATTCTAAAATTACTTTTCTCAAAGTCCAACCCCACCTCAATGTCCCGGAACAGATGATCAAACACAAAACTGTCGAAAATCTTTTCTATAACAGGGTCTGGCAACCTCGATCAAGAACTCTTCCGAGACCTCTCCGATGGATCCGACGACTTCCTCAAAAACTGTCAGAGTCTGGCAACACTCTGCCACAGGGCCAACTCTAGCGGCGTCGCGCCACAAAACTGGACCACATCTCTTTTCACTGCCCTCCTCATGATCCACCTGACCTGTGCAGTTTGTATGGCCGTCATCTATCACATGCTCTGAGACACAGCTGGTGGACTCCAGTTCAAACTGGCTTCCACCGCAGCAACCCACATCATTTTCTTCACCAGCAGCACGCTGGTCCAGAACCATGTCCACCACTGTATCAGCCATCCCTGCGACCAAACTCTCAACAGTCTTATCGTTCAAACCACACTCAGGCAAACCAATGTCAGAAACACTCCCATTTTCATTCTCGTTGCTGTTGTTTTCTGACTGCAACGTTACACCAGCCTCTGTTAATTTGTTTTCAGGATCGACCTGACCGCCAAAATTCGATTTCTCCAATCCCTGCTGTGCTGCATGGTTTTCCTTTCTCATTATGACTGCTCTGTATTCTTCCCCCGCCGCCCTGTTTTCTTCTATTAACTTGTTCAGAGCCTCCGTCAAATCATCCTCAGCAACAAACTCGTACTCCTCTGGATCAAACCCATTGTCCTCCAATGACATCTGGAGGCGGTCCAAGAGATCAGAGTTTTTTCCCTTATCATTGAGCTTTCGTTTCTTAAACTCCCGCTACAAATCATCCTTAGAAAGTTCTTCAAGTAACCACAAAACCATTTTGTTTTAAATCCCGCTTCTGATCACCAATGTTGTAATATCGTCAAGTCATATACCGGGCTCAATAAAATAGTTTTGTAGTTTATTGGATGATAATAAATGAAGCTTGGATAAGTCTGTTTTATACCTTCTAATATAATAATAAAATGTCTATAATAATTGTTCTAAATCCTTTAACGTCTATCAATGGGAAACTAATCGTAAAATCAGCAATATTATATGAATATCTTCCCACTCTCTCAATAGTCAAATGTATGCTGATGACTCTTATATCTATTCTACTTTCTCTAACTCTTCTCTTGAGTCTGTTCCTAATCAAATAACTGCCTGCCTTCAATCTATTATCTCCTGGAGTTCTTCTATGTGTCTCAAGCTTAATCCTGATAAGTTTGAATTAATCTACTTCAATAAGTTTTCTAAATCTCTAACTCCGCTTCCTTTGGTTTTGCCACCACTGTCTTCTCTTTCCATTTCTTCTTCTCCTCTGATTCGTAGTTTTGGTTTTCTCTTTGACTCCAACTTGTTTTTAACCCCTCAAATTACATCTGTTACCAAATCCTGCTACTTCCATATTTGCCGCATAAACAGCTTCATCCACTTCTGGATGATCCTTCTCTACAACTTCTAGTCTCTTCTCTTATTCTGTCTCGGATTGACTACTGCAATTTACTATATTATGGTTTTCCTGATACCACCCTTTATCCTCTCTCTAAAGCCTTCAACTCAGCTGCGCGCTTAATTTCTAGCACCTCCAACTCATCTCACATCAAATCAAATCAAATTTATTTAACGCCAATGTCGTAAACGAATCTTTCCCTCTCTTGTTCTTCTCCATTGGCTTCCTCTTAGATATAGGGTGATTTTTAAAATCTGCTTACTAATGTATAAAATAAAAAATTGTCCTTCTCCTCTCTACTTAACTAACTTAATACAAATCCCTCCTAAGTCTGGTCTTCGTTCTTCTTCTCTTAATCACTTTTGCATCTTCACTATTAAGCACTCTTTTGCTAAACGCTCTTTTTACTACTCTGGTCCCTATCTCTGGAACTCTTTTCCTGCTTCTCCTACTAACTCTACTTCTCTCACAGTTTTCCGTTGTGGACTTAAAACACATCTGTTTAATAAGCGCTATTGAACGCCATGGAAATAGCGCTATATAAATCCAATTGATTGATTGGACAGGAAAAAAACCGAATCTAAGCTATCTTATTCTTAGGATTTTTGGTTGCAGGGCTTTCATCAAAGTCCCAGATAAACAAAGAAAGAAGTTTAATGCAAAAGCAAAAGAACTCATCATTGTGGGGTATTGTGAAAATGCAAAAAGCTATAGACTAGTTGATCCAGTTGATTTAAGAAAGTTATCTGTATCGAGAGATGTTGCATTTTTTAAGAAAGTTTTTTTAAAAAATCAACAGCTTGGTGATCATGGGTCTATCTTCGAGGAGCAGCTAGAAGTTCTGGATGCAGTGGGGAGCAGGTCTGGTGTCAGTGAAGTTCTTCAGCATTCTTCAACAGGAAGTGCTGATGAAGTGGAGAATGTTCAGCATGCAGCTGACCCACTGGTAGAATTTGATAAGGAAACTGAGTTACCTGAAGAAAATACCAGAACAAAGCTGAATTGTGCAAACAGGTAGAACCCAAATCAGTGAAAGGAGCTGATGAGTCTGATAGACAAAGAATATCTCTTGATCACCGAAAGAACATAGACGAAGAAAGATTGCAGCATTGGAGCAGCTCATCATGGAGACAACACAAGCTGGTACTGAATCTGAGAAGAAGTGTGAGGAGTTCCAAAAGAAGCTTGGAGCAGTAAAAAGGAGATTCAGAACGTGCTAAGATGAGAACTGATGTGGCAGAAAAGAAATCCAAAGAGCTGCAAGATGAGATGAAATCGTTGACTACCAAGTTGAAGTCATTGCAAGCCAAAATAGAAAAGGCTGATGATTTAGAAGAGAAGTATGAGAGGATGATTAATGATCTGAAAGCTTGCTTACAAAATATGAAAGAAAGAGCTGCAAACTCAGATTCTCTGATGTGGAAGTTGCAGGGAAAAGTTGACAAAATTAAAAATGAATTGGAGAAAACAAAACAGCACTACCAAGCACTCAAACAAAATTTGACGGACTCGTGATAATATGGTTGCTGATGATCTGACGAAAGTTCTACCAAGCGATAGTTTAAGTAAATGCATACAAGCAATGGGTTAAATGGAGATCGCATAAAGTGGGGATATTGAAATTGTATTTTTCAATAATTTTGATGTTATGCTATCTATGATAAAACTGTCTATGTTTGCTGTTTCCTGTTGTTGTTCGCCTTTATATTGTTTGTTATGGTTGTATCGCTCGGTGTCGCATGCGTTTCAATAAAGTTATACAAATCTAAGTCTATTGTGTTAATTGCTCTGAAACTCTATATTTCCAACATATTTAGCAACTGTGGTTTCTTTATTGATGGCTTTTGCTTTTATTTTAATTATATCAATTTTATAATTTAATTGACTAATATTATCGATATTTTTAATTTATTATTATTCGTTTCAAGCAGTAGCTGAGAGGCAAGTATTTGTTTCATACCTAAGAAACAAATAATAACAGCAAAAAACAAGTAAGCCGTAAAAAACCAGGTTTTTTCATAAATCCTTTATATTTCTCGATTTTCTTGCTTTTCATTTATTGCAATAAAATTTCGTTTAAAATGACATATAAATTTATATATGTAAACATATATTTGTATTTAAGTTGTTTTTGTTTCAAAACATAGATAATTAGTACTTTTAAATTACAAATTTTTCTTCAAAATTTTTTTTAACTTTAATAGATTGCATTGTCATGAGGAGCGAGCCTATATTTCAAATTTCAGCTCGATTGGATGATGGGATGTTAGTTAATTTTCCTTTTCAAGGCTTGCAAAATTCAAGCAGACAATCAAACAAGCAAGCAGAACTGGCGGTAAAATTAATATAAGAAATTTAAAATAAAAATATCCTCCCCCGGAATAACTTTGTGGCACAAATCTAATGCAAAAAATCTAAACTTTCTACGTTGTCTGGTTTTCCAGTTTATTTTCCTCACCAGCCAGCCAAAGTGTTTTATTAGGCCGACGTTTTGAAACAATTTTCCAAAATGAGCTAAAAAACATATAAAAATAAAATTATACAAGAAAAACAACTGTAATCATACAGGAATAACAACAGAATCCGGCTGAAATGAAAGAGCTAAGTAACATCTCCAATCTTCTCTTCCTCTTAATAATTTGTTACTTTTTTCTTCTGGTAGTGAACATAGGAAACATGTCCACCGGGACAGCTGACGAAGTTGAGTTGTTTCAGATTTCCCACAGAAATAGACCAAACAAGAATGGCAGTAAACCCTGATTTAAAAAAATATATATATATATATATATATATATATATATTTTGCGAAGTGAAACACTGCGTTGAAATGTTTCAAGAGCCTACAAATAGGATGACTAACTGTCACCACAAGTAACGCAAATATTTATAAGACTCTACTAGGAATCAAACCCACGTGTCTACGGCAACACCGCCTTGCCTAAATGCAAGCGCTCTTACCAACTGAGCCACCGACCATCACCAAAAAATGATGGCTAGAAGTCTCAGTCTTTCGGAGCTACTATTTGTAGGCTCTTGAAACATTTCAATGCAGTGTTTCACTTCGCAAAAAATTACCTATCTGGCAGCAGACTAGCTGTCGAGTCGAGCCGAAGTAAGGAGTTCTGAGCCTATCATAGTCGTAGTCTAATGTTAAGTAGCTCCGAAAGACTGAGACTTCTAGCCATCATTTTTTGGTGATGGTCGGTGGCTCAGTTGGTAAGAGCGCTTGCATTTAGGCAAGGCGGTGTTGCCGTAGACACGTGGGTTCGATTCCTAGTAGAGTCTTATAAATATTTGCGTTACTTGTGGTGACAGTTAGTCATCCTATTTGTAGGCTCTTGAAACATTTCAACGCAGTGTTTCACTTCGCAAAAAATTACCTATCTGGCAGCAGACTAGCTGTCGAGTCGAGCCGAAGTAAGGAGTTCTGAGCCTATCATAGTCGTAGTCTAATGTTAAGTAGCTCCGAAATACTGAGACTTCTAGCCATCATTTTTTGGTGATGGTCGGTGGCTCAGTTGGTAAGAGCGCTTGCATTTAGGCAAGGCGGTGTTGCCGTAGACACGTGGGTTCGATTCCTAGTACAGTCTTATATATATATATATATATATATATATATATATATATATTATAATATATATATTATAATATATATATATATATATATATATATATATATATATATATATATATTATAATATATATATATTATAATATATATATATATATATATATATATATATATATATATATATATATATATATATATATATATATATATATATATATATATATATATATATATATATATATATATATATATATATATATATATATCTTTGAGACACGCTCCAAGAAACACAACTCGCCATTTGGCAGAAACAACTTTTCGAGCCAAATTCTCGACCTTTCGGCACAAAACTCTCTGTTCGAGACTACATATTGATGGAGTGGCGATGGGATCTCCATTGGGACCAACCTTTGCTACTTTGGCTGTTGAGGCTGCTCCTGACGAATCTCATTGTAATGTATCTGAGGAAATTCTTGTCTCTTCTAATATAACACAGCGAAAGCGCAAAAATTGATTTCCAATAGTATAAATTTTATATTCTTTTGATTTGATAGGTAGAGTGTTTTTTCGTTTTTTCTTTTGTTAGTGTGCTGATTCTTTGACAATTTCGGTTCTTTCTGTTTGTTTACTTTTCTCGTTTTACTTTTGACCCTGAGGATGGCTGACATAGCTGAAACGGTCCGTCGGTCTGACAATAAAAGTTTAATGGAAAAGTTTTTGGCTAATTGTAGTCTCGAACAGAGAGTTTTGTGCCGAAAGGTCGAGAATTTGGCTCGAAAAGTTGTTTCTGCCAAATGGCGAGTTGTGTTTCTTGGAGCGTGTCTCAAAGATAAATTGATTCCACAGTTTATTCGCAATATATATATATATATATATATATATATATGTCTCAACTTCAGACTCGAACCCACGACTGTCGGATCGGCAACACCGCCTCGCATCATGCCAACTACCTTACCATCTGCGCCACTTCCACCGCCAAAAAACAGTGGTTGTTAAGCGCTTTTGTTGGGGTATGTTGAACACAACACTCGACTATGAATGGGTACGAATCAATGCTCGATAGTATATATAAGTTGGACGGCTAACATAATTAGCTAATTTAATAGCTTTCGAAGATATATGTTTTATGATATATATTATAAGGAAACATAGCGTTGATATGTTTTTACGAGCCACATATATCAGAAACTTGGATGGCTTACAATCCACCACGAAATAACGCAAATATAAATGTCTCAACTTCAGACTCGAACCCACGACTGTCGGATCGGCAACACCGCCTCGCATCATGCCAACTACCTTACCATCTGCGCCACTTCCACCGCCAAAAAACAGTGGTTGTTAAGCGCTTTTGTTGGGGTATGTTGAACACAACACTCGACTATGAATGGGTACGAATCAATGCTCGATAGTATATATAAGTTGGACGGCTAACATTCCGTCACTAGCTAATTTAATAGCTATCGAAGATATATGTTTTATGATATATATTATAAGGAAACATAGCGTTGATATGTTTTTACGAGCCACATATATCAGAAACTTGGATGGCTTACAATCCACCACGAAATAACGCAAATATAAATGTCTAATGTACTAATACAAGCTGAAATAAATATTATACTTAGAATAAACCATTTAAGCAGTGGTGGATCAGTGAGTCTGGATAATTCTCAAAACCATTTTTGCGAAAATGTTTGTATTCATTCTTGCAGGCTGGCTTACAAGAATATTGTAAGGATTAATGAAGACTATAGGCGGGCGCCCAAGAGGGATGGTTCAGGGTTATAAATTTCCTAGAATTATTTCATTTACTACATGAAAATATATGATAATCAACATGTTTTAGTCATGACAAAACACACGATCGATGGTCCAAATAGTTCACATTTAGTCCAAGTTAGCTATCTCCCGGGAGATACTAGAGATATGTATTGGAATGATTCATGACTCATGCACCCAGCATAGTGTTTAGAGAAACGTGAATGGAGTAAAAAGTAGAGCATCAGGGGGATGCATCCCCAAAGATAATGATAATGATGATATCAATATGAAAATGGATGGAGTCACAGCTTTTACAATTAAGTATAAATGTTTTAATTATAATTTTTTGTATATTTTTCTCTAAAAAAATTTTTTAATCAATCAATCCAGAGGGGAAAGTGCCCCCCTTGCAGGCGCCCATGTTTGTCTCATACTTTTAATTTTATTTTAGTGATGAAATTGAGGTTTTATTGTATAAGTAATAAAAAACAAACTTGTTACATCCAACTTCATCACAGAGAAACATCTCGCCAGGTTGTGCACAAATGATACAAAACATCTGAAAAACCATTTTTTGATTAACCAACTTTTAAATTTGAAAAGCGAACAATAACCTACATTAAATCCATCTTCATCAAATAAAAAGAGAGAAGTCAGAAATCTTTCCTGTGAAATAATTGAAAGTAAAATAATAATTTAAAAAAATTAACATGCTCTTTTATAAAATGCTCTAATAAAGCGCGAGGCGCAAACGTTGCGATTGTTGGAGTGTAAAAAGAGCTAATATGTTTATAATTTATTTTAATTTTTTAGAGCATTTTAAAAAAGTGTCTTTCAAATTTTTAATCTATTATTTAGTTTCTACTTTTATGTTTAAATTATTGAATCTTTATTTTTTGTAATTTTATTATAAAAATTTATTAATAACTAGCAGTGCCCATCATGCCTTCGCTTGCTTGAAATTAGAGAATTTAAACCGTGCACCTAAAGTAGATTACTGCACTGGCCAAAATTCCAGGTCCGGCCCGTTTTTACAGGCCTAAAATTTCTATATATTTGGCAAAAATCTTGGCTCATCCCACCTTGACTTCAGGTATGGCCCGGCCCATCTGAAGACCCTAAAATGCAGTACTTTAATCAATAGAGCCCTACATGGATTTTCTTTAGCCCCTAACTGGCTTTTTTATAGGCAGAAAATTCTGGGCCTGGCTTGTTATTTAGGTCCGAGAAGTCGAACCTTGGTCCAGTCGGTAATGAACTGGATTCAGTCAGTTTTAATGGACACAAAACCTCTAAGATTGGAAACTAATTTTTCGAAAAATAATGAAACACATATTTTATGATTTTAAAAAATCTAAATACTGAATTTTAATGTTTTTAAATTTCCAGTTATTGATTTTTCAAGCAAATAATCTTTCTCTCCACTCAACATTTGTAGTCCTGGAAACCAAAACATAAAAAAAATGGTAAAACATGTGTAACTTTATTTTCGAAGTAGTATCTAAATACTAATTTTCACAATGTAGTATTTTCAGTTTTAGAGTGGCAGTTATTCTAAGAAAAATATAACTCTATTTTCAACCCCACATTTGAAATCCTGGAACAAATTTTCAAAAATTATAAAAACTTGTATTTTGTTATTTTGTAAGAATAATCTTGGTACTAAATTGCAAAACTTTCCCCTTTTTTATCAAATATTCCTTTTTTCCACCCCACATTTGAGGCCCTGGAAACCAAATTATCAAAATTGGTAAAACAAGTATATTTTTATTTTTTGAGTAAATACTAAATACCAGTGTTGGATAAAATCATTTTAGAAAAGATTTGAAATCATAATCAAAATCACCAGAAAAAATATGATTTCAAATAAAAATCATTAATTATGAAATGATTTCAAATCAAACTCACTTTTAAAAAGGATTTCAAATCATCAAATTAAAATCATTTTTTATAATTTATCATTACATGCTTCGGTTTAATTTAACATAATTTGCTTATTAAATCATGTTTTCCATCAAATTTGATCTAAAATCACTTAAACAATAAAATTTTGTTATTGTTTATTTATCTTTATAAGTAAAATTTTTTCAAACATTGAATCAGTTAATCTGTTTCGTCTTGGAGTTTCAATTAGACCTGCTGAACTAAACAAGCTGATGAATGAATTCTTTATTCTTTTTCTAATTTTTAAAGTGCATAAAAAAATCTTAAAAAAATTATATGTAGCACTAGGCTTCAGTTCAAAAAGACAGACACAAAAGAGAATATGAAAGCAAGTAATATATAAATAAAAATAAAAGGTCACCACATAAAAGACAAGTCAATTCTATTCAAATCTGAGTAAAAGCTAGTTTAAAAAGATATGCCAGAAGGCTAGAATGGAACTCCAAAGCAGCCCTACACTTGTGCACGTCCGGCGGAAGGGCGTTCCAGAAAACAGGTCCCACAATGTGGAAAGACCACCCTCCAAAAGTCGTGAGGCGTGGTCTAGGGGTGATGAGGGTGAGTTGGTCAGCTGATCGAAGGAAAGATCGTCTTGTCACTGTTGTTGTGCTAGTCAAGAGGGCTCTGATGTACCTTGGTGAACCGGACATCATTGCATTGAAGACCAAGGTAACTATCTTTAGAGTAATTCTTTGAGGTATTTTTAGCCAGTGCAGACTGACTAGCAGGGGGTTATATGATCCGTTCATCGTGAAGAAAATATGAATCTTACTGAGGCATTCATTACTTTTTGTAAGGCGTCAAGTGTTTTTTGGCTGACGCTACTAAGTAAAGAATTGCAATAGCTCAATCTGGTGACGACTAACTGAACTACTAGAGTTGTGAGTATTTCTTTAGAAACAAAAGGTTTGACCTCCCTAAGATTGCAGAGGGCCGCGTATCACTCGGCCGAAGTTCTGTTTACATGAATAGCCATGGACAGGAATGGATCAAAGAAGACCCCAAGATTCCTGACTGTTACCGAAGGCTGGATGGTACCTCCAGCAAAGAACAGAGGAAGTGTTGGCACCAATCGTAGCCCATGGCGGGATCCGAGCTACAATGCTTCTGTCTTACCAGAGTTCAGCAACAGCCGATTTGATGCCGTCCAGGTCGCCAGTTGTAGAAAGCAATTTTCAATTTTTAGGAGAAGGGTCGGAGTATCCTTTGGTTTAGAGTGTCCATAGAGTTGAATGTCGTCAGCATACTGGTGGCAAGTCAGACCATGCTCCGCCACCAGTTTCTCGATGTCGGCCACATAAAGCAGAAAATGCAGCGGCCCCATGACTAAGCCCTGCGGGACGCCGGAAGTAATACTTTCAGCAACTTTGAACCACCTGGAGTTGTGATTGTCTACTTTCTGTTTGAGAGATACGATTTGACCCATTCATGGGCGGTCTGGCGAATGCCGAAGGATACATCGAGCCGGGTCAGAAGAATGCCATGATCTACCGCAGGGGCGGATCCAGAATTTTGTTAAAGGGGGGCGCATCCATCATGGGCGCCTGCAGGGATTTTTGCAGAGGGGGGCAAGCTTCTTATTTTTTTCTTTTTGCCTCTTCTCTCATATTCTCTCTTAGATTTATTCTTTTTTCTTTCCAAAATTGTGTAAGGTCTTGGGGCTCAATTAAGCCCCAAATTTTTTTTTTGTTTAAAATTGGGTATATAGAGTACAATTTTCAGTTAACTTTATTTTGTTTTACATCATAATAAAAATTTCAAAATGTTTTAAAAACATGCTGAAAATTACAAAAATGCTTTAGTTGGAAAGGTTTATATTTCCTACACAGCCAAATTGTCATTGTTGGATAGGAATTTGTGTATCTTTAAGGCTTTACAGACAAATTTGGAAAAAATTGTATAAAAATGAAAGGGGAAAATCAAACAAAAGTTATTCATGAGTAAAAGCCCACACTAATGTTTCTTGGAGGCCCATTTACACAACAGCCCCAGCACTGCCAACAGCTATACATGAGTTTATTAGCTAACACATGCTTAAATAAATATTATACTTAGAATAAACCATTTAACTAGTGGTGGATCAGTTATTCAATATAATTTTCTCAAATCAAAGTGTTTAGAGAAACATCAGTGTTGGGTTTGTTACTTTATTTTTGTAATTTGTTACTGTTACTTGTTACATGATGAAAAAGTAATTTGTTACTGTTACTTTTTGGTTTTGAAAGTAACTTATTACATTTTTGTTACTTTACAAAAAGTTGTTTACAAACAGATGCAACACCCCATAACTCAATACTTGTTTTTTGTTTTTAAAATAAGAACACAACTTTATTATAAAAATCAAAGAGTTAAAACTAATCAGTCAAATGGTGAAGATCTTTGATTGAGCTACAAAAAGCTTTATTAGCTCTGAGCCTGAGCAGCACTTGTCGTTGAAAATGACTATCAGTCAAACGATTTCTTCTTGGAGTCAAAATTTGACCAGCCATGCTAAACAGCCGTTCAACAGGAGCACTTGATGGAAGAGAAGTATTATATCTTTTGAACAATTTCAAGATACATGGAAATTTGAGTAATCATTCAATATCACGAGAAGTATCCCTAAGATACATATCCACCTCCGCAGTTTCATCAGTTTGCTTAAATGTATCTGTAACAAATATAAACAAATCATCATCTGGCTGAGGCATCTCAGCTGAACCATTTTGTTGTTCAGCCTGCATTTCAACCTGTTGTACAGCAAGCACTTGCTAATATAACAAATTGCATGCTACCTTGGACCAATTGGACGTTTTCAGACTGTGACAGTCTCAACTGGCACACAAGACGATCCAGTATGCCAACAATGACTTCGCCGTAGAGACTGCCTAACTGGTCGATTTCGAGTGTGTTCAAATGCACAACATCGCAGACTGGGGACTCGTATAAGGCTGTGCGAAACTTGCTGACGTTCAGACGACTCCAAAAACGTCGAGTGGCGGTTGAGTATCGTGAAGGTCTGAAACATAATTCAGCTGACCACCTAATCAGGAGATGGTCTGAAAGGATAGTGTCAAAGAGAGTAATCGCAGGCACATGTGAATCACAACGTGTAAGAACAACGTCGAGGAGGCCGCCACAGTCATACTTTGGCTGGCTGACATAACTTGTGAAGCTGAAATACTCAATGAGCTGATCAAATCGCCTAGACGAATATTTACATCTCCCGTTACAATCAACGGGTCAGATGATGTGCCTGAGCATACAGCAGGCATGCACAGCATACGGCACGCGGGCCAAATACGGCCTGCCAACTGATTTTATACGGCCCTCGAAGGATTTTGAGAAAATTAATTCAATTAGGCTCTTCATGGCTTTTAGAAAGTTAAATAAATATCTGTTAATTTTTTACAGTGATCCATTTTTAAATTCATTTATTTTCAGTCTTTGGTTTTATTTATTTGCTAAACAAATTTCCATTTTGAGGACAGAATTTTAATCAAAATTTGCAGATTTTGCAGCTCATGAAAATGATTTAAACTATTTTCGGATTCATTCACATTTGATGCAGCGACAGCTTCAGACTTGGTCCATATGGAACTGATTGAACTTCAGTGTGATAGTGACCTTCAGAGAAAATATCGTGAAATATCTCTGGTTGATTTTTATAAACTTTACGTTCATCAAACAAGATTTCCAGTTATTCGAATGCATGCAATAAAAATGATTTCACTATTTTCAAGCACTTATTCATGTGAACAGTTTTTCTCAAAAATGAAGTTCACTAAAAACAAAAATAAAAGTAAATTATCTGATAAAAATCTCTCTAACCAATTTTGGGTGGCAACCACTAGTTTGAGATCAAATATAAATTATATATGCAGTGAGAAAAGGTGTCAAATATCACATTGATCGTGGGAAAATAATAAGCTTCTGCGTCCCGTTATTTTTTTGGAACGATACGATATGATACGATTTCTGAAATTTGCCTCGAAATAAACGATACGATACGAGACGCCTCGAACAATAACGATACGATATCGATACGATACGATACGATATCGGGATCTCGACTGAAGTGGAAATTTTGTTTAGTTTAGTTTCGGTAAATCTATTTTTCTAAATTTAGATTCTAAATAAAACGCTACCGCCGATAGTAAGTATTTATTTACTTTATTTAGTACGCATTATGCGGTAGTTTATCAATTTAATTAAATGATTTTACTTGCCGATGAAAAAAAAAATTAAAATTATTTTTTCAAGTAATTGAAAAGTAGAAAACCATCTAGCACACCAAAAGAACGACATTTTTAGGCAATTCAATAGTGAAAGTGGAAAAACCAATGGAGATAGAAATAGATTGCAGATTACTGAGATTGAGATTACTAGATTACTAAGATTAAATTAAAATGATACTGTTTCCTGCAGTATTTGCATCTGGCAAGATTTACTTCTAAATCCTTGTCATTGACTTTCTGCATGACCGTCTCTTCCTCAAAGTACTCCCGATTTGACCCCGGTGACGCGGCATGATAATGATGACAAACACGAGAAAGTGCCTCTATGCAAGAATTAAGAAAGTGAAAAAAACCCTGCGTGTTTATTTATAGGCGATGGCGAATGCGGTCAGCAATAGCAAGAAAGAATCTGAGAAAGTTTCGAATTCCAGCTGCAGACGATACGGGCTACGGCACTGTCGTGCACACTACAGGTGGCACACACATACTCACACACAACCAAGAATATCATCGAGATTATAAAGATATATCTTAGATGAGCTACTATTACGGTCAATTACGGATATCGAAACACTAAAATAATAATCATTCCAATTCTATGTAACAAATTTGAAAAAATAAGTTTATGAAACAGACTAAACCAAAACATAAACATAGAATGATCATTACTATTACATTACTCATTATTCTCATTAATAATAATAGTCATCGATGTCAGCGAGTACGATTGCCTTGTAGGGCTTGTAGTATCAGTAGTATGCAGAGCTCGACTAGCAGCCTAAAAGGAGCGTGGCTTTTTTGCTGCCGGTTCCCAGACTAAAAATAGTAAATAATGGGGCTACAGGCTGTCTGGAAAACCAAATTTAAAGTGGGGATGATAATAGTTATAAACTTCTGTCAATTGCAAATATTCACAGTTGTGACAATCGTTAATTAAATATGTATGACTTTCGTTATTTATTGGAAAATATTTTTAAAAAATCTCGATATTTTTTCGGGATTTTTATCGGGAATGAAATTTTAAGTATCGCAAATTATATCGATACGAGACTTCTTCCGCAGGCTGTATCGTTTCAATGGCGATACGGGATCTCCCGTATCGTTTTGAAATCTCGATAGAATTCGAGATAACGATATCGGGACGCAGATGCTTAGAAAATAAGTCATTAAGATGAAAAAAGAAATTTTTATTACCATTAATAAAACTATTTTTTTCCTTAGTTTCAATGAAACTGTTATTAATAAGCAACTTCATTAAAAATACTTTTTGTCTAATAAATGGTTATTACGTTATTTTGTATTTGGCCCTCGAGGTTGCTTTAAAAATAATTTTGGCCCATAGTCAATAACTGTTGAGCATGCCTGGCATAGCATGGCTGACAGTTTGTCGAAGAATGTTAATGAAGCTGGCAAAGATCCAGGGCAGTAGATCAGTAGGATCAAGCCTGATGATCCGCATGATGTAACCGGGGGCGCAGATGCTCAAAAAAACGTGTAATGAAAACCTTTGCCAGCGAAGTTTATCACATATACTAATGTGTAAATATTATTTTTTTTTAAATTATTGTTAAGGTATACAGAATGTGACAATATTTTAAATTTCAGCTCAAACACATACTGGGAAGTGAGTCGAAATGTGATTACAAACTATTTCGTTGAATTCAACGGACACGTGAAGATAAAGAAAAACGTGCAATAAAAACATAATCTTGAACTACATTAACTGGTTAAACCTTGCAAGTACTACAAAATTTTCCATAGAAAAATGGATGCTCTGAAAATCCATCACAACTTTTACAAGCCAAGCAAATTTCTGCAATTCAAATTTTACAAAATTTCAAGACTACAAAACATTGCAAATAAGCACTGAAATACCTTCAAAATGAGATATATCATTCTGTGCACGTGTGTGAGTAACAATTCCCTTCTCTTCATGACAACTGCCATCCTCATCACTAATGTTTTTCTTTTCCATTTCTCTAGCATATTTTTGCAAGATCAAATTAATCCATTCAGGTATACAGTAATCTAGGAGATTCAAAATATAATTAAACAAGATAGCCATTAAAAACTTCTTTTATTTATAAATCCTTTACATTTGGTAACTCCGGAGCTTCTAATTTTTTGCAAATAATTTTTTGGTGATAAGTCTGCATTCTGGTTGCCATTTGCCGTGAAATACCACATTTACAGACTTGGTGAGAGTCTCGGCAACAATCCCCTTTTTTGCTGACATATGTTGACGAAGAAGTGGGCAAACAATGGTAAAAATAGCATGGCAACTCACGACTACCCTGGTGCTGTCTCGATTTTTTTTACTCATTCATCGTTTTATTTTGCGCATGCACGCATTATGAGTAAAATAAGATGTCATTTTATGTATATGAAAATTAATTCATTATTTATCAACTTTTTTGTTTATCAATGATCTTGTACTAGTTTAACTTGCTTAGTATTATTATTTTTTACTAATTTTACTACCTTTTAACAATTTTTACAATACGTCAAATACTTTTTGATGTTTAATAACGCATCACGTGTAAAATAAACTATTATATTGCATGATTTAATAGTATTTAAAATAATGTTTCTGCCCTAATCATTTTTCCTTAAAAATCTAGGAACTAGTAGATATAAAATATTCCGGATTTAAATTATCTAGTGTTCAGACATGCTTTTTTTAATCTTTGAAAAAAAAATTCTGATACTGATTTAGAATTTCACAACATTAATAGTAGCGATTAAGACGAGCCTCAACCATCAAGATCTAAAGCTATTCCTAACCCTAAGGTTACCAGTAAAGGATCTAAAACAATGAAACAAATGACTCTTCAAGGTGAGACAAGGACTCCGAAGACATTCAGCGGTATGTCAGACAAGCTAAAAGCTGTTGCCATGTGGAAACACTTCATCCAACATCCCTAAAAACCTACTGAAGACATCATTTTGGTAGAATGTATCCATTGTGACAAAAAGATTCCACAACATAAAAGCCCTACATCTGGAGTCAAATCTCAACTCCTCTACAATCATCCTGATCAGAACAAGAAGGTTTTCACCAGAGTTGTTAATATCACGATAAAAGTATCACGCGATACTGTATTGCAATAATGTATAGCAATAATTTTTCTGTATCGCAATGGGTATTTCTGCATTTAGTAGCGCAGTCGTTATCGCAACGCTATTTTGAGCACAAATTATTGTGATAATTTCACCGATACTTTCATGTCCATATAATGATTGACTAACGCAATTCTCATTGGATTAAACAATCATTTTGATCATGTTTTTTCAGACGACACAATAAAATTAGCTGCTGTTGTACATATAATGACTAATGACTTCTTTGCTTGTTTTAAAAGAACAGATTCAAATCATCAAAAAGATGCAAATTACGAAGTGGAACAATATCTGTTAGATAATTCTCAGGATATTTCATCTCTTAAAAATTATAAAAATATTCGTGAACTATTTATCAAATTCAATACTGGATTGCCTTCAAGTGCGTGAGTTGAACGCGTGTTTAGTCTTGGAGCCAGAGTATTCACACCATTAAGATCTTGCCTTAGTACCAAACATTTTGAGATGATGGCATTTTATGTTCTTTGATTTCAACTTCTTGATCATGATGATTAAAGAATTGCAATTAACTATCAACCATATAACAAATGTTTAATTTTTAAAACAGTTATTTTGTCTTTATATATCATTACTATTATCATTATTTCAATACTTAAAAGATTTTCTTTCTTTTTTTTTAATTTTATTTTAGAACGTTTTAATTTTGTTCATATGAATGTTGCCAATTTCATTTTATTTCATTTATTCATCTAAAAAATTAAATGATCTTTGGACAAATACTTTATCATTATGAAAATCATTTTTAATGAAAAAAACAGTTTTGATTTATTCTATTTTTAAATGTTCATTAATATGAAACTGTAAGATGAAGATGGCTCATCCTATGTATATTTGTGTAAATAGCTTATTTTATTATCTCTTATTATGTTGGTTGGTGTATTATGTATGTGCGTCGCTTGTATATGTATCCTGATTGGTCTGTGTATATATACGTGTATCCCGATTGGTCTGTGTATATATACGTGTATCCCGATTGGTCTTTGTATATATACCTTTGTTCTAATTGGTCGACGTATATCCATGTATATATATATATATATATATTTATTTCGAGCGTAGTTTGGCGTTATATTTTCTTTTAAACACACTCCGTTGAAAACTATGGCCCACTTGGCGTTTATCAATTTTTTTTATGGTGCCCTCGATTTTGCGGTAGTTGAAAGACGTGAGACTTGTTTCCGATTTCCGAAACTGCAGTAAGCCTAATAAAACATCTAAAACAAGTCTCACGTCTTTCAACTACCGCAAAATCGAGGGCACCATAAAAAAATTGATAAACGCCAAGTGGGCCATAGTTTTCAACGGAGTGTGTTTAAAAGAATATATATATATATATATATATATATATATATATATATATATATATATATATATATATATATATATATATATATATATATATATATATATATATATATATATATATATATATATATATATATATATATATATATATATATATATATATATATATATATATATATATATATATATATATATATATATATATATATATGAGAATCCTTTTCCCTTTCTGTAAACTCCGCCTCGCTAAATGCGAGCCAGTCCCAAGCCTGGAGAAAGGAGGAGGGAAAAGTAAAAAGGATCAAATTCTGATCCACGACAGGAAGTTCTTTAGTGCTTTCTACATACAGCCATTAGAGTCTTAAAACACCTGGTGTAAAGGACTATAAACTATTATAAAAAAAATCCCTTTCTGCAACCTCAGTGTATATATATATATCCTTTTCCGTTTCAGTAACCTCAGTATATGTATATGTATATATATATGAAACTCCGCCTCGCTAATTGCGAGCCAGTCCCAAGCCTGGATGAAGGAGGAGGGACAGTTAAAAGGATCAAACTTTGATCCACGACAGGAAGTACTTATGTGCTTCCTACATACAGCCAATTCAGTCTTAAAACACTTGGTGTAAAGGACTATAAACTATCATAAAAAAAAAAAAAAAAAAAAAAAAAATATATATATGAATAACTCCGCCTCGCTAATTGCGAGCCATTCCCAAGCCTGGATAAAGGAGGAGGGACAGTTAAAAGAATCAAACTTTGATCCACGACAGGAAGTACTTATGTGCTTCCTACATACAGCCAATTCAGTCTTAAAACACTTGGTGTAAAGGACTATAAACTATATTAAAAACCAAATATATATATATATATGAATCAACTCCGCCTCGATAATTGTGAGCCAGTCCCAAGCCTGGATAAAGGAGGAGGGACAGTTAAAAAGATCAAATATGATCTACGACAGGAAGTACTTAAATGTTTCCTACACAGCCATTTCAGTATTAAAACACCTGGTGTAAACTACTATACACTATTATAATATATATATATATATATATATATATATATATATATATATATATATATATATATATATATATATATATGTATATGTATATATATATATATATATATGTATATATATGTATATATATATATATATATATTTATATATATATATATATATATATATATATATATATATATATATATATATATATATATATATATATATATATATATATATATATATATATATATATATATATATATATATATATATATAGTCCCAAGCATGAATAAAGGAGGAGGGACAGTTAAAAGGATCAAATTTTGATTCACTACAGGAAGTACTTATGTGCTTCCTACATACAGCCAATTCAGTCTTAAAACACTTGGTGTAAAGGACTATAAACTACCATAAAAAATATACAAAAATAATTAGTCGGTTCGTGAAATCTAGATTTCGAGTTTCAGAGAATAGAATCTGTAGTTAAACAAGTTGACAAAAGTTATCTAATAGAATTAAAAGTGTTGTCAGAATTAAGAGATTTCTGAAACGTGAAATAATATTAGATTGAGTCAGCACGAAAGAAGTACTAAGCCGGAATTATAATTCGTGAAATATTGTGCTATAAATAACTTCAAGCTTTAACGCTACGAATCGCTAGAAAGCATATTCGTCTACGTTTACACAAACATGGAATAAAACAAAGTATCAAGTAAAATATCGCAAATAATAATGCAATATTTTTTCAAAACTAGTATCCTTATCACTATCACAATACTTTTATTGTTAAAAAATCACTATCGCTATCGCAATACTTTTTTTTGTCACACAAGAGTTGCACAAGAAATGGAAGGTTAATGTTGATGCAGTCGAGTTAGAGGAGGCCATTAAAGAACAGGTTGAATATGAAAAGGCAGAGACAAACTCATTCATACAACTAGTACTCCACTCAAGCCAAGAACTACAAAGCAAAGAAAACTGGAGTAACTGACCCCAAGCAATTCAAGGCTGATCCACTCCATTATGAGACTGAAGTACTCCATCTACGACAGTCACAAGTTGCCTTACGACATGGATTTCATAGTGAAATGCAGCCTACCATTCTCAATTGTTGATAGCGAAGGATTTAAGGAGTACACCTTAGCAATTGCTCAGAAACTGGACCAAACCTGTGAATCCATTCTTGGATATTCCTACGACTAGAAAACTGTTGCAGTTCATGATGATGCAGCAATCCCAAAGTCAATGTGGATCAAAGAAAGCTGTTTTGTGTGTTGATCATGTGTTCAACATGGTCCTACAAAAAACAGTTGCCAGAACAGAAGATATGAAGGAGTTACTTGAAAATTTCTGCACCGGTCATCATTGTCAGAGCAAAATTTGGAAGCAGTTTGCAAAGATGTGAAAATGTGAAAGGTAAATAATCTATTCAATATTTAAATAGTAGAGGACTAGTTTAAATTTTTAGATTGATAGAACAAAAATTGAGTGAATTTGAATGATTAGAATAATATAAATTAAAACTTCAAAAAATTTTTTAAATTAATTAAATGAACCATCAATTTGTAATTTACCAGGTAACCATGTCAGTAAGCTATATAATGGTGGGAAAATTTTGCCCCCCCCCTGGAAAATGCTGAATTTACATCCCTGATTTTTATCCCGAAATATTCAGTAGAAGTGTCACTACAATAAGAAACGTGCGCCAATTAACAATTGCGGGATTACGTGCGCCCTGATTGGCTATGACAAAACACACCATCAATAAACAAAAGATACTAAATCGGGTACTTTTAACAGTATCACTAAAGATGCAGACCGATATTATCTACTATGTTGTTTATAATTGTACTACAGAAATTCCCAAATATTTCACTTAATCCGTTTAGCCAATCATAAAATAGATTAGGGCTAAGATCACTCTCAGGCGCATTTGCAATATTATGAAAATGGTACTAACCAAACTTGATCCAAATCTGGCCAGAACCCGACCCAAACCTGAAGGTTTTTAATTTTGAAACCGCACCCGAACCCAAAATTTTGAAAATCAAAAACCCAAACCCGATTTTTGAAAAGTTGAAAACCTGAACCCGAACCCGAAAATTTAAAATTCAAGAACCCGAATCCTTAAATTCAGTCGCCGAATTACAAAATTATAAAGGATTTTTAAAAAGCGAAGTTGTTTACAGTTTTCTTGTTAAATGCTTTTTTTTAACTTCACCGTGTTTGCTTGCTTGCTAGAGCCATACGTTGGGACATTTTACCACTTTAAGAATTAACTTCCCGTTATCCAATCAAGTTGAAATTTGTTAGTTTTATTTTTCGCTGTGGACTTTAGATTTTAGTAAATTTTCAGATCGATTGGACTGCGTTTGAGTGAATTATAGAATAAAATCAATTAAAACTTTAAAAAGTTTAAAACAAATTATTAAATTTATGCAGAGAAACGAATCACTAATTTTTAGTTTATTTAAAGAAAGCAAGATTCCATTTTTAAATTTTAAATTTATAATAAAAAATTTGTCTATTCCATATTGATTGGAAAGTTTTTATTAAGTCACTTAGTTGTTTGAGACCGTGTCTGTCCGCGAGTTGTTTGAGAATCTCCCCTTCTCCCTCTCTCTTTCTCTCTCGTGAATGCATCACATCATCGCATGCATGCTAACAACACGTGAGCAACTTTACTCTCTTTCTCCCTTTCTCCCTCTCTCTCTTTCCATTCTTAGTTGTTGGAGATCAGATCAGACTGCTATTATATATGTGCGTATTGCATGCATGCTAACTACTGTGTGCACACTACTGCACACCATAGGTCTGCTTTCAGCTGGCGAAAAAAACTAAAAAAACTCGAATGCTTACAAAATTTCAAAAATGAAAAAGTAGAAAATAATTTTTACATCACAAAAAATACATTTTTACGTTGCTACAATAGCATTCAAGGCTGCTTCAACCTCCACTCCCAGATATCTCTCTACTTTGCTACACCCATACACTCCCTCCCGTCAGCTCCGCTCTTCAACTCAATTTCTTCTTCAACCCCAATTTTCACACACTAAGTTTGGTGCACGAGCTTTCCGTGCTGCAGCTTCTCTGGTTTGGAACTCACTTCCTTCCCATATCAAATCTGCTTCATCTCTTTCCCTCTTTAAACGTACTTTAAAAACTCATCTTTTTCAGTTAAATTAGTCAGTTCATCTCACGTTTTGATTTGATTTGATTTTCTTGCACCCTAAGAAGTATAAATTAATATTCCTATAACTCATTTACAACTAAAAACATTGCAGGCGCACATAGGCTACAACATCAAAACTTTAGAAAAACAAATAGTTATAAAAAATAATTTGACGCAACGTTTTTCATTGTAAATGAATTATAGGAATATTATTTTATACTTTTTAAGGCACAAGAAAAACGTTGTTTTTTTTTTAATGTATTTTTTATGATGTAAAAATTTATAATTTCAATCTTCACATACTTCGCATATTAAGTATTTAGAAGACTGTGGTCAATGTATTTATATCTTATAGACTTACTATCATCCAACAAATCTTTGCAAAAAATGTTTAGTTGCGGAATTAAAAAATCATAAAGGATTTTTAAAAAAACAAAGTTTTTTTACAGTCACTTGTTTTACAATTTATTAGATGACCAGGAACTCAAAATGATAAGCTATCAAGATACCTGTTTAAGCATCTCTCCTTTATTGCAATAATTGTCTAACCACTAGAAGTTTGCAGCTGAGTTTACAATGAGTTACCTTAATTTGCTTTGAAACAGATTAATTGAAACAATTTTTTTTGCATTTCTTGCTTTGGCAATATTGTTATTATTTGTAATGGCAACACTGTCAGTTTTTTACTTCCTAACACAGTCTAGCGAGCTTGCGCAATGTGTAGCCCGTGTTTTGTGATTGGTTGAGGGATTTAATAATGACAGATAGAAGAGTTTATAAAAATTTTCATCTTGTTTCAATTAATCTGTTCGATACTGTAGATTACTAACTAAAATTTGAATAATTGTTTTTTCTACTCATCAATCTTTCTTTTTTGAATGTCTAAATAACAAGAAATAATTACCAACCTTGATCAAATGCTCATAGATAGGTTTTCACATAAATAATGAACCAATCTTTTCAATTGCTCAAAATCTTTTCATCAATGAAAACTACTTCTATGCAAAATTATGTTAAAATTGGGATATGATACTCCTGCAGTTGCATGGTTTTGTGTTGGCTAACAGTTTTTTTTTTTGCAAGTGTGTTGAAGTTACTGTAATTATTGCAAACCACTGACCGGTTTCATATGCTATTTTAGTTGAAGATATTGGATTTGCTATGATTTTTGTTAGTATTGCTGTTTTAAGTTACCTTTCTGTTAACAGACTCTGAAGATGACAAAACATGTTGAAACGGAGCATCAGTATAATAATACAGAGAAACAAATATTTTTTACTCATATCGGTTTTGCACAGAGGAAATGGTTTAGAAAAATAGAGGGGGGTAGCTACGAAACTGCTTTCTGCTAAATGGCATACTGTATTTTTACGAGCTTGTAACTTATGCCACACTTTATAAAAAAAAATTTTAATATAAAAAACAGAAACAGATTCATTGCTGAAAGTAACCCATAAAAAATTACCATCATTTTTCAATTGATCAGTAGAACTTTTAAATCCTAAGGCAGACCACTTCAACAATGATGCACCATCACAATCAACAGATGCATTCAATCTATCTCTGCAGAGCTGTGTAAATTCATCATAAAAGCTATTAATGATAAGAAATTAAATTTAAAAACATAGATGACATCATCACTACTTGTAATGCTTCAAAAATGCCTTTAACATATTTCTTTTTATTGTTCTTGCTGTTATAATGATGATGGAAATGTAACTGGAAATCAGAAACTTTATTTTTTGAAACCTGGATAAAAAAAACATGCAATTTAACACAGAGAATAAAAAAGAAACAAATCAAACTTGGACATCTAAAATTTCAGCACCAAATCTACCTCAGATAACTTATGGTCTCCAAACCAGAAAACCCAACACTTGTCAGAAGTTGTACATTTATGTCCAGACATAGAAGGGTCAATAATCATTGCAGGCCATGATTCCCAAGAAGCTAATGCTGACCAAACAAGAGATCCCTAACACAATAGGCAAATTATGAATAGATAAAATCAAGCATTGACTAATATATTCAATTCATTTGTCAAAAAACAAACCACATTAAATAATGAAGTTTCTTTCGAAATGAAAGAAGTTTGACTGGTCTTCTTCGAATCAACTTTTTCATAATTAACTCCTTTTTCATTTGTGTTACTGGAACTCAAACATTTGACAAGAACTTTACTATTAGGAACTACAGATAGATCATCTGAAATCTTAAGATTTTCAAGGTTTCCTGAAACATTCAACTCATTTGATACACATATTTGTTTTCTTTTTCTTGATATTTTCAATTTTTCAGGAGACACATTTTCACTTGAACTTTCAGAACAGCAACCATTTTCATTATCATCGTATTTCTTTCTTGAATTAGTGCTCATTCGAATAGACTGAAACTTTTTTGGTGATTTTCTGAGACCAAGCGAGCTGTTTCGGATGATTTCTTTACATAACTTCTAAAAAAAAATTAAACACCTAATTTGTTAACGCTCAGTTACATCCATAATTTGCTTAAAAAAATAAATAATAATTTTCCAACTGGTAGTTTTAAGCTATAAAACTAGCCAGGAAACTTTCCCCAGCAGGTCCTGTAAATAAAGATAATATTGTTGAAAAGTGTCTTATAAACTTCATGGTGTCATGTACCATCGTTAGCAGATGACATGCAGGGTCATCGGAGACAAAACCCTGTAATGCACACAATATGGTCTCTAACTTACAAGACTCTTTCACTGCCATCTTCAACTGGTGTGTTTCCAAATGATTCCAATGGAATGCTAAGAAGATGAAGGTTATTTGGTTTGGATCTCTGTAAGATGGATTTGGCGAATAAATGTCTAACTCTCAGTTCAGACGTGATCTGATCGGTCGACGTGATTCATAACCTGAGTGTTTACTTTGATATATGGCTGTACATGAATAAATATGTGGCCCCAGCCGCCAAGACCTGTTTTTTCAACTTCCACCGTTTGCACTTGGTTCGAACGTGAACAGCTGCACAATTGGTATCCAATTTTATAATTTCATGGCTGGATTACCAATTACCAGCCTCGACGCTAGCAATTTAAGAGAATTCTAAATGCAGCATCTCGGTTGTTTATGGGCTTCAAATTTCCAGACCATGTGTCACAGGCTTTCTGTGAACATCACTAGTTACCAATCTCCATGTAAATTAATTATAAACTGTGTCTCTTTGTCCGCCATATCATCAACGTTCAAGCACCTTTGTACCTCACTGAACTAGTCACTTCTGTAGCAAAATCCCTGGTTGGGCATCACTTATGCCCTGTGGGAAGGCATGATTTAGCCATTCTCAAACAAAACTCTTCAATTAGAGCGTTTTCTCTTGCTGCTCCGAAGGCATGGAATGAACTGCCTGTTGACCTCAAACTCAAAGCAAACACAAATCTGTTCAAAAAGAAACTCAAAACAATCCTTTTCAGGTCTGCTTAAAATAATCATCCTCATTTCTTGAAAAAATTCTGAATTTTACTTTCTTTATCTTGTTTTTATTGCTTCTTCTTGTTTTTTCTCAACCTTGTGTTCATCCAACCTTTAAATTGCATTTTCTTATTGTAAAGTGGCAGCTCCTTTTTGTAGCACTAAAAAAATGACTTTCAAATAAAAAGAAATAAGAAATAAAACTGTTGACAATTTTCATGACATGTAATTTATTTATATTCCCAAGATATTGAAAAAGCAATTAAAAAAATCAAATGGAACTACAGTAATGAACTTGTTAACTCATAATAAACAAGAGATGCTTATTTATTTATTCTTTAAAGTAATGTAATAGCCTTTCATATAATATCTAGGTACTAGCATCACCCACGCAGAGCATCTGCAAGTCCAGAAGTAAATGTAACGTCTCTCTCTCCTCCTTTATAATTGTCTCTTTCTCTACCTCTCTTTCTCCTTCCTTTTTTATTGTTTCTTTGTCTCTCTTTCTTTCTCTTTTTTTTCATTTCTTTCTCTGCCTCTTCTTCCCTCTCTAACTTTTTTGTTTATTTCTCTCTTTATCTCCCTCTCTTTCCCTTTCTTGTTCTCTCTTTCTATCTATCTCTTTTTATTACACACTTTTACTTAACTTGACTTTTCTGTCTGTCTATCTGTCTATCTGTCTGCCGTCAAATTTTGCAATCGATTTTAAACTAACTTCCCGATGAGCTACAGACTTCAAAAATTTAAACATACTTCCGAACTAATTAATAATGCACTCTATCAAATTTTCGGATCGATTGGACAAAATTTAATTAAATAATTATTTGTGATATTTTCGTCAAACTATTTTTTGTCTATGCTAATATGTTTGTTGTTTATGTAGTAAAAAAATATAAAAGTGTGTTTTTAAAAAACTTTGTTTTTGCTTCACTTGTTTCTCTCCTTCCTTCTTTTTATTGTTTTTTTTTACGTGTGCGAGGTTAGCAATATTGCTGGCTGTGCAAATTAAAAAAAAAAATTTGTGCACTGGGGGTGTGCTATACATCGTTGGATGGGGTTTGAAAAAAAGGAATATAATGATATAATTGGTTTTTCTTCGATTCAACAAATAAAAAAGTTATAAGCCAAAAACGATGATTTTCCTACCAAAATTGCATAAAATAATCCTTAGATCAGCGGCTCTCAACTTGTGGGCGTTGCCTGACGATTTTACAGGGGTCGCCTAAGACCTTCAGAAATTTAAGTTATTTTTAAACAGGCTTTTTAAACTTGAAACTTATCTGCGTTGCTCAAATAGCCATGTACAATGGTACTAATTTTTTTTCCCACAACAAACCTTTGTGAAAAAGGCTTTTCAAGGTTATTAGTTATCAAGTCTAAATACAAGAGTAGATTTGATGCTGAAAATTATTTGTGTTGTGCTCTATTAAAGACTGCAAACATTTTCTAAAACTCTGCCCCCCCCCCAAATGATGCCCCTGAAAGACCCCACTGAATTTCTGACCTGGTGAGAATGAAGCAAGCACAGCCTTCTCACTGACAATTTAGCAATTCTATTTTGGAGCTGCAGCATTAAAAAGTTGAAATAAAAATGATCAATCTTATTTGATAATAAGATAAATTATAATTTGTATATACAATTTATAATATATAATTTTTAATTGGAACCCCTGGAAATAATAGGCTAATTTTCTAAAATCAAGACTATCTATTAAAAAACTAAAATGTATTGTAGTATTGTAGGAGCATGACTGTTAAGTCTAAGTGCAATGGTAATTGTTGTAACAATGCAGTTATCCAGAGTGAAAGATGAGCAACCCACATAATTTTACTGTTGGGGGTCACCACAGCATGGCAAATTTTGTCAAGGGGTCGCTGCACTAAAAAGATTGAGAACCACCGCCTTAGATCTTTTTTGAGAAATTATAAATTTTTTTAACTGCTGCACTGGAAATATCCAAGACGCCTGTTTTTAGATAATTTAATTTCAAATCCAACGATGTAACTTTCACTTCCATAACTTAATAAATAAAAAAGTTATAGAATAAAACGTCGGACCGTATACCAATTTCTCCCAGCAAAAAGAAACGTAAACAAACACTGGGGAGCAATACGATTGAACAAGCCGCAGTGAGCCAAACTCATTTGTCCAAACGTATGCTCCTCAGTGTTTATTTTATGCGATTTTTGTTGTTTTTGGCTTATAACTTTTTTATTTGTTGAACCGAAGAAAAACCAATTATACCATTAGATTCCATTTTCAAAACCTCATCCAACTATGAATAGCCCAGCCCCAGTGCAAAACAATTTTTTCTAAAAGATTGAATAATATTAGCAGAGATACATGATATAACTAAGTAGATGTAATTCAAAATTTATAAAAAAAATACTACGTTTATCAACTAATCTAAATAAATGAGCTAATAAAGATATTTCTTCTCTTTGGTGGGAAAAATCTTGGGGGCCGCGGTCCCCCAGCCCCCAGCCCCCTCAAAAGGGGAAAATAAATGGAGTCTTTTTTGGCTCTTCTGAAATAGCACCGTAAATAAAATTGTCTGCCCGAACAAAGCAATTATAATTAAAGTGTTTATTACAAATTGCTGAAATGAGAAATCATTTATAACTCTTTTAATTATTTGTGTACTCAGGTTACATTAGTTTTTTCTCAGTAAATTAGTTAACGCTAACTGTTCTATGCTTTTTTGGACCTCCCGTAATAGCTCTTAGGCTATACATTTTGCCCCTGAATTATTTCAGCCCCCCACTTCAAATACCTCTTGTATGACTACCCTCTAATATAAAGAAAAATTAAAAAATATTACAGAAATTTTTTTATTTAAAATTTATGACTAGCCCCCTCCAGCAAAAAACGCTGGTTTATAAACATACAAAAAAGATACATTTTTTATCAAAATAAACATTTCCGAACCATAGTTTAATTTGCAGAAGTTTTAAGATAAAAGTTGCATCTTCATTACAAAAAATGGTAATCTTTCCTACAAACGGCCCGTGCCGAAAAAATAGTCGTATTTTGATTATTTTATTACAATAACATAAAAAAACAAATTTTATACCAAATTGAATTTAAAAAAAAACATTTATTGTAATTTGAGAGACTTTGAAAACGGTAAGTAGTACCCTTCCAAGCACTATTTACATCGTAGTTGTGAGTGGTGAGGTACGATGATCGTATGAATGAAATGAATAAAAAAGAAATCAAATTAGTTTATAATAAAATTTTATTTAAAAAACAAACTATCAGTTATAAAAAAAATTAATTTTAAATTTTTAAACTTTTCTATGTAAAACGATAAAGAACAAAAGGCGAGAGAAACAACAATGTAACCCCGCTAGTCACTTTATATGAGGTCGCTACTATTGCCCCAGCAGTTCGCCGTGACTGCAATCTGTAAGATTGCAATCCCGTATTAAAATTAAACCCTAACCCTAACTTTAGTCCTAACCATACCCCAACCCTACCCCTATCCCTACCCCTAACCATGCGTGTGAAGTTAGCCTCGAGGCTGGCAATGCTAATTTTTAAAAAAAAAATTGCTTGCCCTGGGGCTATGCTATACATTTTTGGATGGGGTCTAAAAAATGAAATCGAATGGTATATTTGGATTGCCTTCGGTTCAACAAATAAAAAAGTTATAAGCGAAAAACGACGATTTTCCGCCGAAAATTGCATAAAATCAATCTTGGCTCTTCTTTGAGAAAACCGAATTTGTTTTAAACTGCTGTCCTGGGTATATCCGAGACGCTTGTTTTTAGATAATTCAATATCAAATCCAACAATATAACTTTCGCTTCTCAAAGTTATTAAATAAAAAAGTTATCGAATAAAACGTCGGACCGTATACCAATTTCTTCGAGCAAACCGAAACATAAACAGACGCTGCGATTGGACAATCGAGTCTAGCTCACTGTGGCTAATTATGCAAAATATGCAAAGTGGCTACTCGTTAACACCTCCTGCGTATTCTAACGAACTTTAGGAAAAATTTTATTTTTAAGAAAATCTATTGAAGTTTACGATTACAAATTTTTTTTAATGGAAACTTTTGTTAAAAAATTAACTATTTAATAAAATCTAAGCATAGCATGCAAGTGAAAAGTTTCGTTTTAAACTCTTCCTTTGAAAACATTAAAACAGTGCATTTTTTCGCACTCAACACAGTCCCCACTTGCACCCTCTCCACCGTTCCCGCAATACAAACAATAGTTTGTCATTTTGTCCGAGGCCAGCAGGATCTCTTTTAACCACTGTTCCCTTTCACAATCTGGATTAAAAGAACCACTCAGATCTTCTCAACGATCCAGTCTTCTAATAAAAATGCCTACAAAAATACCACAATTGTAGGCATCATTCTGATGTTAGTCACGGGTGGCTTTTTAATGTTTAGATATGATGGATTTATAAAAAAGCATTATTTTTCAAAAAAAGTTTGTTAAAATACGCAGGAGGTGTTGACGAGTAGCCACTTTGCATATTTTGAATATTTTGCATAATTAGCCACGGTGAGCTAGACTCGATTGTCCAATCGCAGCGTCTGTTTATGTTTCGGTTTGCTCGGAGAAATTGGTACACGGTCCGACGTTTTATTCGATAACTTTTTAATTTATTAACTTTGAGAAGCGAAAGTTATATTGTTGGATTTGATATTGAATTATCTAAAAACAAGCGTCTCGGATATACCCAGGGCAGCAGTTTAAAACAAATTCGGTTTTCTCAAAGAAGAGCCAAGATTGATTTTATGCAATTTTCGGCGGAAAATCTTCGTTTTTCGCTTACAACTTTTTTATTTGATGAACCGAAGACAATCCAAATATACCATTCGATTTCCTTTTTTAGACCCCATCCAACAATGTATAGCACAGCCCCAGGGCAAGCAATTTTTTTTTTTTTAATTAGCATTGCCAGCCTCGAGGCTAACTTCACACACATCCCCTAACCCTATCCAAGGTAGTCGCATAAAAAGTTTCAAAATAATTTTTTTCTGAATTTGAATGGTATATCATAAAGTGTAAAAGAAAATTAATAAATATATAGCGAATCAAAGATCGCATACCAGCGCCTACCGCCATGGTAATAGTTATAACGTTATATAACACGCTACGCGATTCCTTCATTTAGACTTTTTCTAAAAACTGAAATTTTTTCTATGTAAAATTTTTTAAATTATAATTACATTATTTAATTAAAATAATTTTATATAACATTTTCCCATTTTAAATAAATTATTGTTAGTAATTATCATAATGTTTAAACTAGTGTTTACTTTTCATCCTGTTTATAGTTAATTATAGCCGAAAATTATGTATTAAAGATTACCCAAAAAATTACCCACCCACCCACCCCCCAGTCCTAAGTTGTTTTTATTATTGCAACCCATTGAATATCTTAAATATGCATGATTTAAAATTACAAAAATTTAAAATTGTAAATGATTCAAAATTTATAACGTCAAACTACTGTAGCATTTTAGATTTTAGTATGATTGGCAGTTACCTAGGGTAAATGACGCCTACGGCAAACACCAATCTTGCGCCCCTCTCCGACGATAGGTAACCTACGTTTTATTTTCTAAAAAAAAACTACTTTAGAATTTGGTAAAAAAATCACAAAAGTTAAATCTATTAACACTTTATTACAATTTTATCGTTCTTACTTTAGCTGACGCAAATTGTTTAATTATATTATCAAAGTCAATTTCTTTGGTCGTTTCTCGTTCTATGCTATGCTAAGTAAAGCAAGATCACATAATCGACTTTGGCCCAATTAGGAAAAACGTTTTCATCTCCAAACTGAACTATAAAATTAGGTTCAATTAAGTTCGGGTCTTGATATTTTTTCGGTACGGAAGTTAGCAGCGTTTTAAAATCCAAAAGTTCTTCATATAATTCTTGCCGATCCACATCTGTAGGTTTCTCCAAATTTCTCACAACGCTCTTTCAAGTAGCATGTTTCGGCTTTAAAACACAACCCTTCCGTATCAGGACGAAATCCAAATTTTTCATCAATTTTTTGCAAACGAACGCTTCTACTTTTTAATTCATTGAATAGACGTTCGACAGTCCCTTTCATAACTTTTTCTATTTCTTCTTTAGCTGATAAACCAGCATCTCTCGATGTTTCGCCATCCCATTCTTTTCTTTCTTCTTTGACGTCTTTCAAATTCAATGTCCTATTCATTGCAAATTCGATTCGAATTCCTTTTTTCGGTGAGTCACTAACTAACACTTCTCTTTCATCATGAAAATAATTTTGGAGAGCTTTTAAATCTAAAGCTTCTTCATGAAAGTTCATTTTAGGGTTCTACAACCTCTTTTGAACACGGTCAATATGAATTAAAATCTTGTTCCAAAACTCTAGTAACGTTAGAAAGTCAAATAAACGAAAAACGAATGCGTGCTTTTGCTTATGCAGTTTTTTATATTTATATCTATAAAAAAATTATTTTCATTTGCGTATTTATACGTTTGGCGCATTTTTGCGCCCCCTTCAGCTGGCGCCCATGGCACGTGCCATGCCTGCCATACCCTATAGTTACGCCTCTGATGATTAGTTATACATATGCATAATATAATCATGTTCATACAAAATCCACTACCTCGTCGTACGAACTAGAAAGAAAATTCCTAGTTTTGAAAAACAAACTGCTTTCAGTCATTGTTCAAATTAAAAATTTACTTATATCAAAAGTTTTCGATAAACGCAATTATTTTCGACAGAGTTCTTCCTTGCAAATCAACAACATCCACAGGCACACGGAGAGCGGACACGCGTCTACAGTCTGCTAGTAAGTCAAAAAAAAAAGTTACCTGGGCCAGGACACTTTGTAGTAATCCACCTGTGATGGCAACAAAGATATCCTCCAACCCGCATTGACAAAATATCTATGCTCCCACTTATCTACAGGCCCGTAACCAGGACTGTTAAATTGGAGGGGCAAGAATTTTATTTGGGTGGGCAAGTTTATATATATAAACATATACATATAATATATATTCCTCTCGCAGGAACATTTGTTCTTTTTCTGTTGCCCCTTATTTGTTTTTTGTCGAAATTGTGATTTTTTTTTTCTATAAATAGATTTGTGAAAAAAATATATATATATATATATAATATATATATATATATATATGTATATAGTGGTGGATCTAGACTTCTTTGGCGGGAGGGGCCAAAAACGGAGAAAAAGCAAACATTTGATCTTATATCCACAAACCTCACTGGAAAACCACTGCCAGATGCTAAACATTTTGTAATTTACCTAAAAAGTAATCAGTTTTTTAAGTATTTAAAAGAAAGTTAATTTTGGAATCCCACGGGGTGCATATTTCTAAATGGTAGTATGCGGCAATACAGAAAGGTCGACTAGCAGCCTAAGAGGGGTGTGGCTGAACGTTCTGCTTTACATATTTATAATTGCTATTCTCAATGTGGCACTAAAAATCTATAGAACAGAGAGACGAGCTGGTTTTATATATGTTATTATAAATAACATATATAAAACCATATATTATAAATAACATATATAAAACCAGCTATATTAAATCAGCTACATATAATATGGTCGCTTTTTCTTTATGTGGTTTCAACTTGAATTTCAATGTGTTTCATCCGTATTAATTTGTTAAGTGAAAGTCGATTCAGCTTAGCTCCTATTCAATGTCTCTGTCTAAACAAAACTTATAATTATTTCTGATTTTTAACTCAACTGTTCCATATTTTATAATATTTAATTTTATGTTTTAACATAGGGTTCTGAAGATGGCTTTATATAGCTGAAAATGGCTATACTTTTTATTAATATCAACAACATAACATTGAAAATGTGGAATTGAGTGCGATTTACGTCTAGCTACATAAGCCACGCCCCTCTTAGGCTGCTAGTCGACTTCTCTGTATTGCCGCATACTACCATTTAGAAATATGCCACGGGGACGGCCATGGCCTTCCCCGGCCCCCCTGGATCCGCTACTGTATATATATATATGTTGTGATGTTTATTTGTTCAGAAATCAGGTATCGATTTACAGAATGTAACTGGATTTAGAATAATAATTATAACTCTTGTAACCGGGACGTTACCGTTAAGGAAATAGGTTATCGATATTAATTTATATACACATATATATACATATATATATATATATATATATATATATATATATATATATATATATATATATATATATATATATATATATATATATATATATATATATATATATATATAAACATATACATACATATATATATATATACACCTCCCTCCTAAGCTAGACACCGCTGGTGTATGACTTGCTTTGGTGATTTATTACAAGTCGAGATGGAGCGTGTCGTTGTCTATCAGATCGCCTCAGTTGTAATGATGACGGTGAATGTGGTATTACTGATTCTGAGTTTTCAGTAGAAGGGAATGGCGTTGCTGCAAAGTCTTCTGTAGGCTGTTCTGGCTGGTGTTCGGTGCCTAGCTGAAAATGAACAGATTTTTGAGAACGGTCTGAATCCTGACCTTTCAGAATGCCTCTCTTTGTGTTAATGTTCTTTTCCACCGTTTGACCAGGTTCGGCAGTTGTGGCATTTTCTCCTTGTCTTGTATTCTGATAAGGTAAGTCAAATGTTTCGAGTAGTGTTGTTGTAAACTTCCATTCTTGACGTGGGCGTAACTGGTTGATGTGGCGCTTCCAGACCATTCCTTTTACGATAGTATCGTACAGAACTCTTCCCCTTCTACGGACAATCTGTCCTGGTATCCACGTCACAGGTCCCGGTCGAAAATCGCGAACGAACACCAATTCACCGTTTTGGAACTGTCGAGGTCGTGCCCCATGATGGCGGTTGAACTGTTTCTCCATGTCATTTGATCGAGGTGTTGAATGTTTGATGTTTTTCGGATGTAATTCGCTTAAGACCGAACGTAATTGTCTGCCTAGGAAATTTTCCGCTGGAGAGAGACCGTTCAGCGATGAAGCGCAGGGAGTGGTTCCAGGGCCGTAACCAGGAATTTGGAAGTGGGGGGCCCAAGAACTTTTTGGGGGGGCACTGTATAAATTTTTTGTTTACATAAGTTGCGCGTGCCAGTGATTTAACCCTCAAAATGAGCTTTTCGCAAAAAAACAGGTTAAGCGATTGAAATTTGAATCTTATTCTACCTTATTAATTTGAATTTGAAAATATTCTGAATCAACACGAGAACTTCCTAAAGCATGTAACGAGGACGCAAACAAACAACAAAGAAATTTATGTTAATGTGTAGTAGAGTGTTTTTGCATGCGGTCACTGCATCCGGTCACTGTGGTAAGTGTCTTCTATTAGCATCTCTCTTTTCCTCTCTCTGTGAGCTGTGATATTCTCTAGCCATTAACTTATTTACTATTATTTAGCATATCTCATTCCTTCTCAACGTGAGCTGCCTATTCTGCTAGGCTCCTAAGTTCTTTAACAGTACTATCTCCCTCTACATGTTTGTAGCCTAGCCTCTTTACAGTCTCTCTTTCATTCTCTACTGGACAGCTTATTTTGCTGGTTATTTAACTTTTCAGCATCTCTCTTTTTCTTGCCCTCTCAGTAGCTCTTTCTCTTGTATTATTATTAGAGAAATTGTGCGGTTTTATATTAACTGGACAGCAATACAAAAAACTGGGGGGCCTGAATGAGCTGGGGGGCCCGACCAAAACTGGGGAGGCCTGAACGAAATCAGGCCCCCCCGGCCCCATAGCTGGTTACGGCCCTGAGTGGTTCTGTAGCTGAATAAAAATGTTTGAAGAGATTCTTTGTAAGTTCCGTCATTTCTTAATTTAATCAAAGCTCTTTTGAAAGTGTCTACAAATCGTTCGGCCTGGCCATTGGATTGTGGGTGAAATGGTGGTGATCTCACGTGTTTGATCGCGTTTTCTGCACAGTATTCCTGAAAAACAGTTGAGGTGAATTGTGTGCCGTTGTCACTGACAATTGTTTCAGGCAATCCAAATTGTGCAAAAATCCGCTGGAGTGTATTTATCGTGTTGGATGTGGTGCTGTTTGCCATCTCTATTATTTCTGGCCATTTTGAGAATGCATCTACTACTACGAGATACATTTGTCCATGGAGCGGTCCAGCATAATCGATGTGAATTCGACTCCAGGGTTTGGTTTCTTTTGGCCATGAACATAAAGTGTTTTATGGGTGATTTAGCTGCTTGTTGGCATGAAGAACAGCTGCGTGTCCAGTTTTCTATGTCTTTATCAATGCCGCTCCAATAAACGTGTTCTCGGGCCATTATCTTCATTCGAGTAATACCCGGGTGGCCTTTGTGAAGCATTTGAAGTACTCGTTTTTGCAAAACCTGAGGGATGATTATTCGAGAACCAAAGAATAAACAGTCTTCATGTATCGTTATTTCTTTTTTTAAGAGTTCGAGTTTGCTGGTTTTCAGTGCTTTGTTTTCGTTCCACTTTCCTGTTTTGACATATTGGAGAAGGGGATTTAACTCATTGTCTGTTTTTGTTGCGTCACAGATTTCTTTATTTGAGACTGGAAGTTGTTTGACGGCATTGATATACAGGGAGTTTATATCTTGATTGATAGTTGCTATCAATGTGTCTTCTTCTGATGTTTTATGTGGACCTATAAGGCGCGAAAGTGTGTCAGCTTGTCCAAAGGACGGGGTTCTGCAGTATTCAATTTTGAAATCATAATCATGATGGCATGACTTTTTTATTGCCAAAAATGGCAAGCAGAGGTTGATGGTCTGTTAATAGAGTAAAGTGGCGTCCATAAATATAACGGTGAAACTTTCTGACCGCGAAAACTAGTGCTAGACCTTCTTTTTCTATTTGCCCATATTTCTTTTCTGCTGGAGTGAGAGCTCTACTAGCGTGTGCAATTGCCTTTTCTGTTGCATCACTATATCTGTGTGATATCACTGCTCCAATGCCGTATTCTGATGCGTCGGCTGCAACTACAATTGGTTGGTTGGGGTTGTAATGGGTTAACAGAAGGTCGGATAATAAAAATTTTTTAGTTTCGTCAAATGCCCATTGACAGCTTTCAGACCACTGGAACACAGTGTCTTTTTTTAAAAGGGCGTCTAGTGGTGCTCTTAGATTTCTCATGCGTGGTACAAATGAGCTGTAATAGCTGATCAGTCCAAGAAAAGTACGGACCTGTCCAACCAGGGCCGTAACCAGCTATGGGGCCGGGGGGGCCTAAGTCCCCCCAGTTTTGTTCAGGCCTCCCCAGTTTTGGTCGGGCCCCCAGCTCATTCAGGCCCCCCCAGTTTTTTGTATTGCTGTCCAGTAAATAAAAAACCGCACAATTTCTCTACTGAGAGGGCAAGAAAAAGAGAGATGCTGAAAAGTTAAAGAATCAGCAAAATAAGCTGTCCAGTAGAGAATGAAAGAGAGACTGTAAAGAGGCTAGGCTACAAACATGTAGAGGGAGATAGTACTGTTAAAGAACTTAGGAGCCTAGCAGAATAGGCAGCTCACGTTGAGAAGGAATGAGATATGCTAAATAAGTTAATGGCTAGAGAATATCACCGCTCACAGAAAGAGGAAAAGAGAGATGCTAATAGAAGAGACTTACCACAGTGACCGGATGCCTTGACCGCATGCAAGAACAGTCTACTACACATTTCATTGTTGTTTGATTGCGTCCTCGTCACTTTCTTTCTCAGCGTTCAAGATCGACATTTTATCTTCAGCATTTGTTTTATTTATCGGAAGTTTTGTTACCACAAAGTGGTGAGAACTTTTTAAATACAATTTTAAATAGAATCTATTTTATACTATTGGTGTACCTAAGTTAAATAAATACTATTTAAAAAAATCACTGGCACGCGCAACTTATGTAAACAAAAAATTTATACAGTGCCCCCCAAAAAGTTCTTGGCCCCCCCACTTCCAAATTCCTGGTTACGGCCATGTGTCCAACATCTTTGGGTGGAGGCATATGAATTATTGCATCGATTTTTTTGGGGTCGGGACGACGGCCTGCAGCTGATATTACATTTCCCAAGTACGTGATTTCCGTCATTAACAAGTGGCATTTTTCAATTCTAATCCGGAAGCCATAATTTAAAATTCGGTCAAATAAAGCCTCTAAGTTCGTGTTGTGTTTTTCTAATGTCCGTCCCGTGACGATGACATCATCTAAATAGGCGGCAACGCCATCTAGACCAGTAATCATAGTGTCTATGATTTGTTGAAAAATACCTGGTGCTGATTTCACACCAAATGGTAGACGGTTATAACGAAACAAGCCTTTATGAGTGTTGATTGTTAAGAGCTCTTTACATTCTTCCGTCACTTCTACTTGATGGTATGCTTCTGCAAAATCTATTTGGGAGAAAACTGTCCCTCCATTTAATTTTGTGAAAACGTCATCCATGGTAGGTAATGGGTGTCTATGGAGCATCAGTGAGTCATTTAAGCCCGTTGAAAAATCTGCACAAAGTCGGATGGAGCCGTTTGCTTTACGGACAGCAACTATGGGTGCTGCCCACTGAGAGTGATCCACGGGAGAGATTATTCCTTCTTTTAGTAACCGGTTAATTTCGCTATCCAATTGCTCTAAAGCGGCATGAGGAACAGGGCGTTTCTTTCTAAATATGGGTTGTGCGCCAGGTTTAAGCTGTAAGGAAGCTGAAACTTTTGTGCACAGTCCTAGTTCCTGTCGGAACACATCAGCGTATTTGTGTTTTAATTTGTTTGTAATGGCTGTGCGTTCCGCGTCTGTGTTGAAGCTCCGTATTTCCATGACAGAATAGTTTTCTAACAGTTCTTTAAAGTCAGGAAGTTGTTTTATCCATGGCATTCCCATGAGGTCGTTTGAATCTGTGACGTAAACAGTACCCCGACCATGGTACTTTTGACCTGACTTATTTGCAACGGTAAATTTTGTCTCAAACATTCCTTCGGTCTTCACGGGTTGACCATTTGCTGCGCTTAGATTTGCCGTCGCTGTGGTAAGATTGGGGCGACCGATGGCTATCCATGTTGGACGAGAGATGAGAGTCACTTCGGCTCCGGTATCTAACCGAAGTTGAATCGGTCTATCGTTGATGATGACTTCAATGTACTGTTTGATTTCATTTCCGTTGTCTACTCGGTTAATGAATCGGTCTTGTCTAGAAGCACTCTTTTCTCTGTGTGTAAAAGAATTTTGTCTCCAGTTTGGATGATCCCGTGATACAAATTTTCGTGATCTGCGAAAATCTGGAGAACTCGTCGGTCTAACGTTAGGACACTCTCGTTTCCAATGTGGTCCGCCACAAATGGGACATGGTGTTTTTGGCTCTGCTTGATGTCGTGGTGACAATGGCTTTCGGTGAGGTGAGCTGTATCTGTTAATGGCCTGAATTTCTACATCCGGTCTTTCGATTGTTTTAGTATCATCCAGTGTAGTCTTAAGTCGTTCAGACTCTGCTATTAATTCAATGACTGTAATAGGTTTTTCGCTATTTTCGCTATCCAACATGCGTAACAGCCTGGAACGTATCTCGACATGTTCTTGTGCCTGAAGTCCTGCTAGATATTGGACACACTTATGTGTCTCGTCTGACATTCCTCGAAGCTCTGCTGCCTCCGCAGCAGCAATGATCTTATTTCCATAAGTGTTAAAATCACTCCCTGATGTACAAATTATTCAACTAAAGTCAAACCTTCGTCGAAAGAGACTTTTCTTAGGGCCAAATAGTTGTTCAAGGGTTGCGATAGTTTCTTCCCAACCAATGTCGCTGGGAAGCCGTGGAGAAATTCTGGTAGAAAAAACTGCATAAGTGTGGTTGTCCAATAGAGTTCGAAGAAGTTCAGTCTTTGACTCTTCTGGAAGATGTCTTTCGTGACCTTTGACAGTGTCTTCAAAACGTCTGAGCCACAGACTGAAAAATCGTCCTTCCTCTGGTTCGTAGGAAAACTTTTCCACTCTCTGACGTAGTCGATCAAAAAGTGTTTCTTTTGACTCTGTCTTTTTTTCTTTTTGGGACTCTATAAATTCTAACAGTTTCTCTGTGTCTCTGCATTTTCTTTCCTCAGTTCCTTTTCTTTTTCTGAATTTTCTTTCATTAGCTTTAGGAATCTTTCTTCGCTCTTTTCCATCTGCATCTTGTGTCTCTCTTCGCTTTTTTCAATCTGCGTCTGAAAAAGTTCAAATATCTTTTGAATATCTGCCATTGCGTGATTTTATCCCATCCTCGTCACCAATTGTTGTGATGTTTATTTGTTCAGAAATCAGGTATCGATTTACAGAATGTAACTGGATTTAGAATAATAATTATAACTCTTGTAACCGGGACGTTACCGTTTAGGAAATAGGTTATCGATATTAATTTATATACACATATATATATATATATATATATATATATATATATATATATATATATATATATATATATATATATATATATATATATATATATATATATATATATATATATATATATATATATATATATATATATATATATATATATATATATATATATATATATGAGTGTCTGTTTGTTTGTCTCCCTGTCTGTCTGTTTGTCCTTTGTTTTTCCAAAATAACTTTTTTAAATAATTTAAAAAAATACTCTAAATAGCCGTGGACCTATCCTCAGATTTACCAAATGTACACAAAAAATTTCATATAGATCGGTTCAGGCGTTTTTGAGGAGTTCAATTTCAAACACTATGACACGAGATTTATATATATATATATATATATATATATATATATATATATATATATATATATAGATTAATTTATTTCAATTAAAAATAGTTATAAAAATTTGAACTTCGGGGATCAATTTTCGAAAAAAAATTATGCTTCTTTCACTTATTTAATTCTATTAATTTTCGACAGTTTTTTTTAGAAAATACGGTAATATTTTTTCAAAATCCTCAGACTGCCTCAGGGTGGGCAAACTGGCTACGGCCCTGCTGATCTACTGTGAATAGAAGACTCCGCTTTTAAGAAAATTTTGTGTTTTATTGCTGGCAGCATTTTCTGCAAAAATTTAGTTTTTAAAACATTTTTTGCAAACAAAGTTTTGGTTGTAACTGTTTTCACGGACAGATTCTTCAGTTTGAGACTAGTTACCTTTTAACTATTCATAATCTTTTCTCCAAAATATTAAAAATATTAAAAGTTCTGTTCGCGGACGTACGTTATTTGTTATTTATTAATCGAAGCATCTGGTCTGAGTCCTGAGCTCGTGGCTTCTTCTTTTTCTGCCCCATTGCCGTCTCATTGTTGTCTTCCATGATATGTCTGCAACTACTAGTGGAGCGGTGAGTGGTGGCCACATTGCACTTCGTTGTCATTTCCCATAACTATTTTATTAATTAGGACATAACAAATAAGGCAATACCGAAGATCCTGCCGTTGTTGAATATTCAGCTCCGCCCCCAGGCGGAGATTATTTTATTAAAAATATTTAGCTCCGCCTAAAAGTTTATTTGGCGCTTATAAATAATGTAATTTATTTAGTTTTATAATATACACATATATATATTTTTAAATTAAATAAATTTTATAAAATGTTAAGAATCTGTAAGCATGGACAAAAACGCAATTAATATCTCATCGACTACTTATTCCTGCGTTAATATGGTCATATGATATATGCTAGGCTGACAGTTGATTGTTTTTCTTGCCAACTAACAGTTTTATTTATCTGCTACTCCTTTCGTAATGGTAATATACTCGACAACTAAATGACTTGACAACTAGCAGTTTATGAACCGGGGGCCACTTTTTTTGTCCAATACCAATATTATTTATAACGAGAGACTCGTCGAGAGTCTCTCAATTGTTGATATGTTCAGTAGAAATGAAACTTCGAAAACTTATTGTCAAAAGTAGACAAATTATTAAAATTGTATTTGGTTTTTTCGATATCAAATGCAACGCCAGAAAGAAGTTTTTCGGCATTGCGTCAAATTAAAACCTTTAACTATTTGCAGTCAAGAATGACTCAAACTAAATGAAACTATGTCATGTTTTAAACTGTACATAAAGATTCCTTTGAGTCAAATTCAGAGATTGTATTTTTTCAAAAATAAGTGCAATTAAAGTTCCTATGAAAAGGTCAATCACTTTGAGCCCTGATAAACCCGCTTGGAAGACGGCTCAAGTATCTTTGTAAATCGTAAATAATTATTAAAGTTGGACCGATCTCTAACAATTGTAAAAAAAGACTTTGCTGTAAATGTAGGGAATCAACATTGAATCAATACCACTAGTAGGGTAAAATTCCACGAGTTTGCTGATTGTATTTTGGCACAAAAAATATTACGTGCATGCCCACGATCATCAGCTATTTTTGGAGAGAAAAGAATATAAGATTGTGGAAAATTTTGAGAAAAAGTACTTACAACTACCCCCTCCCACTCATTGGCTATTTTGTGAAGGAAACTGGTATCAAATTTACGGTTGAAATTCGGCTTGAGCCGTATTTGAGACGTCAATATGTCAGCCGTAATCGAGCCATAAGAAGTTCGACCAGTCGAAATTTGAGCCGTAATTTTGCTCCAGCCACCCAACATCATGAAAAAAATTTGGTGCCCGGGTCTATACATAACCACTGCTTTAGTGCTGCAGTCTAGTGGAACTAACTCAAGTAATTTTTCAGGAATAGTGAATGAATCGTAAATAGTTTTGAAAAAAATCATCAGCTGTGTTCTGTCGGTGACATCTGTGCCCTTGTCGAGCACAAGTGAGAAATATTCACAGTTACCGACAATTGATGCCAGCCTTGTTGAAAAGTGTTCATTCATGTCAATAATTCTCCTTGCAACTGTTTGGTGTGGAAGGGAAACAGTTTCAAAACTTTTCGCAGTTTTGTCTTCACCGAATGCGAGAGCTGTCTGTATGTCGCAACCCTTTATAATTTCACCATCGCTAAACGGTTTCTTACTTTTTGCAAGTTCAAAAGACACTGTATGATGCCACCAAACTTGAAGTACGATCCACAGTTCCTATAAAATAAAGGTAATTATCGGTCCTATAGATAAAATTGTTTTTTTCCCAAACTCGGTGGCAGGCTGAATGAAACTGTCTGGCAGGCCGCCAGTTTGACAACCATGTTATAACCTATTGCCCTATTTACAAAATGATAATCATTTTTGCTTCCTTGTTCAAGATTACCGTGACAATTTTATTTATTTTTATAACCCATTTGGAAGAAGAAATGCCAATAGAAAATATACAAATAATTTTTAAAAATTTGTTCGAAAGTTATATCACATGCGAAACAATGTTTCATTTGCAATAAATCCAGCAGGTATGGTCAATAAAATGGCACCAGTGACTGAAATTAACTTGAGTGCACTGCTTAGATTTTAAATAGTTTAAATTTTTAGATAAACTTTTTAGTAATAAAAATTTTCTTTCCTAAAGTTCAATATATTTTTCGTAAAAATAAATTTTCCAAAATAAAAGACAACAGGAGGTGTTAACAAGTAGCCACTTTGCATAATTAGCGTAGGGAGCCACACTCGATTGTCCAATCCCAGTGTTTGTTTATGTTTCGTTTGGCTGGGAGAAATTGGTATACGGTCCGACGTTTTATTCGATAACTTTTTTATTTATTAAGTTATAGAAGCGAGAGTTACACTTTTGGATTTGAAATTGAATTATCTAAAAACAAGCGTTCAGTGCAGCAGTTAATAAGGAGTTATAATTTCTCAAAGAAGAGCTAAGGTTCATTTTATGCAATTTTCTTCAGAAAATCGTCGTTTTTGGCTTATAACTTTTTTTATTTGTTGAACTGAAGAAAAACTGAATACACCATTAGACCCCATATTTTAAACCCCATCCAACAATGCACACAACTTTTTTAATTTTAATTTAACACCGCCAACATATATTAACTGCCTGTTCTTTTAATTGTTAAAGATTAATTAATTGCAGGTAATTGAATGCAGGGCTGCAGTTGCCTGGAATGTTAAATCTCCTCTGACCATTGAAAAGGTTCAAGTTGCTCCTCCCAAAAAAGGGGAAGTCAGAGTTAAGGTAAGCTTACTATTGGGAGCAGTGGGATGGCCAACTGGGGCTTAAAACGTTTGCAATTTGACTAATTTTAAAAAATCTGAAAAAATGTTATGAAACCAAAAATAGTTTTTAGTGTTATTTCTTAGGAAATTACTATATTTTAAACTTGCTTCAGCATTCTCTAAAAAGAGGCCTATGTGCGAAATATATTAAGCAAAAGTGATTTTACAAGATTTGTTTAGTTCACGTTTTAATTATTCCATATAATAAATAGATATATCAAAATACATTCAAATTATAGATTGTTGAGGAACAATATATTACACAAAAATGATTTTACAAAAATTTAAAAACTTTGTGTCCGCCTTGCAATTTAATTTACTCAAACATTCAAGTTGAAATTCGGGTTTTAATTTTTGAAAATTTCGGGTTTTGATTTTGTAAAAGTTCGGGTTTTGATTTTTTAAAAGTTCGGGTTTCAATTTTTCAAAATTTCGGGTTCGGGTATTCATTTGTCACATTTTCGAGTTCGGGTATTTATTTGTCACATTTTCGGGTTCGGGTATTGAAAAAAGACCGGGTAGTACCAAACTTCGGGTTCGGGTACCCGTGACATCCCTAATACATACATACATACATACATACATACATACATACATACATACATACATACATACAAACATACATACATACATACAAACATACATACATAAAAACATACATACATGTTAAAACTGCTGAAAGCTCTTGGTTTTTCAAACCGAGAAAAAACTCGAGCCATCAAGGAGATCTCCCAGACAGCTGAAGCTGCATCTTTTTGGATTTTCGCTAATAGAAAAAAGAAAGCGCTACAAGATGCACACGAAATGGTTTAGCCTTGTTTACATTGGGCGATAATCGTTCCGGCGATTTCAAGTCTTGTTTCGAACAGTTTTCTGCTGAACTTTGAATTTTCGTGTTTCAAGTTAGGAATTTGGAAATTTTTCTCGCCGAAGGGGTTCCAGTTAGAAGTTGGTATAGCAATAGGCTGCTCAATTTCATCTATTCTCTTCGTATTAGCGATGCAGCTGCTTCTGAATGCAGTGGGTTCTCGCGTGGAGGAAGCTTACGTTGGCAAAGGTATCTTGATGCCATCGGTGAAGGCCTTCATGGATGATACAACTTTGGTTCTAAACAAATGTATCTCAATGCGACGGGCTCTTGATGCATTCAGCGGGCTGCTATCATGGTGCGGCATGAGTTTCAAGGCAACCAAGTCAAGAAGCTTATCTCTGCGACGAGGCAAGATCGACGACAACGTGACGTTTTCAGTTGCTGGCAACAGGATCCCAACATTGAGAGAAGAACTGGTTAAGAGCCTGGGAAGGTGGTATGACGATTCGCTTAACGACACTGGACGGTGTTCTGAGGTTCTTCGATCGGCATTTGAAGATATGAAGAAAATTGATGTGGCCCCACTCCAGAGCAGGTTCAAATTGTGGTTGCTTCAGTTTGTTCTATTACCGAGATTGCTTTGGCCTCTATCAATGTATGAGATGAGTTTACCATTGGTAGAAAAGCTAGAAAGGAAGATGAATAAATTTACAAGGAAATGGTTGGGTCTGCCTCCGGGATTTTCTTCGGTAGCTTTGTACAGCAAGACTGCCAAACTGAGGTTGCCACTGAAGTCTTTGGTTGAGGAGTTTAAGATAAACAAGATCCGTACGCAACTAATGCTGGATAACTCTTCGGATCAAAGAATTGTGGAGATGGGACCTCTTGTAAAGTCCGGAAAGAAATGGGTAGCCAGAAAGGAGATCGCAGAAGCTGAAGCCTCTTTACGTTGGACAGAAAGAGTTGGGGCAGTTCAACAGGACAAACGGGGTCTCGGGTCAACCCATCGAATTTGGTGGTCAAAAGCCAGCACCAGTGAACGAACAAGTCTGGTCATTCAGGAAAGAAAGAAAGCTATCGAGTCCCAGAGAATGATTAAGTTTGTTCAGTTATCTCAACAAGGAGACTGGACGACATGGGAAAATGCTGTTCAGCGTTCACTTTCTTGGAAAGACATTTGGCAATACACACCACTACGTTTGTCTTTTTTGATTAGATCTGTTTATGATCAACTGCCGTCATCCAGCAATCTTCGAAGATGGAAGTTGAAAGACGATGATTCGTGCATGTTATGTGGGCAATCGGAGACTCTCATTCACGTTCTTTCCTGTTCGTTTTCACTTTCACACGGGAGGTACACTTGGCGTCATAACCAAGTACTCCGAAAATTGCTTGACTTCGTCAAAGAAGCGTGTAAGAAAGCAAAGACAAGAGGAATACAGCAGAAAAGGAAAATCTACTTTTTGAGAGAAGGCAATCTGAAGTTCCACAGGTTCAGATCTACAAGAGACTTTGAATGTGTGATGGGTGCTGCCGACGATTGGTCGGTTTCAGCTGATTTGGATGGCGAAAGAAAATTTCCAGAAGCCGTGAGATCTAGCGGCTTAAAGCCGGATATAATTGTATATTCCGACTTGGCCAAGACAATGTTCCTGATTGAACTCTCTGTGCCATGGGAAAGTAACATGGAATCTAGCAATATTTTCAAAGAGGAGAGATATAGGGATTTAGCATGTGATTTGAATGCCAAAGGGTTCAGGACTGAAATTTTTGCAGTCGAGGTTGGCGTTCGAGGGTTGGTTAGCAGCTCAATGTTAAAACTGCTGAAAGCTCTTGGTTTTTCAAACCGAGAAAAAACTCGAGCCATCAAGGAGATCTCCCAGACAGCTGAAGCTGCATCTTTTTGGATTTTCGCTAATAGAAAAAAGAAAGCGCTACAAGATGCACACGAAATGGTTTAGCCTTGTTTACATTGGGCGATAATCGTTCCGGCGATTTCAAGTCTTGTTTCGAACAGTTTTCTGCTGAACTTTGAATTTTCGTGTTTCAAGTTAGGAATTTGGAAATTTTTCTCGCCGAAGGGCGTCCGCCTGATCAACGGACGTGGGCCCACCTCTCTCTTAAAAGCGTCAAGAAGTTTAAGGGCCGAAATGCTAAAATTGAGAGGTTCTTCTTCTGAAGACCTTCGGCGACGAAAGCTCGCAAAGAGTTAAAACACACACACATCATTGCGCTTTTGTAGTAGGAATGTCATCAGGAATGCATGAAACGAGGGCTTCTCAGTTTTTACCTTGAGCTCTTCCAGGGGCCTTTCAACCCTCACATTTGGTCAAATTACTTATTTTTACATATATAACCAGGGTATATTCCACGACCAACTTGAGTGGTTTTCTTAATGCTTACTTCAATAAGTCTTATTATTTTACCACAGCTCAAACAGATATTTTTTTTTTTACTCCAGATGAGAGGCTGAGTGTGTGTTTGTTGGTTTTAAATCAATCTAGATTTTAGAAGGTACACTAAAAGTACATAATAAAAATCTAAATATATTTTCTTGCTGACCAAAACACTTTGTTACATTTTATTCAACAGATTTTATTCACAGGAGTGTGCCACACAGATGCGTATACACTTGATGGTTATGATCCAGAGGGTATTTTTCCTGTTATACTTGGTCATGAGGGTGGAGGAATTGTGGAAAGTGTTGGTGAGGATGTGACAGAATTTCAGCCTGGTCAGGATTCATTTTTACACACTTATATTTAACTTGACATCTGTCATCAAAATTTTTGAATTGATTTTTTACCAACTTTTAGACAAGTTAGAACTTTAAAACTTTCGGCATTGACTTTAGCCACCTGTCAAAACAATATTCAATAGTTTCCGAAACGATTCAACAATTTCGAATAATTTCAATATTTGTCTTGTACAGCATTTAAAATGAACTTTTAGGTAATCATGACTATGACAAAAACTTATTAAAACATTGAACGAAGTATTGCTATGAACAATGGTAAAACTATTTGATTTGCATAATTTAAAAATGTTAAAGTGTGTTTTTAATCAACTTTTTTTTTAGCTTTCACTTGTTTATTTTTGGTGTGTTGTGACATTTATGTATCACACTATTGACAATTCCTTTTTCAGGTGACCATGTCATTCCTCTTTACGTTCCCCAGTGTCGATCATGCAAGTTTTGTCTCAGTGACAAAACTAATTTATGTCAGAAAATAAGGTAAAAATTCATAAATTGTTTCATACAGAGCATTGTTTTGATAAATCGTTTTGATAAATATGCTGCTTTTATTGTTACTACAACTACGATTGATTGAGGTAATAGGTAAATGGATTGGTGGTGGTGGTGGTTAAGCAGTAAAGCGTTCGCACGTCGGTTTATATGTCGGTGGTTGAGATTCTCCCTTAAGCAAGGAGTTTACACGCATTACTCAGGTTGAGTGTCTCGCGGGGTTAACTAACTCCTTTCACAAACCTTTAAAGAAAAGGTAAGACTGACTTCGATGAATACTTGAGGTCCTGTTGTTTTGAATGCAGGTTGTAAAGGTTTATTAAGAAAGAAATATACAAAGTTAAGCTAAAAAAAAATTTTAAACATTTCAGAGTAACACAAGGCCAGGGTCTTATGCCTGATGGAACATCAAGATTTAGTTGTGGAGACAAGATGATTTATCATTTTATGGGTTGCAGCACATTTAGTGAATTTACTGTTGTAGCTGCCATTTCTCTTTGCAAAGTATCTATATTATTATATGCTTGTTTTATAATCTAATTATATTATGTTGACCTGACTGCAAAACGATGCCAACTGTGAAACCGGCACATATTTCAGCATAATTTGGAGTATTGCCAAACAGATTGCATTAAAGTGCACAATAAAAAGGATAAAAAAATCTTTTTAACCTGTTTTATACCATCGTACGTTTTACGAATACACTTATTCGTGGCGTTGCATAAAATTAAGCGGTAACTATTTTTGTGTTTAAAATTTTTTTTATGTTAAGAAAGCTTCAAGGCTCTGTATAAATTTTTTTAAATAATTTTTTATTTGTGTTAAGTAGTTTAATCTGGGTTAGAATGTGAGCATTTTTAAGGTTTTCAACTGAAATTAATTAAAAATTTATTGTGCTAATTTCATGTAAGTTATCATAACGGAAGTTTGAAATATGGAAGGGACATGTATTCAAAAGTAAACAACAATGTTAATTAAATTTAATTGTGTTTACACTAACCCACAATCTAAGCATGCATGATTCATGCTCGTATTCCGATCGCTGGTTAAATAGGATACTTTATGCGAACGAGTCAAAATTAGTTTATTCAGTTTAGTTGTGCAGTGGTTGAGTTGGTGATAGTGTTTTTTTGCAACTTTCATTCTTTGAATAAAATGTTTGTAAAGTAAAAAATGAAAGGAGTCAAACAAAACGTTTCTTCACGTTAAAAGAAGCTATGGAACTAATTCTTGTAATTTTACCACCACACACATCAGGGCACGTGATTGATAAAGAAGGAAATGTTATTCCTTGTGATGTGCCGGGCAGGTAGCATGTTGATTATACCGTATTTTTTGCATATAACGCGTGTACGCAGATAACATGCGTTTGTATGAAAGTTTGGTATAACGCGCATATGTTAGTAAATTCTGGTATGACGCGCACACGCATATAATGCGCGTAACTTAACAAGTTTTGTAGAGGTGGGAAGTTTGATTCTTTTCAATGAATTGCTTTATTTGATTTGGTTCATCTTGATGATCTGTTCAATTAACTCTTTTGTTGAGCCAATCCAAGTTTATGCTATTTTGTCATAAATAATTCTTAATATCTAGTTATTTTTTCGTTATTTGACCAAATTTTGTAAATAAAATTTATGATTATCACATAAGTGCGGGCACCGCCGATTTGTTTACCTACGGCCGTAACAAATATATATATATATATATATATATATATATATATATATATATATATATAAATCTCGGGTCATAGTGTTTGAAATTGAACTCATCCGAAACGGCTAAACCGATTTTTATTAAATTTTTTGTGTACATTTGGTATGTCTGAGTATAGGTCTTAAGCTATTTCAAATAATTTTTTTTTAATTATTTAAAAAGTTATTTTGGAAAAACAATAAGGTGCAACTATGTTCTTTTTATAGGAAAATGCAACAGATAGATAGACATATATATATATATATATATATATATATATATATATATATATATATATATATATATATATATCTAGGGTTAACTCATGTCTATGTAAATAGCATACACATAAGTAAATAGCATACACACATATATATATATGTGTGTATGTATGTATGTATGTATATATGTGTGTGTGTGTTATTTTTATCTTTGTTACAATTGTACCGTTTCCTTTAAAAGGAACTTAATCAAATGTCATAACCTAATTTACTTTCATCAAATATCAACTTAGTTGTCGTCACTTGCCAAATAAAATTTTACATTAAGGATAAATTGACGGGAGAGCAAGCGGAACGTGAAAACAAGCGGAAACGGGATAGTAAATGGGAACGGTAGAGCAAGCGGGGAAAGAGACGGGAGCAAGAGAGAAGAACAATAGGAAAACTTTCAAAAACCCGGGCATTGTACACTCGATTGCTTTTCGAGACTGATTTTTTTTCGAGACTGATTTTTTTAAATTGTCATAATTTTGTACATTAAACTCTTAGTAAAAAAACAAAATAATTTCAAAGGCAAAACAACGTTTGCTGGGTCAGCTAGTATATATATATATAATTTTAAGAATCTGTGATCATAGACGAAAGGGCAATTAATATCTCATCGACTACTTCCTTAATATGGTCATATGCTCGGCCGACAGACAGTTGGTGGAAGTCAGTCAACTATAACATCTCAAGTCTCAACTTATCTACTATACTCCTTCCGTAATAGTCATATATAGAATGAGGTCAGTCAACTATAACATCTCAAGTCTCAACTTATCTACTATACTCCTTCGTAATAGTCATATGCTCGACAGCCAGTTGGTGGTTATGACTTTACAACTAGCAGTTAATTAGATGAAACCAGCCCATCGTAGCGTCTCTAATCTCTGATTGGTTGGCAAATTTGCTAAGCTCCACCTTTAATCCAATTACCTACGCAAATAAGCTTACTTAATAATGAGTTAAAAAATTATTCTTGGATTCAGTTCAGTGTGTTCACTTTATTCAATGATTCGTTCTAGGGATGTCACGGGTAGTACTTTTTGGAGTTTTCGGGTTTGTGAAACTAGAGTTTTCGGGTTCGGGTTTGTAAAACTCGAGTTTTCGGGTTCGGGTTTGTAGTTTTCCAAACACCGGGTTCCGGTACTGGCTTATGATTTCAAATTCCTGAATTGATTTTAAATTTACCTAGTATATATACATATACAAACAAGAGCGATCAATTCATCCATTGGACATTACACGTATTGAATAAACTCTAACAAGTTATTTTTTTAGCTTTCCAAATAATGTGATTTCTTTGGCCGAAGGAGGCTTAATTATTTTAGTTTGTTCGTGGCTCGGTCCGGCCAGATAATCAGGCGGATTAGTGGTCTAGCTTACACACTCACCAATAAAATGACCTATTTGTGTTATTTGTTATGCAAAGGTGATAATACAAAACTTGCATGGCTTGCGATTAGTATAATACGTTACCTCGTAAATTATTGTAATTTAATCATTTTTTTTGCGCTCGGTCCGGTCGGGTAATCAGGCGGATTAGTGTCCTAGCTTACACATTTGCCAATAAAAAAACTGTGACGCATAGATCATTTATAGACTTTGCCAGTTAAAGTTTAGGATTATGCAAGATTATCTTTATAACAAAGGGTTTTTGTTATATCAGATTCAGAAAAACTTTGAGTATATGAATGAATAAATATAAGGTTATATAACTGAAGTAAAAAGTTTAGAGTCATAGCTATCCGCGATTTCTTCGACCAAAGGTGGCTTAATTATTTTAGTTCGTTCGCGGCTCGGTCCGGCCTGATAATCAAACGGATTAGTGGTCTAGTTTACACAATCACTAATAAAATGAAGTATTTGTGTTATTTGTTACACAAAGGTGATAATACAAAACTTCTACGCTCGCGATTAGTATAATATGTTACGTCAACAAAACTTGTAATTTATAAATCTCTAAGACACAGCCTTTATAAAGATTTATTTGATCACAACTCCGAGTTCGGGTATTAGGCTTATAAATTTTCGGGTTCGGGTATCAAGTTTTTACATTTTCGGGTTCGGGTATCAAGTTTTCTCATTTTCGGGTTCGGGTATCAAGTTTTCACATTTTCGGGTTCGGGTATCAAATTTTCACACTTTCGAGTTCGGGTTCGGGTATCAGAAAAAGACCGGGTAGTACCGAACTCGGGTTCGGGTACCCGTGACATCCCTAATTCGTTCTTTTTGAGTTTGTGGATCTCTATACGTGTAGCGTTATTTTGTTTATCGTACTAAGTTGTAGTTGATACATTTGTTCTTTTCAGTAAGCTCGACATCTCAACAATATCAAGGTAAATGCTTAAACTTTGTTGTGGGGAGGCATACACTCGTTTTAGGCTACTTTTTAAATTTAGCGGTTAAACATTTGCACATCTTAAAAGCTTAATATTGCAGTTAATAATTTATTTTTATACAAGTAGGTATTTTAAATTTTCTGAGTAATGCATTGAATAACTTTTATAGTTTGACTTGCTAAAAATTGAGTTGCAAAGTTTCTGCATATCTCTTTATTTAAAAAAATATTTTGTATGGGCAACTTTTTTTTAAAGAATTTTAAAGTTTTTCAGAATCATGCCAGGAACTCAACGAAAATCCCACACTAGCGATTTTAAACTGAAAGTTGTTGCTAGAGCGGAGGATACGAGCAACAGAGAAGCAGCACGAGAATAATGTTGGCGAGTCTTCTATTCGTGAATGGAGAAAAATGAAAGACGAGCTTAAGGAAATGAATCCTCGAAAACGTGCCTGTCGTGGACCCACTGCCAAGTGGCCTCAGCTGGAGATTGACTTAAAACAGTGGATTCTTTCACGTAGAGAAGAAAACCAATCGATATCAATTAACGCTGTTCAGGTTAAAGCAAGGCTTCCTTATGAACATGAAATTGAGGGTTTTATCACAAGTTTTACGTGGATCTCCAAATTCATGAAAAGAAACGGATTGTCAATCAGAACAAGGACAACAGTAGGGCAGAAACTTCCAGAAGATTGGGAAGTAAAATTATTAAATTTTAGAGAATTCGTCTCAAAGGAGATATCTGAGATGGGTCTCTCACCTTTGGATGAAGTTCCATTGTCTTTTGATATTCCACCAACAAGGACTATAACACTATCAGGTGCAAAGACTGTTGCGATCACAACTGCTGGACACGAGAGGTCTTGCTTTACCGTTGTCCTTGCTTGCACTGCCAGTGGATCAAAATTAAAACCAATGTTTATCTTTAAGAGGATAATAATGCCTCGCGAAAAATTTCTTCCTGACGTGGTTGAAGTTTGCAACAAAAAAGGTTGGATGAACAGCAACGTAATGAAAATATGGGTAGATAAATGTTTCAAGGCCAGACCAGGAGGATTTTTTTTGGCAAAGTCATTGCTTATTGCTGTCGCAATGACTGTTCATAAAGATCAAAACATTCAAATTGGAGCTCACATAGCAATTATACCTGGTGGCCTTACCTCCAAATTACAGCCACTAGATATAGCAGTTAATAAACCGTTCAAACAATTTATCAGACAAGAATGGGACGAATGGATGCAGTCTGGGGAACACGACTTCACGCCTTTGGGACGACTGAAGAGAGCATCTTACTCCGAAGTGTGCAAGTGGGTGGCTTTGGCTTGGGAAAAGATAACTCCAAATACAATTTGTAATGGATTTAAGAAGGCTGGGATTTGTCATCAGAATAACGAAACAGATTCAGCCACCAGTGTCAGTTCTATGGCTGAAGAAATGTAGGTCACGAATACAGACTGTTCAATGCCAAGGCACCCAAAACACCAAAACGATTGAAATGCACTTGGAGAAAAAAGAGTCGTTTGAATTGCCACTTTGTAAAATAGTCTATAAAGCTTGAAATGCCACAATAGTGCTTTGTTTGAAAAACCTATTAAGAGCTGTTTAGATTGTTTTATACCAATGAATTCATACATGCTTGAAGAAATAAAACGATAAGGAAGTTTCAACAACTCTCGGGTTGCTGCATCAAGAAATGTTTCATCAGACATTTATTATGATGGCCAAGGTCACTACAAGCTAGAAAATTGTGGCAAAAACACTCTGTACATGTGTGCCAAGTGCGCCAAACGACTTCATCAGAAATGTTTTTGGCTTTCCACTCACTCCAGTTCTGAAACGACTATCATGGCTTTACTGATTTATTGAATGTTAAATTTTTGGATTTTATTGAACTGTTACTGAAAAAGTCAGAAATGTGTTTATAGCTTTTTTGTAACTGTTTGCATTGAGAACAATTAAATTGACAATTAAAAATTTTCTCGTTTTCAGTAATCTATTCCAGAGGTTTCCGAACTTCTTTGGCTCTGGACCCACTTGGAAATATTTTTGACATCTCGGGACCCACTGAATAAAATTAAGCATCGAGTACTCAGTAATATCTCATAAATTGGGTCAAAATATTCCGATTTACAGACAGCGTTTAGAAACTTTAGAAATTAGCACATTTAAAACATAAAAATGAAACTTAGGAAAACAGTAAAAAATGTATTGCAATGCAAAAGCAACAGTTTTAACAGTGCTATAACAGCTTAACTAATATTTATACTGTCAAGCTTAAAGAATCAATGTGAAGGATGGGCCTGCATGTTACTCATAAGTAAGTCAATGCGTGGTTTAAAACAAGTCAGCACAGTCGTGGTCTGTGCACAGCCTGTTCCTGTAGTTAGTTTTCATTGCCGTCAATGCTGAAAATCGAGCCTCACATAGGTATGTTGTTGAATATGGCAACAACATTGACAAAGCAATACCAGAAAGTTAAGGAAATACAGTTGCAGTATTAAGCCAAAAAATAGAAAGACTGTTTTCTGAGAACTTTTCCTTCTTCCATCTTCCATCACATGAAAGAAAGTTGTGCTTCATTTGCAACAGACTTTCGTTAAGTTTTCTAAAAACTTTCGCGACCCACTTGCCCGAGCTTTGCGACCCACTTTTGGAGGAAATGGGATATATGGTAAATATAGTTGTTACACCACAAGAAGCACCCAGCATTTTGCTAATAGTTTAAATCAGTGGTCTCAAACACGAGGCCCGCTGGATGATATTTTTTGGCCCCCCACTTGATATCAAAGTTCAATGTAAGTGCGGCCCGCCGTGGCAATAACAAACAAAAATTAAGATAGGATTTTTTTAAATAATTTTAAAACTAGTTGGACATATTTCTTAGTTTAATTATTTCATTTCCTTTTGTTTTAATGCCTATTTCCTTTCTGGTTTTCATTGTTTTTCGGAAAATTAATTTGAAATTTTTTTCTTGAAGAGACTGTCTTTCTTTTTTAGCCGAATAAATTAAAAAGTGTGACACAGTTTTCAGAATTAGCTAAGTAAAATAATTGCGAGGTGATCAATAAAAAAGTCCGGACAACACCGGGTTACCCAGCGAGTCATTGAATAAACTATTATTATATCGTTAAATATTTTTTCTTTTGACCCAACCTTCTCCCAGAAAAGAAAGATAGCATATGAGCACAAAACATTTCAAGAAAAGTGTGAAACTGAATATTTTATATTGAGCACGTGGGTACCCCACTAAACATTGCCGGGTCCTCAAGAGCCCTTCTTGAATACGGGGCTGTATGAACACCCCTGACATTTTAAAAGCAAAAAAAATAATTAATAGAAACGAAATGTGGACACTGCAAGAAATCAATGCTCCTAGAAGCAGACGTTTCCTTTCTGACGGCCCGTGGTTCTTTGGCCGCCGATGAGGACTACATTTTCTACGTCGTCCCTGGCGAGACTTTGCACTTGTCTTCTCCTCATGCTTTGCAGTGCTGCCGTTGTATCCCTACTCCATGTCCTGTCTGTAGTTTCGTTACATTTAATGTTTGCAGCGCGTCACTTGGCGACGAGTGGGTTGTGTCATATAACGACGGTGAAGCAAACTACTCACATCTTGTCAATAACGATAACATAGCAATTAGCAAGTCGTTCCACATCGGCTTCTAACTGTTGCAGGCTTTCTTTGGGTTTCTGGCGTCCATTCTTGAGTTGTGCTCGAAAAAATGTCTGGCGTGAGTTGATTGCCGAATCTATTTTCAAAGGCTTTTACCATTGCATTGTAATCATCTCTATTTACTATGAACTCGAGAATCTGTAAAGCTTCTCCCTTTAAAGAAAATATCAGATTCTCTGCCTTCTTCTGGCTGGTCATCCAGCCATGCTTCCTGGCAGCAATTTCAAACTGTGCTTTGTAGACAGACCAAAACACAGTGCCATCAAAAGTTGGGGTCTTGGCATATTTTACAGATTGATTTCTTTCCTGGAGTTGGCAACCAGTCTGTACCTGTTTGACCAAGTGCTTAAGTTTTATCTCCATGTTGCTCTCGATTCTCTTTTCGATTTCTTTGGTATTCTCTTCCACCAGCTTCTTCAGGTTGTTGACTCTCTTCCCAATTCCTTCAGCGTTCTCCCTTTTCTTTTTTTTTGATTAGTTATTAAAATCCCTTACTGATGTCTATAAACATAAATATAAAAATATTGTTATTTTAGCTGTGTTATGTGAAGTGACTATTAAGTATTTAATTTGCTTGAAATATGAATAATTTCTATGTACAGGTTCCCGAAGCAGCCAGTTTAGAGAAAGTCTGCCTTCTTGGCTGTGGAATATCAACTGGTTATGGTGCAGCACTCAACACGGCCAAGGTTGTTTGCCAATATTTGTGTTATGTATTCAACATTTATTGGTCTACTTGATAAACATTATGTTCTTTTTCTGTTTATAATATCCTCGGTTATTTAAGGTTTATGGAAAGTTCACTCCCAGAAAAGTTCACCCCATGCTTTTTGCTCCTGGGAAATTTTCCCCGTCTTTTAATCCACAGTTTGTCACCCCTGAGAAGTTCACCTCTGGTTTTTCACCCCTTCTTTTTGATCCAGAAAGGTTTGTCACCATTTTATAGTCCTGGTTTTTTGCACCTTTTTGCCCATCCGGGTTTTCAACTCTTTTCCTCTTACAGTCTTTATCAGAGGGAAAATTATAATAACCCATGGACTATTTTGTCAACAGTGTTTCATCCAGACCCCTTGTCTTTGGGATGGAATTTGAAAATGAGGAGGCCAGAAAGAACAGGAGCGTCATTTCAGAAAAACGTTGTGGGGTAAATTTTTCAAGAACCCACACATTCTAAAACTTCTCCAAAATCTTAGACACTTTTACCTCCTGGAGGCTAACTTTAATGGGGTCTGTTGAAGAAGGTTTGAACTGGGATGTTCAATAAACTTATAACTATTAAGTCAATAATAAACACTTAAAACATAAACCTACTTTCTTATCCCTATCATTATCAATGTCACTATCAGTTTTATTAATTTTATTTGGAATTTGAAACTTAGATTCTTTATCTACTGGTTTGAGGTTATTAAACCGAGACGGTCTGGTCTCATTTTTGTGTGTAGCCATATAGCTATCAGCTATGCAAGAAAAATCAAGGTGATTCAACCAATCATTTTTTCTTGGGTCAAAATGAAATCAGCTCAACTTGGAGATAAAAGATTTTGAGCCTATCTGCACATAACAAACACTGATCCCACCAAAACCGCTGGATACCGGCGAAGTTGACAGATCCTTAGACTTTGTAGAATCTCACGGACTTCATGAATTCCACCGAACTGGGCGAGTCTGACCCAACTTGATCGATAGTTCCGAACTTGACGATCCCACCGCTGCCACCAAAATAGAATGTCACGAAGACGAAAAACCAGGAGTGAAAAACCCGAGAGCGAAAAACTGGGAGCGAACTTTCCCAAAAGGAAAAAACTGAGAATGAATAGGTGGGGGCTAAGAAGATGGGGGCGAACTTTCTGTGTCATGTTATTTTACACTTAAATCAAGGTACCAAAATGTTTTTGTATATGAAAAAATAATTAATTTTTATATTTAAAGGTTGAACCTGGATCCGTTTGTGGTGTTTGGGGACTGGGTGCAGTTGGACTGGCAGCAATCCTTGGTTGCAAAAAAGCTGGAGCAAAAGAAATAATTGTGATTGACATAAACTGCAAAAAGTTTGATCTAGGTAGGTAGCTGCATTTATAACAAGTAAATTAAAAACAAATTTTTAAAACCAATGCTCTTATATGTAATTAAAACACAAATTTTTGCAATCAATTTTTTCTTATATTACTCTTTTATTTTATATTAAAGTCGAAATATCTTAATTATATCGAAATATCGATTTTAATTAAAATTAACTAAATTAATTGACTTATTGTAAAACTAATAATTGAATATTGCATTGTCTTCTATTTTGAGCATGAGAAAAAAATCTATCATCAGGAAGTAACTCAAAAATTGATTGCAAGATTTGAAACAGACAGAGAAACAAACAGACAGACAGAGAAACAAACAGACAGACAGAGAAACAAACAGACAGACAGAGAAACAAACAGACAGACAGAGAAACAAACAGACAGACAGAGAAACAAACAGACAGACAGAGAAACAGAGACGACGAGTTAATAAAAGCATTGGTAAAAACCATAGTATTTGAGATTTTTCTTGATTTACCTGTTTTAATAAACTATCTTACAGCAAGGCAACTTGGTGCGACTCAATGTATCAATCCTGATGAATACGACAAGCCCATTCAACAAGTATTAGTTGAAAAAACTGATGGTGGATTTGATTATACCTTTGAATGTGTTGGAAATGTTCATACCATGGTAAAGCTGTTCTTATTTAATTTACTTTGTTGTTTAGCTTATAATTTCCTTATGTTTTTAGTGCCATTCCTAAGTATTGGTGTAGATTGCTTATTGGTTTAAATAGAAAATTCAAAAATTTATATTTCTTTCTTAAAGAGAAATTAAGTTTTATTCAAACAAAGGGTGTTCTAAAAATGATGCTGTCGTGGCTTATTTTCATTCCTGCTGGTTTGGTTGTTAGCTTTAATTTACAAACATATGTCAGCTTTCTCCATTCTTTTTGAAAATACTTTATATTAGCTTCACCATATTTGCTTGCTTGCATGTATGCTTCCTTCAGCCATACGTTGGGACGCTTAAAAATACCAACTTACTACTTGAAAAAAGTGTTAACAAATTGCTTTCTGTGAAATACGCTGTGTTGTTTAATAAAGAATGCATCAAAAATGACTTGCTACCCAAATATGTTATTATATATCATCATCATCATTTATTTTTTAAACGTCCCTATTCCACGCTATGCTAGGGTTGGACGTTTTTTCCATATCTGGCCCCTCCACAAGTCACAATCCAGGGCAGACTGTCGCTTCAGGCCGAGCTCATAAATTCTTCTTCAAGCCCATAGCTAACTTTTCACTTCCGTCTAGGCCGAGAAAAGGAAGCGCGGACCTTGTCGACCTTGTTTGACCGGGCGACGTCCGAGCCAGCAGGAAATTCTTTGTTTTGTTATCCATATGGAATTTGGAGCAAAGTTTTACCCGGATGCCCTTCCTGCGAACCTCCCTTTAGTCGCCTTTTACGACACGCATAGGAGGATACACGGTGGTTCTATTCTATCGGCCCGAACCACAAAGCATATATACTGTAATATATATAGATATATATATATATATATATATATATATATACAAATATGTTATTATATATATATATATTTATATATATTTATATATTTATATATATATATATATATATATATATATATATATATATATATATATATATATATATAAGACTCTACTAGGAATCGAACCCACGTGTCTACGGCAACACCGCCTCGCCTAAATGCAAGCGCTCTTACCAACTGATCCACCAACCATCACCAAAAAAAGATGGCTAATATATATATATTAGGGAGTAACAGATTTCAATTTTTTGCCGATTTTCGGGTTTTTGGTTCAAAATTTGCCGATTCCGGTTTCGATCCGATTAATCGGCAATATCTAATATGAACAATTTAAAAATTTCACATCAACGAAAATGTTTGCCGATTCTTCTGAAAACAATTTTGGTGGGTACCCAGGACGGTTTTCGCTTTTTTGGCAGCTTTCAATTCGTCTCCTCGTATATATTTATACTTAAAAACAGTTTTATTTAATAATTATTATATTAAAAACTCAAAATTCTTCTCTTAAGCAATGGATTATTATCAACTTGCTTTTTCGGACGGTTTTTGTGCCGTTTACTGCTTTCTCATCTATTGATAAACATGTCTGCAATGTGTACGCCTACTCGCCAAATCTACTCTCGGAGCGAACTTATCTCGATCAACTTTCAACACTGTTGCTCTCCCAGTGGAACGTTTCTTCAGAGCCTTCAAGAAATCCATCTGTTGCGTTACGACGTTCGAAGATACCACTACAGGGGCCGAAGAGCTGGTCGTTTCTTCCATACCTCCTCCGGCTCTGGTTTTCCCGCCCACACTATCGACGGTACCTGCATCGCTTCGGGTCTCCATAATTCTACAATGCCCTCTGGTTGGAGTGCACGTTCTCTTGGAACCAATGTCTCCACGTCGGACAACGGCAGAAGCTCTCATACATCTGCTTCCTCTGGCAGAACACTTGCGTTCAGTTTGCTGAATGCGAACTCGGTTAGATCAAAATATACTGCAATCAACACTGAAATAAGCGATAGAAGTCTCGACATCTGTTTACTCACCGAGACTCATCATTCCTCTACCAGAGACACTTCTCTCCGTCGCTGTGTTCCTGAAAATTATTCTCTACATGATTCCCCACGTCAGTCCGAGAGTGACCGTGGTTACGGAGGTGTTGCTCAACTCTAGCTTGAGATACCACCAAATTAAATCGTCCAGCCCGGCAGTGATGTTTGGGTCACTTGCATTCACGGTTGGCAGTTGTTCTTCTGTTGCGGTATTGCTGGTATACCGTCCGGGCTTACAGCGGGTGTCGGATTTATTTTTTGAAGAACTGATGAGATACCTGGAAGTTTTGGCTCTATACAAGTGCCAAATCGTTGTGACTAGAGATTTCAACATTCATATTGAGAGAAAAGATGACCACGATGCTGTGCGACTACTGGATCTATTCGCGAGTTTTGATTGCACCCAGCATGTGCACGAACCAACTCACACTCGGTGAGGAACGCTCGATCATATTTTCACGCGTCATGAGCAGGCTTCCGGAGCCGAGGAGCCGCTAATTTTTGCGGGAGCCGGACCCAGAGCCGAAAATATCTGGCGGCTCCGGCTCTCAAAATTTTTTTATATGAGCAGAATTTTTTTCAAGATGAAAAGCTTTGAAATTCTAAAATTATTTTATTGTTTATCTCCCTCAAATTTGAAATGTTTTAATATTTTACAAACGTCACAACAGCAACAGCCTTCAATTAAATGATAGCACGTGCCCACATCACCACACCACAAGAAATCTTTAATGAATTGTTTTTGTTTCGTTTTAGTTTGTTTACCTGCCAAACTCTGTTTTTGGTTACATTGTTATTTTTGGACTTTTTTATTTTATTCAAAATTTTTAAAACTGCATTAAAAATTAATACAATTATGTTCCAAATACACACTCGAGATGCGCTTCAAGATTTGCTTTCGTTTGATGAGTGTTTATATTCTTATAAAATAATTACAATTTTTTAAATTGCATATTATTTTGTTAACTTTATAGTAAAAATATTTTAACTCCGTGAAATAATTTTATCAAGTATTTAAAATTAAATTTTTGATGCGCCAAAAAACAAAACGTACCCTTTCGTATACATTTAAAATCGACTAAAAACAAAATGGTCGGTTTTAATATTTAACAATTGTCATATAGGTAGAGTAGATAAACTAATAAAGTGCAAGTATAAACAGTTAAAAATGTTTCGGTGAAAAGTTTGCGCAAGTTTGTCTCGTGTGACAACAACTTTATAGGGAGCCGGAGCCGGGAGCCGAGCCGCGGAAAAAAATGGCGGCTCCGCAAGCCTGGTCATGAGGAGACTGTTTCCGATGTGGACGTTGATCCAGTTGGAGTAATATCTGATCATAGTTTCATAACCTGGAAATTGCATTTCGTGAAACAACCACCAATGATTGTGTGGAATTCCGTCAGGTCCTGGAAAAAAGTAGACCATACTCTATTCCAGCGGGTGTTGCGTGAGTCCGAGCTCTGCGGAGAGATCCCGGATGACGTTGGCCCTGACATTCTTTTTGCTACATACAATACAGTTCTTCGGGGGCTAGCGGACAGATTCGCCCCAATCAAAACAGTCAAAATCCGATCTCGACCGATTGCTGTATGGCACGATGATGAGTCTCGACAGTTGCGTCGCAGCTCGAGAATTTTCGAAAAACGTTACAGACACACGATGCTTCCCTCTGATAGACTGGCCTGGGTGGAGAAAAAAGGAGCGTCACAAAATCAACAGTGCCAAGGAAAATGGCTACTGGTTACAGATTGTAAAGAATAATGCTGGTCAACCTAGAAAATTGTGGAAGACCTTCTCTAGTATTCTTGGCCTCAATCGGGTGGCAGCCACTAAGGGCGGTGGCCCTAGTGCTCAGGATCTACTGGACCATTTCACCAAAAAGATTCGTGACATTCGGGACTCAACGGGTGCCTCGCCGCCAGCTTCCGGACTTCCTCCAGCGAGTGTTCTTCTGGACAACTTCGAGCCTTGTTCAACAAAAGAAGTCTACGAAATGATTCTGGCCGCCAAATCCACATCATGCTCGCTTGATTTGATTCCGACTCACGTTCTTAGGGAATTCCTGAGATATCACTGAGATGTGTAATCGCTCACTTCAGTCTGGTTGGTTGCCTCAATCACAGCGACATGCCATTGTGAAGCCAATTTTGAAGGGAGAAGTTCTGGATTGAAATGACGTCAAAAATTACGGCCAATATCCAACCTCACCTTCATTTCCAAGTTGGTGGAACGAATTGTAAGCAATTGATTAACAACATTCCTTAATGAACACAGTCTGTTGCCGAGGCACCAATCTGATCTGGATTCCGAGCTTGTCATTCGACTGAAACAGCCTTTCTGAAAGTTCTATCTATAGTGAATGTCTGCTGCAGATAATAAAAACGTAACCCTACTAGGGTTACTCGATATGTCTGCTGCCTTCGATACAGTGGACCATGACATACTCCTCCATCATCTTAAGGAGTCATTTGGGTTGTCTGGGTCGGTCCTTGCTTGGTTGTCTTCCTTTCTCCGGGAACGGATGCAGCAGGTGGTTTTCGGCGGGGTCGCGTCGTTGACCGTTGATGTCACTTCTGGCGTTCCTCAAGGTAGTGTACTTAGTCCTCTGCTTTTTCTCCTCTATACGGCGGACGTTCTTATTGTTGCATCTGTGCACGGCTTGGGAATTCACTGTTATGTCGACGATGCTCAATTGTATGCTGTCGGTGGAGCGGCTGATGCAGACCGTCATGTAACGAATGTGACTGAATGTATTGGTGTGATTGATGCCTGGATGTCGTCGAATCGTCTCAAGTTGAACCCTGACAAGACTCAGTTTATCTGGCTTGGAAGACGAAAGCAGTTACAAAAGATCAGAATAAAATCTGTGACCCTCCTTGGGGGCGCTGTGACCTTTCAACCTGCGGTGAATGATCTTGGTGTCACGATTGAAGGTCCATCGACCATGCGCGATCATGTCCAGAAAATCTGCCGCTCATCATCTTACCAGCTACGCCAACTCCGAGTCATCCGCGGTTCTCTCTCAACTGAGGCTTGCACAATGCTCGTTCATGCGTTAGTCTCAAGTAAACTCGATTACTGCAATAGTCTGCTTGCAGGATTGAGTGATGAACTGATCAACAGACTCCAGTCTGTGCTGCGCTCGGCGACTCGCCTGATTCTAAAGAAGCGGAGATTTGACCCAGTTTTGTATGACATGCGTAAACGTTTGCACTGGCTCCCTATCAGACAAAGAATCCAGTTTAAACTAGGTCTATTGGTTTTTAAGTGTTTGCACGGTCTGGCTCCGCCATATTTGTGCGACGCGATTTCACAAGTCAGCTCCAGTGATTACAGTTCCCGCCTTCGGTCAGCCGCTCGTGGCGACCTGAATGTTCCCCGGACAGTGCCGGACACACTCTGTGCGGATGGTTCCCGGGGTTTCGCAGTGGCTGGTCCGAAGCTCTGGAACTCCTTGTCACAGGAGCTAAAAAATCCTGACATTTCTCTAACTACATTTAAATCTCTCCTTAAATTCAAACTTTTTAGGAGAGCTTATGAAGCTAATTAATTTACAATACTGTACAATTATTATTTTATTTTTATTTCTATTTTTTTTTACGTGGCGCTCCCGTAATGGACTTTGTCGATAAGGGAGCGCCTAATCAAATGATTCTTTGATTTGATTTGAACACCGCCGGTACCACGCTAGTTCATGAAATGATCAGAAAAATGTTCGATTTTGTTGGTAGACTTTGTTAGTACTTGTTTTGGTTTCCATTAGATTCTCTTTAAATTTATATATAGAGAGCTGCATTAGAAGCATGTCACAAAGGCTGGGGTGTCTCAGTTATCATAGGTGTGGCAGGAAGTGGGCAGGAGATATCAACCAGACCTTTCCAACTCGTGACTGGTAGAACTTGGAAAGGATCTGCATTTGGAGGTTGTTACACTTTTTGAAAATTTTCAACCATTTGTGAAATCCTGATTAACTTTTCAGATGTTTAATTTTTTTATCGAAATTGTGTTATTAAACAATTTCTAGGCTGGAAGAGCAAGGATAGTGTTCCGAAGCTGGTCGAAGAATACATGGACAAATCACTACCTATTGATGATTTTATTTCCCACACAATGGATTTAGATGACATCAATAGATCTTTTGATCTTATGCACAAAGGGGAAAGGTGGTATTTTTAAATCCTTTAAGGCGTGTTTACACAGGGAAAGATTCACTGACGCCAAATGTCAATGTAGCGGCATCTTTGCGACAGTGAGGGCTTACACGAGACAATTTCAATACGCATTTTGTCGGGGCTATTTCTGTCAATATTGTGTGCCGAGGGTGCGTTTTGCCATTTTTGCTCTAGTTTATTTCAGAAAAATGTATAAAACAACTTTTACTATAAATTTTAATTATAAAAAATTTAGCAACTTATTTGGTATTGAATTTGACATCAATTAACTTTAAAAAGTTTAAGAAAAGAATTGCAGTCAAAACTAAAAAAATTTAAAATACAACTTCTCCTTAATTTTGAAAGAAAATTAAAATTTATATTTTCATAATAAAATGAAAATTTCAATTATTAAAAGTGACTTTAACTAAGCTATTTTATGAGAAATATCGAAGAGCGCTCAAGTGATATTTTAAATATTAATTATTTTAAAAATAAAATACAGTTTTAATAAAAAAATAAAATTTTACAAAGTTTTTATGTTTTAAATAATTTAAATTTATAATAAAGCATTTATTTTTGTCTTGCGGAATAGTCGACCAATCAAATCGTTTATCTAATAAGTAATGTGTCTTGCGCGTATGAATACATTATTCACTGGCGTTTGAAAGTTGGAAGGTAACCAACATTCAAAATCTTGGCTGCCAACATGTCAATGTCATGCATGAGAGTGTTTACACGTGCATTTTTTCTAATTTCAGGCGACATTGACATTTGGCGCCAGCGAATCTTTGCCTGTAAAAGCGCCTTTATATTAACTTCACCGTGTTTCCTTGCTTGTGCCATATGCTGGGACCCTTTACTACTTAAAAAAACCAACTTCCCATTATCCAAATGAGTTGATATTTGGTGGGTTAATTTGTCGCTGCGGACTTTACATTCTATTACATTTTTAGATTGATTGGACAAAATTTGAGTGAATTATAGAATAAAATCAATTAAGACTAAGAAATTTTTAAAAGTTACAAATTTTCTATAGAGAAAAAATCATTGATTTTTTGTTTATTTAAGGAAAGCAATATTCAGTTTTTAAATTAAAAAATTTATAATAAATTTATTTCCATACTGATTCAAAAGTTTCTTATATTTTCAATCCTCGCATACTTTACATATTAAGTATTTAGAAGGCTGTGTTCAATGTTTTTCTATTTTATAGACCTAATTATCATAACAAAAATATTTTGCAGAAAATGTGTAGTCGCCGAATTACAAAATTATAAAAGATTATTAAAAAAACGTTTTTATGGCTAGCTAGCGGGGTTACCGGCGTTGTCGGGGTTTCTAATGCTTCTCTCTCGCTCCCGTTTTCTTCCCCGCTTGCTCTCCCGTTCCCGTCGCTTCCCGCTCCCGGTCGATTTTTCGTTCCTGGTCGCACTTATTTTCTCTTTTCCATTCTTTCCTAACTTCTTTTAGCCCATAAAACGTAAAACATGAAAAAATGGAGTCTGTGAGTGGTGGAGCATTTTTCTTGGTGTAGACGAAGGGTGTGACCACGAGTGTGAGACAGCAGGAAATTAGGGAAATCAGGGATGATGCAATGAGTGAAACTATATAGTATTTTGTGACAAAGGCATAAATCCTGGATAAGTCGTCCATGTTCCAGTATCTTTAAACCAAGTTTTTGAAGTCTTATCATATAAGGTAGAGTTCGTAATCCTGGTATGGCCCTTGTGAAAAATCTTTGAACTCGCTCAATCTTTGTTATAAACTGCTTGTTATGTGGGCTCCAGACCGGAGAACAATATTCAAGAATTGGACGAACATATGTGCAATACGCTTTGGTCAATATTCGCTTGTCCCTTGAACGAAAGCATTTGAGGATTATGCGTGTTCTAACAAAGGCCTTGTGGATGATTTGGTTGATATGGGCTTTGAAGTTCAGTTCACTGCCGACGATGACACCTAGGTCGCGTACATTGTCTGTGGAGGATATGGGTCGTGAGCAGATTGAGTATTTGTTGGGCATAATGCTGCTCCTCGTTGTTTTGATGGAAGCTTGGAGGCATTTGTATGGGCCAATTGTAATTGCCATTTTTTGCTCCATAACACTAACTTGTCAATAGCAGTTTGAAGGGAAGAGCTGTGAGGGGATGATGATGATGAATAAAGCTTGATATCGTCTGCGAATAGTTTGTATTTTACAGAGTTGTCTGTAAATGCGTCTACAACATCGTTTATGTAAACAAGGAATCTTATATATAAGATTACCTTTGATGGTCGTACATAGGCACTTTTGGGCTGGAACGTGTTTTGGCCCCTCTGAGCCGGGGAATCGGAGTAGGGAGTCCAAACCTTTCTAACTTTCTTCCCCTGTATGAGAACTACCTCCTTGCCAAATTTCATCAAGATCACTCCAGCAGTTTAGATTTATATAAAAGACAAACAGACTCACAAACATTCATTTATATATATATATAGATTTGTTAAATCCTTCATATTAACTTCGCTGTATCTGATTGCTTGCTTGATGGAATGATGTGGAATCTTGTGACTCTAATGTAACATACTTCCCGTCATCCAATCGAGCTAAAATTTGGTGTTTTGATTTATTGGCGATGAATGCGGATCGATTGAACAAAATCCAATTGAATTTTTTTAATTGAATTAAATTTAAAAAATGTTTGTTAAAGAAATAAAACTATCAGTTAAAAATTTTATTCAGGAAGCGAGAATTGATTAAGATAACATAGAAATTGATTATTCAAATAAAGGATATATGATAAAAACTTTGTTTTTATACTTATTTTATTCAGTAACCTGTCCTGACAGGTATTAAATAAATATTTGTATTTTAGTGATTTTATATAAATCTTATTAATTAATTATAAGTTGTATTTCTTACCATTTGGATAAAGATTGACACCTTATTCACCATTGCAAATCTAAATTTTTTTTTTTCCAAACTGTATCACATTAGATATAAACTGTTACTAATTTGTCTAAACATTTTTAAAGTAGCTTATAAAAACTGTTATTTCAAATTGTTCAAAAAATATTAGAGAACTTTAAAATTAAGTTGTTAAATTTTAATTTGTGGCATAAAGTGTATGTATCATCATAGCATGCCTATATTGACTAATTTTTATATTTTACAATTGTTTTTGCAGCATCAGATCAGTGTTAAAAGTCAGTTGATATCCCACATGTTGCTCTGAAGCTCTCTTACATTTATTACTTGATAACTTGCAGAGAACATTAAAGTTATGGTAGTATTCCTTGTGCCTTATGACTTATTTGGTTTTTTAGTTCAATAAAAGCTCTATTTTCAGTTTCTTTGGTTTTTTGTTCACTCTTACTTAGAGGCCGGCACGGTAATGGGGACAACGGAAAATCCGCGGTAATAGAAACAAGAATCAAGATTTGCGGTAATGGATCAAAACTCACTGGTGATACCGCGATAATGGATTTAAAATTCACGGTAATACCGCGGCAATGGATTTGTTAAAATTATCTATATACTAGCGGGGGCACCCGGCGTTGCCTGGGGTTTTTAGAGGTTTACCTAATGCGTTTCTTTTTCGCTCCCGTTTCCTTCCCGCTTGCGCTCTCGCTCCCGGTCGTTATCCGTTCCCTGTCGCTTTCCCGCTAATTTTTTCGCTCTCAGTTCCCCCCCCCCCCCCCCCCCTAGATCCGATTCTACATACATACATAAATACATACACACTCCCCCGCTTGCATTTTCGCCAATGTCCAACGGTATAAGACAGGGAGACAAATACTATCATCTGATTGGATAGTTTTAAATGACTAGGTCACATACAACCATAGATATCTATCCATATTTGAGTACATTATGCACTTGAAGCTTGCTAATATTTTCGTTTGAATTTTTTTTTTATTTTGGTCAAATTAACCTTTACACTTTTATTTAGAAACAACTATACATAATTTTATGATTAATAATAATTTTTAATTAAAATTAACATGACTGTAGTATCTATGGACTGTAGGCTGTAAACGTAGAGGAATATGCTTTTTAGCTATTCGTAACGTTAAAGTCGAAGTTATTTATAACACAATACTTCTCGAATTATCTTTAACTTTAATATTCTTCGTTGAATATAATCTTTTACTTGACTCAAAACTGAATTATCTCACTTTGTAGAATTTAGCACAGTTCTAACAAATCTTTTGATAATTTCTCTTACCAAAATCACGTTTTATTTTCTCAAATATTACCATCTGACAGAGGAAAAAGCTAAATAACAATTATATATATACATATATATATATACATACATATACATATATATTAAAGATAAAAAAATTATACGCACACACAATGTCACAAGAGCACAAACATATATATAAATATATATATATTTTTCAAATAATTAGGAACAAGATGTTCTTTCAAACACGCTTTATTAAAGACTATGGCCCATTTCTTATTATAAACTTTTTCTATCAAACGTGAAACTTTTTGAAAATCGGAAATACCAAGACACTTTTGAACAAACTGGTATATATTTTTATTAATGTTATGGTCATGAGCTGACCTGCAGGTTTCGGCTTTATTAGCCATCATATATATATATATATATATATATATATATATATATACATAAATATACATACATACATAAATGACTTATTGTTTCAACATATCCAATCATTATAAAATGCACACATAATAAAATAAAAATAAACAAATATCACGAAAATACGTAAGATGAACCATCTTCATCTTACATATCCCCCCTCTTCGAAAAAAGGAACGCGTCAGCGTTTCTGATTTCATCGTCACTCCATTGACGACTAAGAAAGTCAGCACCGATGTTTTCCTTGCCTTTGATGTAGTTTACTTTAAACTTATTCTCAATCTCTATCTCTCTGCGTGTTGTGTCAACAGGGCGGGCATCTCCGAAGATTGCCGAATTCAACTTTCCATCTTTCCCCACCCCTCCATTTTGGCCTCTAGGCAGAAGATTGAGCCTTGGTCTTTCTTTTGGCGGATTCAAAGCTTCAACTTTTTAACTATTTAGCTATTTAGTTACATACATGGAGTGTCAAATAACTTAGTCGGCAACTTTGTCAATCTTTATCCACCGGAAAAACCCATAACGGCCAACAACTATAAAATATATATATATTTGCATAATTTATGTGACTTTTTAATTCAAAATTATCCAATCAGGTGGCCAGGGACGTAAATTGGGGGGAAAATTTGATTTTTTTTTACCTAGAGTTTACTATATATTTATTTAATTTTAACTTTACTTAAGCTAGTGATGATGCAATGCGTATTGGAATCCTTCCGGCGTGTATAGACAATTCGCCTCCCCTTGATTTCCAAAATTAAAATTTTTTTTTACTTAGAGTTTACTATATAATATGTTAATTTTAACTTTACTTAACCTCGTGATGATTCAATGCGTATTGGAATTCTTTTTGCGTGTGTAGACAATTTTATATCTTAGCTCGATGCTAGATTCACCAATAACTGCAGAGTAATAATTTGTGTATCAGTGTTGGTCCAAAGATTAGCTGTTTTCTGTGCCAAAATACAATAAGAGAACTCGTGGAATTTTACCCTATTAGTGGTATTAATACAATGTTGATTCCCTCACAGCTGTCTACATTAAAGTTATTATTTATTACACAAAAATAAAACAAAATTATACCCACCCCATTTTGGACATCTTTTTTACAAATTTTTATTGAGGTTACAACCTCTGTTTGTTTGTGTGTGTGTGTGTCTTTCTCTGTACGCAAATCTTGCAAGTGAAATTTAACCAGCATTTTGAAGTTGAAACTTTCAGCACAGCTTTATATTTGATGAAAATACATGATTCAATTTTTTTAAAAAACTGTGAACATCTTTTGCATTTCTAAATCGAATGTATTTGAAATCAAAGTTTGTGTTGAAAAACTTGTTTTTCCTTCACTTGTTTTACTAATCCTGTACTTGCCCCTGCAATATGATTAAATCATTCATCCCCCTTATACCCAGTGGCGCGTGGCGAATATAGAATTTTTTGGTGGGGATTTACTTCAGAAATTTTTTATATTCTCTTCCAAAAAGCTGATAACCGGTAAGGGGTAGTCGTAAGTATTTTTCAAAATTTTTTCAAAGACTTCTAATTTCTCCTCCCAAAAAAGCTACGGTCGTCTTCTAAAAACAAGGTATTATACCCAAAAAAAATTTCAATTGATACTCTGATGGGGGATGCATTTCCCCATCCCTCTCTGCTTGTACCTACGTATTTATATAACTGTAAAAGGTAATGTGTGTGTGAGAGCATTCGTTTATCACATCCAAGCCGCAGGAGCAATTTTAACAACATTTGGCATGCAGGTAACTTCATTGATGAAAAAATTTTGAAAAATTAAAAAAAAAATGTTATTTCTTTGACGTTTCGTTGGCAAAAACGAAAAAAAACTAAGCATAAAAAACCCGGACAACACCGGGTAACCCTGTCAGTAAGCTATATAATGGCGGGAAAATTTTGCCCCCCCCTGGAAAATGCTGAATTTACGTCCCTGCAGGTGGCATTATTTATCTTCCTGTCTTATACCGTCGGACATTGGCGAAAATGCTTCCAGGCAGGTCTAAGCGCAATCAAGTTATATTATAGAGATCAGTGATACCGTCAGACATTGGCGAAAATGCCGGTCGCACGGGTCAGCAATCAGCAGTTGATACAAATTAGTCTCAAAGATTAAAAAAAAAAGTGGTACTGCAATCAGAAAAGAACATATAATTAAATTTTAAAAAATCCGTCATTTTTGACGGGCTAACTATAGTATATATATATATATATTTTATATATATATATATATATATATATATATATATATATATATATATATATATATATATATATATATATATATATATATATATATATATATATATATATATATATATATATATACTATAGTGAAACTGTACATTTTTACTATTTTTTTGCAATAATTACATTTGATATCAATGTATTTGCGTCAATTTCCTATTAATTTTGAGATTGTTGTTGTTTCGTTGTTTTGATTGTCTTTGTGCCGACATCTTAGTTTTCGTGTATTTAGTATATTTTTATTTATTTTTATTAGGTATTTGGTATTAAATATTGAATTTAATTAGATTTTGCTGAAGGTAATTTAGTATTATTCTAACAGCTTTCTTTTTATTTCAATTTTATATCTGATCTATCTACTAGCGATTGCTAGTCTAGTCTGAGACTAAGACTTTTAGAGTCTAAGACAGTCTATCTAAGAATTTGCCAATCAACTTTTTTGGATTTTTTTGAATGGACTTGTCAGACTTGTAAATGAGTTTGGCCGAAATTTGTTTTATCAGTTATAATGGGGTAAGTTCTAGTGTAGCCTCATCGGCCAATTTCGCTGAAAAATTACCGGTTTTTAACGTAAATGATATCTAAAACAAAACTAAAGACCAATTACAACATAAATAATTTAAAAAACCAAAAATTATAGCACTTTAGAACATTTAAAAATTGCTGCTGAAGCTAATGAAGATCTATTTGTCAATAGCGATAGAAGTGAACAATGGGAATAAAGAAAATAGAAATTAAACACATGTATAATAAAAACAGACAATTTAGGAAAAAAAATTAAAAATTTAAAGTATGGAAATTAAAACTTGAAAAATTTTAGAAATACGAGTTGCATAATCCGCTCCATATCAAAAACAGTTTCTTTAAATGCGACAGTTTTGTCAATATGCCTTAAGACAAATAAAAAAAAAGTTTAGAACAATAAATTAGCAGCCGAACACCAAGAAAAAATAACATAGTATCAAAGTAAAAGTACTTGGCTGTTTTTTACGGTTTCGACCATATTTCTTGGAGCAGAAATTCTGAGTTTTAGATGTCATGATTGATACCAGAATCGTATGGAGAGCGAGAGAGCAAACGAGAAAGCGACCAGGAAGAGGAGAGCAAGCGTAGCGAGAAAGCGATCGAGAGAGGAAAAGTTACCAGGAGCGGGAAATCGACGGGAAAGGGAGCGGGAAGGTGACCGGGAGTGTAAATGTAAGAGTAAGCGGGAAAGGAAACGGGAGCGAGACAAAAAATGATAGAAAAACCCCGGGCAAGGCTGGGTACTCCGCTAGTTACGGATAAATTTCCGTTCAGCGCTTTTATTTTAAATAATTAAACAATTATTTTGAACACATTTATTTGTTATTTTAATATTTTATTTTGTTATTTTATTTTTATATTATCTCTTCCTTACTTTTCATTCCTTGAATTGTATTATTCTGCGTATCAACATTGCCTTTGGATATTTCTGCTTAAAGTCGGTTTTTAGTAAGTTTTTCTGTAAAATATATATATATATATAATTCAACACATTGCATAGAAGCAAACCTTACTACAATCCAATGGATTAATGGCGAACTCAAAAACAAATATTTACAACATTTATTTTAACATTTTAAAAATTAAAATAACGTCCATTAAAACCAAATAAAAAAAATTGTTACTTATCGGAACAAATAAAATAAATAATTAGCGAACATCATGGCGACCCATTGTGTAAAAGCGAACCTTACTGTGATCCTTTTTGTATTGTAAAACGCGAACCATGTCGGTTATGTGTCTTTTTTATTAACCAATCAATGAGCATTTCACGTTTTACAGATTCACAGTTCGCATTTTACAGAACCCTGTAAGTTACATATTTTGAAAATATAAAATCCAAAGGATTAGGCACATTTTTTAAAAGCAGAATTTTATGCACAATGGTCATGCAAATCCAATTGCTGGAACGTGATGCAGCTATGGGAGGGATGGTAATTTACACGGTATCATTTAGGGATGGCATCTTTAAGTGCTTAATGTAAAATAACAGTAATTTAAGAACTCAATGTGTCGTTGGAGCTCATTTTGATGTCGCTCATACGCTTCCAAAATGTTTGCAAATCTCGCTATATATATATATTAGGGCTGTGCCGGTATGGTTTTTTCTGCCGGTACTAGTATTTCCAGGTAAAAAAAACGGTACTACTGGTACCGGTATAATGTCGAAATCCTGAAAATGGCTAGAAATAGTGTTTAAAAGTGCGGTAGTGTTACCGTCTGCTGTCGGTCGGTCAGCTTGAATGAATGCTTGTTTTTTATTTATTAATATAGCAAACAATGGGCATACAGGTAAATTGCGCTGCTCATCTTGCTGCTGTAGGTTTTTCACTCTTTCGTCTTTTATGCGTGATGTGCTGAATGCCAATTTTTTAATACTGGCTCCGACATCCGTCATACCTTCGGAACCGGTATTGCCGAAAACCGGCCGGTATACCGGCACAGCCCGAATATATATATATATACTAGCGGGGGTATCCGGCATTGCCCGGGTTTTTAGAGGATTTTTAATGTTTGAGTCTCTCACTGCCAAAATGACATCCAATGCTAAGAAGTATGATCATGTGACACCTATTCTACAAGATCTTCTCCACTGGCTTTGGAATAAAGCCGCGCTACTCGTGTCTAAACGGCCCACTCTATCTCAGCCTGGATCTTCAACTGACCAGCTCGTCGCCGGCCGCAGACGACTCCGATCGTCGTGCCAGCTGCACGTCGAGCATCACTCGGTGACAAATGCTTCAGAGTCATTGGCCCCAAGACGTGGAACGATCTCCCATTGGCAATCAAGCTTGCTACGTCCGAATCAGAGTTCTGTAGTTTGCTAAAACTTTCTTTTTCACTGTCTCCTTCAATCTTCCTACAATACCCAGTGGCTCTGAAGCTCGTTCAAAATATAAAATTTCAAAATTTTTTTTTAAACAGTTGTTTTTGCTTGGCAGTCGTGTAGGTCATAGAGCGATCACACAGTATTCGTGTAATTAGTTGACTAGTAAAAAACGATCTATGCATGTGTTGCACAACCGTTTTGCAAATAAGAAATGCTTTTAGAAAAATACAACTAAGAAAATGTGTTTCTTGGGTATGTTTTGATCAGTTTTTGAATTTAAATAGGCCAAACTCATTATAATGCTGTTTGCTTTGTTTAACCACTCCCATAGCTGGTTAACAATGTTGTCTTTATTTTTTAGGTGCTTGGATTTTGTCGTGGTAATTTTGTTTCAATAAGAGGTTTTACTCTTTTTTATACAGACTCAAGTTAGCTATGTGGCCAAACAGTCAACCAAATTATTCTTGGGGACCTTATATGGCTCAACCTGCTGGTGGTTTTGGAAATAATGACCAAGGTTGTTTGTTTGACCTATGGATTTTATATACAAAAATAGTAATAGTAATATTTGACTTTGCTAATATAATTCTACAGTTGACTGGGCCACTCTGGCCAAACAGTGGATGCAACATAGGGACATGGTTGGACTGGCACCTTCCCAGGAAATGCATCGACATTCTGCAAGCAATGACAATGAAGCTTCTCAAAATCAGGTGTGGTTTCCTCCTGCAGGTTGCTGTGCACCTCAGCAGCAACAGACAGTAATTTTTTCTGATATGGAAAATTACAATTCCATAGGTTTGTCTTTAATGGTTTCTTTAAAACCTTAACATGAATGTCATGTGGTGTATAGATGATTTAATGACAGTTAGTTACAACAATTTGGTGAAGTGCTGTGAGGTGCACTTGAGCCATGTTTGAATATCTCAGATCATTGATTCTTTTTATTTAAGGATCCACGACACAGTCAGTAATTCAGCAACCCAGTGAAGTGACAAGCAATAGATGCATACCACCGTGGGCTGTTCCCCCTCCACCACCTCCACTTCCAGAGCCTGTTCCAGAGGTTGGATAAATATCAAATACAATTTCTATTAGTTTTTCATTTATATAGAAACTAATTAAAATTTATGATAAATTTAATTGAAATTTTATATTTGATTTTAAAAATTGCAATTGTTCAAACCACCTCAAGTGGTTTCGAAAAATAGAGGGGATTGTTAGGAAACTTGTTTCTGCCAAATGGCACTCTATCTTTCAACGAGCCTGTATTAATACTGATATATATATATATACATATATATATAGAGACAAACATTAGAAAAACCTTGGGCAACGCCGGGTACCCCGCTTTTATATATTTATATATATTTACTTTAAGGCATGCTTAGTTAAATATACTTGCCCATTTTGCAGTTAACGAGCTATATTTTCAATATTACGAAATTCAAGTCCTGAATTACGTAATATTGAAATTATTGCTCGTAAACTGCTAAATGCTAAATGGGAGAGTATATTTAACGGCGCATGAAAATATAGAGCCTAAATAAGTTAAAAATAAATATATAGGTATATATATATATATATATATATATATATATATATATCATTTATTTTAAAACATCCCTATTCCATGCTAGGCTAGGGTTGGACGTTTTTTCCATATCAGGCCTCTCCACAAGTCACGATCCGGGCCGGCAGACTGCCGCTTCAGGCCGAGCCCATCCATATCTTTCTTCAAACATTCCTACCAAGTCTTCCGATTTCTACTTTTACTTTTCAATCCTACAACTATATATCTCTACATGCCGAAACCCAATCAACTGCACTTTTACGCTTCAAATGTCCACACATGAGCCACACAAGGAACATCCAGAAGGCTATTTAAATCCACAAGCCCTATAAACCTTTCCTTTCACATAAAATGATACACCAAGGGTAGTCAAGATAGCAGATAACTCTTTGAATGTTGCCCAAGCAGAACGCATTCTAACTTTCACCGCCCCTTCTACACCTCCTCCTGCACCTAATGTATCACCTATGTAACAGAACTTGGTCACACACTCCACCTTTACCCCTGCCTCAACCTCACCCAACAACTCTTCCTGAGCAGAACCACCAGCCACACAACTCTTACAACGGAAGCCAACAAGATCTTTCAAACCACCCAAAATGCCACTGCACCTTTTATGGACCCAACTCTTACAATCCACACAATAAATAGAGTTGGAGCCAACACCTTTTCTGCATACACTGCATGGCCATATACCCGACTTCACCTGTCCCATTCCTGCCCGACACCTCATGATTTTTGTCTTACTCACATTCATTCACTCTGAGTCCATTCGCTTCCATGCCAATTTTCGAGATCCTTAACTTTACCAGGAGAGAATCTTCTGTCTCAGCTAATAAAACAAGTCAAAGAGGATCGTATTCTTTAACAACAATATTCGAATTAGCAACGAGAACTTCACGTGTGAGTTTTTGATGATGTATTGTATTAGCTTCTCGTTGCTAATTCGAATATTGTTGTTAAAGAATACGATCCTCTTCGACTTAAAATAAAAGAAGCTCTTTATATTCAGAAAGTCTGCCCTTCAATTAATAAACAATTTGAAAAGTTTTCTACAACTCTTAGATTATTTGGATTCACTGAGGACATTGCTTCACGACCGAATTTTGAAAAGAGTAACAATGTTTTGACTGCTTCTGACAATGTTGACACTTCGATTAACGAAAACAGCATGGGTCCTATTGATCTTTCAAATGGTCATCTTCTCGATACCTTTTCTAACGCGACTCTTGATGTTTCCAATGTTAATGAATTCCACGACATCGGTAACTCTGTTGATCTGGTTCAATCACTTGATAGTTTTCTTGAGACTGATTCACCTGATGAGTTTCAGCTTAATCATAAGTTTGATATGTATAAAACAAACAGTCCTGACGTTTTGGACGCATGCTCTTTTTCGCAATATTTCGATACCACGCAAGATCCGTCATTTAAAGATACTGTAGAAAATATCCTCACAGAAAGTCCTTGTTCCTTCACGACCGTTGTTGATGACTTGGATCAACCTGTTAGTCCTGATGATACCGCGCGCACCTGTGTCGAAGAAGAATGTCCGATTGATGACAATTGTTCGTACTCATCCAGTTCCTTCCTCCATTTACTTTCAAACGAGAACATCACTGTTCGACGAAAGCGGAGATATTCTTGATTTTATTTATTTAAATATCTTATGTAATTTCGACTTTTTTTTTTTTTTTTTTTTTTTAAGGTTAGTGAAAGGAGTTGTTAACCCCGCGAGACACTCAACCTGAGCAATGCATGTAAACTCCTTGCTTAAGGGAGCTACGATGGTGACGCCAGTGAGATTCGAACCGCCGACCTACAAGGCGACAGGCGAACGCTTTACCGCTTAGCCACCACCGCCACTAATTTAATTATTTATTATCATAATACTTGCTTTTATTATTATTATTATTACTGCTACTATTATTTTATCCTTTAATTAAACGTTTTTAATTATACTTATTTTATCCTCATAACTCCAGTTTATTTTATGTACGTTAATTTAATTACAGTGTCTAAATTTGATAATTTTTATTAATATCCTTCTATTAAGATAATTTCTTAAGGATATTAGTTTATTTGTATATTTAGTTCTTACATGTTTTCTTATCTTTTGCCTCCTTTTACGCGATTGTATTTACAGACTCTGAAGATGGCGAAAGCCGAAACGGCCCGTAAGTCTGAAATAAAGAAAGTTTTAAATGTTAATACTTTTCTTAATACGTGTTGCAGTAAACAAAAAACGTTGTTCCGAAATATTGAGAAAGTATCTATAAAACTCATAGCGGCTAAATGGAGACTTATTTTTAATCGAGCTTGTCTTAAAGAAAATATATATATATATATATATATATATATATACTAGAAGGGTACCTGGCATTGCCCAGGTTTTCAGATATTTTTTTACTGTTTTTCTCTTGCTTTCGTTTCCTTCCCCGCTTGCTCTTCTCTTCCCGCTTGCTCTCCGTTCCCACTCGCTAAGGTAGAATAAAGGGAAATGCATATATATATTAAACAGGCTCTATTGAACACAATTGACTATTTAACGTTGGTCATCTTTCTTAACAAGTTTTTAAAGCCCTTTTCATCCATTTGAAATGACGAGACATATAATTGAATAAATTTATTGGTTAAAATTGATGAGTAATAAAACAATCAGGGTTAACTGGCCAGTTTCAGCTATAAAAAGCCATCTTCAGAACCCTATGTTAAACAATAAATTAAATATTATAAAAGTTGAAAGGGAAGAGTTAAAAATCAGAAATACTTAGGTTTAGACATTGAATTAGAGCTAGGCTGAATCAGTTAATAAATAAATATATAAATATTAATAAATTATTACGGCTATTGATAGATGAAACGCATTGAAATTTAAGTTGAAACAACAGAAGGAAAAAAGCGACCACATTAAATGAGCTACAAAGAGCAAAACTCACTTTAAAATTAAATAGAGTCTGACGAAAATTGAACCAACAAAATCGATGATATTTTTTCAATAATTTAGAACTAAATAAGTAATTAAAACACAGGAAAGACAAGCTAAAACACGTTAAAGGCTCCATAGGTGAAAAACATAACTATACAGAGCGGCATTGTACGACTTGTGAACAAACTGAAGCACAGCGGGCCATTTCATGAATATCGACTTTTCTTCCGGAATCAGGCCGACCTCGCGATCCAAAAGAATGAACTGAAGTGTGGCGCCTATGGTTGCCAGCGCTCAGCGAATGAGATCCGCTGACACAGCCGACAGAAACGCAAAAACGAGGGACAATTCTGTGCCGTCCAGAGCCATCATGAAGACTTGATCGTCCACATCAGACTCGTTTTCAGTTGTAGAGAGGGTGATGGGTCTGTCACCACGAGAGATACAACAACTGACTTTTGTAAGTGGTAGATCCGAGGTATGAGAGTCTACGGATCCATCACGAGTATTGCTTTGTACATCACTTGTACGCTGATGACACGTTACAGAAGCAGGTAAACTTGTCGTCGAGTTACCACCCATGTTATCGGAAGAAATGGTTTCTCTTTTAGAGTTGAACGTGGTGTTATTTGTCACAATATGATCAGTCGGACCGCGTCCATATTGTAACAGTAAAGTTCGATTAAAACGATCATCTTGAACAAAGCTTCTTTAATCAGTCAGGGTCTGTATCAGAGGCAATAACTTTAGTGTTATCACCAAGCAGTTTTTTATTAGGTTTTTGATGGTGAACTGTAGTAAGATGAGCAAAGAGGCTTCCGCCCTGTGTGTGCATTGCTAATCGTCGAGAAAGAGTTCTGTGAGTATCATGCTGGATGGTCGTATTTGTAAGGACACGTGAACATATACACAACATTGGTTTTCTGAAGTTTGTCGCTGTTATTTGGATTATATATATATATATATATATATATATATATATATATATATATATATATATATATATATATATATATATATATATATATGATTATTTGTGAGTTTGTCCTATATATTATATTTAAACTCCGAAATGGCTGAACCGATTTTTAGGAAGTTTTTCGTGTACCTATCCTCAGACCTACCAAACGTACACAACAAATTTCATAAAAATCGGTTCAGCCATTTCAGAGTTTAAATATAATATATAGGACAAACTCACAAATAATCATATATATATATATCGGTTCAGCCATTTCGGAGGAGTTTTTTATTTATTTATTTACTAGATATAGCCCGTCAAAAATGACAGGGTCCGTTCAATAGTAAACAAAATTCTAAATATATAATAAAGCCCATTAATATAGACCGATAAAAATTTGGTAACGTTAATTATATAAAAATATACAAAAAAATGTTATATCAATTAATTTGCGTAGATAGCAGATCGTCACACAGACTATATACATAAATCTGTTTAAACCAATGCTGAGGCGCTGGTGGCAATCATTAGGTCGGCAGTTCAAGCATCTCCAGCGACACAAGCATAACTCTTTCAAGCAAGGAGTTCATTCGCATTGCTAAAAGGGTAGGCACCTATAAATGGCTGCCTTTGCAAGGACCTTTTCTCGCCTTTGAGCAAGACTTGTCTTGATAAAGGCGTGTGCTAAGTGTTAACAAAAATAAATGCAGTCGATTACCTTGCAATACTTAATTTGCATATGCCCTTGTATCCTTCTGAAGAAAGGAGTAGAGGTGGGGTTATGACGTGGCTACAGTTTGCTTAATTTGGTGCTGTATAAGTACAGTTATAAAGGTAGCTAATTGGTGTGTAGTCAAGTTCGGATGCACTGCTGTAACACTCATTTTTAACCGAGCAAATTTTAATTAAGTTATTATACTTATTTTCAGTCTCATATCAACAACATTACTCTTGATGAACACAACTTTAATGCAAATCAGGTTCAATTTACATTTAACAACTGTTATGCTGTTAGTCTTATTATTTTTTTTTATCTTTTAATAATTAATTCAAATTTGGTTTTCTGATTTTTATTTTCAGTTTGACCAAAATAGTTTCCCAGTGATGTGGAACCAGCCTTCAGTTCCAGTTGCTCCTCCTAAAATTTTCAATCAGCCAAGATCTGATTTCAATTTTTCACCTGCGTGGATGAGTGGCACTACCACAGGTGCTGCTGATAATTCTTTTCTAGGTAGGTCATCATTTTTTTTTGTAAATGCTATTTGCCATATTTTATGTGGCGTGCCTAAAAAATGTGGATAGATAAATCTTGAAATATTATTGATAATGCATTTTGTTTATTTACATTAACTGGTTTATCGAGCCATGGGTACGCTTAATATTCATTAAAATAGAGAATTAATTATTCATATTTATTTATACATTTGTTTCTTCAATATCTGTTGTTGCTTCAATTGAAAAGATGCAAACAAAAGAAAAATGCTTCCTGCATGGATTAGAGAGGGGCTTGAAAAAATGGAAAGGCAAAAGTTTAAGCAGATGGAAAGGGAGAGAATGGAACAATCAGTGATCAGTGATGATACAGAATTTGAAAATCAAATCTCAGCATTTGTAAGTTAAAACATGTTTTGTGTTGTTTTTAATTAAATACAGGGTGTCCTAAAAGTTCCGCCCGATTTTATATTAATAATGAATGTAGATTTTAGAAAAATTTTAAACATTTCGTTAATATTTATTATTATTTCTTTTGTATTGATGATTGTTACATCTTTGGTTCATTCATTAATATCATTGTGTTCGTAGTCCTCACTCATCATATAATAAAATTAATTAAAAATCTACATTTGTTATTTTTATAAAATCGGGCACAACTTTTAGGACACCCTGTAGTTACATGTTTTAAATGATTTCCTTCTCTGTGAATAGCATTCCCAGGAGGAAGAAGAAGAGTGTGAAAAAGAGTATGAAGATGATAATGAAGTAAAACCAGTAGATGTTGTTGAGGATGTAATTAGGAAAGAAAAAGAAGAAGAAAAAGGGATTTTAAGTGAAGAAGAAAAACTTGCTCGACTTGTTAGTGGTAGTTTTAATTTTTTCTTTCTCGATGTTGGATATTGTTACTTAATTTCTTCTGTTAATAGATGCTTAAAGTTAGAAGAATGATGACAGAAATACTGCTGGAAGTTACAAACGAAGAAATATCATCTATATCAGACTCCGTTTATCTCAAAGCCAAATCTCGCCAGTCAAAAGGTACACCAAAGGAGTGTTTTATGACTTTTATAAACACTTTCTCTCTTCATGTACATTCAATTTACTTGATACATTTTTCAGTTCCTTGCATTTTATTTGTTATTTCAATTGACATGTTTTCTTTCAATTGTTTTAAATACAAATTGTGCTTGAAAAACTGTTTTGTTTAATTCATTATAAAATGGTCTTTTAAGTAGATAATTAGAAATTAGTTTTAAAATTAATTGCTAAGTAGTTGCATTGGCTGCTAGTTTTTATATTAATAGCATTATTATTTTAAAATAAAGTAAGGCTTTGGTCAACTTTAGTGAAACCAGAAAATGTATTTAATCGACAGCTAAAAGGTTTAAATTTAACACACTTATTGAAACTGGAAAGAGTCTATAAGTTTTTCTTTAATTATAAGCAACATAATGATTAAATAAAATATAATGTTGATGAATTTAAAAAAATTATTATGCCTATAAAAGCTCCTACTCAGGCCTTAGTATCATCATCTGCTTTGGCCTCCATATCTGCCCTTGGTGAGTTCTATTTAGATTTCATTTTTTTCTTTTACCAGCTTGATTAATTAAGAATTAAAACTGAAGTATTGGTTTTAGGTTGGTATAAAATGCTATGATTTTTTTTAAATACTGTTTATTTGTTGTATATCCCAGGTGGAGATTATGAAAGTGAAGTTGAAGATGACGAAGAAGTAGAGGGGAACCAGGATGATTCGAGTTCAGACGAAGACATTGAAGTTGCCAGGGAGAAGATAGAAAAGAAGAGGGCTGCTTTTGATGCCAGGATGAAGTTGTTAGAATTTGAAGATGGTATGTGCATTGTGAGATTGTTGTGTTGTTAGCTTGTGTGGTATCATACCTGAAATCCGGTCAGAGGAATTGACATTTGTTTTGCTATGAGGCATCCTTTAAATCTAACAGGAAAGGGTGGTGGTACCACGGTAATTATTTGGTTGTGTCAGTAGATAAGAATTTACTTTTTCAGAAAAAAAGGAAGAGAATAAACCGAAACACAGTGAATCAACAACGAAAGACCCCGTTGAAGCTTCCTACGCTGAAAAAGTGGATCTTAAAAGTAAATGTCATAAGCAGGAGTTTGTTGATAAGAAATTAAAAAATCTTAAAAAGAATGACACACGTCACTCAAAATCTAAACGCACACTGTCAACTTCCTCATCATCGTCGTCCTCATCCAATTCAGAATCAGATACATCGAGCTCGAGCGTGTCTAGTTCCGAAAAAAGGCTCGTACAAAAGAAAAAAGAAAAAGAAAAACCATCAAAAAATAGCAAAGAAAAAGCAGGAAAGGTAGCTGAGAGGAAAAAGAGGTCATCATCAAGGTCTCGTGTAAGTCAAGAAGATAACAAGAAAAGAATGTCTGGGAAGTTGAGTAGGGCAGAACATTCAAGAAGAGATGATAGATTAGATAAGAACAGCAAAAGTTGGTCTTCTGAAAGATATTCAAAACGTTCGAGTACGTCACTTAGAAATGAGAATAAAGAAGATAGGAAAAATGATAGTAATAGTGAAAGTGATAGAAATAAGATTGAAAGAAGGAGAGATTCCACTGGGGAGAGACGGAGAGATTCTACAGGAGATAAAAAAAGATATTCTACAGGAGAAAGAAGGAAACGGAAAAGATCAGAAGACAGAGCAGATTCAGAAGAAAGAAATACAAAAAAGTCGAAAAAAGAAAGAGATCGTTCAAGAAGGTATGAAGAAAAGATGAGTAGAAGAGAATCAAGACGTGAGTCGAGGTCAAGGTAGTCCGGCTTTTTTCCAACATTAATTCTCAAAGGGTTTGTACATTTTTTATTCTGGCATTTGTAAAATCATGCGATTTGTTTTTATTTTGAAGTCATGGTTGCATGAAATTTAATAAATTCTTATTTCAGGTGGTGATGACTAATGTTGAATGTGATGTTTATATGTGTCAATGCTGTTTCGGAGGGGTTTTTCAGCTAGCTTTAAAAATATGTGTATTATATTGCATATAACTCACATTTGCCAGCTTTGGTTGGAAATGTCTCATAAACTGTTTGTTTTTTGTTAGTTTGATTTAATTTTAATAAATTTGCTTAAATTAAAAATTGACATTTGTACAGTTAGGAGTGGATGCATCAAACTGTTCTCAACAGTCATGACTTTCTGTGGTTTTTATAAAAATAATTTTAATATCAAACTGGACAAAAACATTGGCTACAATACAAAACATTTTGGACATTTTTTGCACTTGCAAATCCTGATAATTGTTTCCTATAATTTCACCAAAGCATTATTATTAGATTAACGAAACTCATGAACTGCTGTCATAGCGTGCAATGCACACTCTATATCATTATCATTTTCAAATAAGTGTCATGACCAGTTTCTTCATAGCCAGTCATAGACTGGATTTGTTGAACTGTGTTTGTTTATCTCTATATTTAGTAGTAGTTGTGCTGATGTTGTGTCCCTATTTTTACGTGCGGGTGACAGGAAACTGGGATCCCGTATGCACGAGTCGTTCTCTGCGCCTCTGGGGTTTCACAACACTAGAGTGTGCCTTATAATTCTCTATTACTACTGGTGATTGAGAGTGGAACAATTCCTTCCCTGAGTTCCCTGACTGAGTTTCTAAATAATAATTAAAAGTAGCTTTCTTGATTCTTTCTTTTCTCATGATCTCCTTGAACTTAAAATGTTCAACCTACTGAGCTCTCTGATGCCAGCAAAAAGAGTGCCAGGGCTGACATGGTTCTTCATCCATAGATGGCAGCCTTCTAGCTTTCTTGATAACCAACATGAGTTTTACAACGTTTGCTTTGCGTTTAAATGTATATATATATTTATATATATATAAAAAAATATATATATTTATATATAAATATATATATATATATATTTATATATATAAATATATATATAAATATATATATATTTATATATATATAATGTGTATATATATATATATATATATATATATATATATATATATATATATATATATATATATATATATATAATGTGTATATATATATATATATATATATATATATATATATATATATAATTACGGTGAGATATGTGCATTTAAATAGAATACAGTTATTAGATGGCAGCCTTCTAACTTTCTTGATAACCAACATGAATTTTACAACGTTTGCTCTGCGTTTAAATGGTTGACTGACTATATTATAAAAGTTAACATTTTTAATTCATTACATTATTTAGAATAAACAAAATTATTCATTACTGAGATAATTCTATGTTGTTTTTAACAAGAATTAAAGTAAGAGAAAGTTTTGAGATACATTGCATACACTGTGATTATAGTCACCCACCAAATTTTTGGACTTTGTCTGACTAAAATAAATCTATTTTTGGTTTAATTTCACTGCACTGGCGATAGACATCTAACTAAATACGGCATGCTAAATTGATTCTGTATTTACATCTACATTAACTTGCAAAAATGTCAGGAGCTGTGTGTATGGGTGAGAGAGTGAAAGAGATAGGGAGAGAAAGAAACAGAAAAGAGAGAAGGAGAGGAGCAAAAAAAAAGGCAGCCGAGCCAACAGAAAAACATCAATAGGACCTAATGTGCAAATCTACTATGGAGCAATTGTCACTTTTTTCAATAATACAGCCAGCAAACAGCATTTTATAAATTTTCTTAAAAGAATTTGTTTAGCTTGAAATTTAAATTACAGTCTATCGAAGATGCTGATGCAGACATTGCAGCTACTGCTGTTGACTTAGCAAAACTAGGCATTCCAGTCACTGTGTATGCAGAGGACACAGATATTGTGGCTTTTCTTGTCTTTCACTGGAATCCCTCAATAACTCAAATATTGATAAAATCAGACAGCAAAGTAGAGACGCCTGGTAAATGCATTGATATCAGCCAGTTTACCAAGCGTATTGGAACAGATTTTAGTTCTTCATGCATTTGGTGGTTGAGACAACGTCAGCAATTTTCTGCCACGGAAAAGGCTAGCTAGTTACACAAGTTAATAGAAACAATAGCATGACCAAGTACGTTGAAATTCTTCAAAATCCTGCATCAAGCAAGTCTGAAGTCTAGTGCTGGAAAAGTATTGATGGTAAAAGCATATGGTGGAAAGGTAAATGATCAACTGGGTGTTATGCGCTACATGGCTTATTCTAGTATGATATATGATCGCTTCATCAGGAGGTAGTTTTGAGGCTGAGAGGTTGCCCCCCACTGAAGATGCATCTGAGCTACATGCCTTGCGTGTGCATTATCAGGCAGTTGTTTGGGGATATTTAGGAAAACTAAGTTTCATCTACCCATTCTAAATTTTCATCTCATATCACGTCAGAGAGCGTTGTAGGATTTTCATCTCCAAAGTCAGATTCGTTTTCACTATCATTATGGTCTGGAGTAACCACATCAACATTACAACAGTACGTACCGTGACAGTGTCCACATGCTTCAATGCACTTTGAGTTATTTTTTCTACATGTGCACAATTGTGTACTACAGGGTCTTTTACTTCTACAATTGCAGTGAATAACCTTCATCAGGTAAGGTGGGCCTAACTGTTGTCGCATAGGAATTGGGAATAAACCAATATTTCTTTTAAAAAAAAACCCAGTCAGCTGGGGAAAATAAATGTTTTAAAATGTTGCTTGGTCTGATTTCTGAAAAGGATATTGTTTCATTACAAAATTTATATAAGAAATTGCTGAATGCAAAATGCGCCAAAAAGTTTAACGAAACTTGTTTGAAAGAAAATATTGTCCCTAACTATGTGCGGTTCATATATATATATATATATATATATATATATATATATATATATATATATATATATATATATATATATATATATATATATATACTAGCTTACCCAGCAAACGTTGTTTTGCCTTTTAAATTATTTTAGATTTTTTATTAAAAGTTTAATTTACAAAATTATGACAATTTAAAAAAATCAATCTCGAAAAGCGATCGAGTGTACAATGTCGGGGTTTTTGAAAGTTTTTTTATCGTTCTTCTCTCTTGCTCCCGTTTCCTTCCCCGCTTGCTCCCGTTTGCTCTCTCGTTCCCCCTTGCTCTCCTGTTTCTGTTTGTTTCCCCATATATATATATATATATATATATCTGACAGACACTCATATATATATATATATATATATATATATATATATATATATATATGAGTGTCATATATACACTCATATATATATATATATATATATATATATATATATGAGTGTCATATATACACTCATATATATATATATATATATATATATATATATATATATATATATATATATATATATATATATATATATATATGAGTGTCATATAAAAATATTCTTAATAGCCATGGACCTATCCTCAGACCTACCATATGTACACAAAAAATCTCATAAAAATCGGTTCAGCCGTTTCGGAGGAGTTCAATTTCAAACACTATGACACGAGATTGATATATATATATATATATATATATATATATATATATATATATATATATATATATATATATATATATATATATATATATATATATATATAAAACATATTTGGGTAGCAAGTGATTTTTGATGCATTCTTTATTAAACAACATGGCGTATTTAGCAGAAACCAATTTTTTTAAACTTTTTTCAAGCTCCCTGAAAAAACTTTGAATTCGAGGACTTGCAAACAACTGACCGCTATTCATATTATATAACAACCAATGTTATATATAGAGAGAGAGGCGAGAGTCAAGGTACACTCCAAGATCATGAACGACATTCAAAGATGAGATCATGCAGTCTTTGATATTACTAGAAGCTGAACTTTTGGGTATGGGCTGAATCATTCGATCAAACCAGATGAGCTCTTTTTGAATTATTTAGCTTCGGACGCATGACCGAGCACCATTTTTTAATTTCATCGAAAAATTTCGCGAGCTTTGTTTTAGCGAAGCAAATATCTTGTGTGGCAAGTTGAATATAAAGCTGGGTGTCATCAGCCTAGAGTTAATAAAAACTTTGTGTCATGAGGCGACACACCTGGTGATGGATTGTATAGGCCCGATCATGCTTGAAAGAGAACCAGTGGTAAATTAACCAAAGTAGAATTATGCCTTAGTTTTAATAGATCTATTTACGTGCTGGCCTATGCCATGGACTTCTTAATATATACCTGGACAGTCAACTATTTCAGCACCGGGCATCCGGAGGCCATTTATTTTATGCTATAGTAGCGGCTATAGTTGGTTTTATGCTGGTTGATTTTATGCTATAGTTATTTTTTATCTAACTCAAAATATAATTTTATTAGATCAAAAACACAACGCAATTTTTAATTTTGATTTTAACATTGATTTTTATAGAATTTTTAATTTGAAAGTTGTAAATTTTTTTAAAAACACGCACAGGGTCGAAATGAAGAAAATTAAATTAGTTTTCCTGTTTCTGGATTAATCATGCTTTACTTTAACTCATTTCTCCATGGCATAAATAATCTTTGAAACATTTCCTGTGTATTGCAGTGTTGTCCACAATAACTGAAACAACATTAGCTTTGATGTTATTCCTAATTTGTATAACTTCAGTGTAACAACAATGTTGTTGATGAGCAGCCAACTTCGAAACCGGATATATGGAAATTAAATATTTGTACTTTCCAACTACAAGACTTTAACATGAAACAAAGGATTGTCCTGGCAACGTTTCCGTCTGATGTTAATTCAACATACTCTCCTCCACTATACTTAACTCTTTTTGCTACATACATTTTATCAATGATTAGACTAACTGTCCTTTGATGTTGATTTAACTGAGAAAATCTCATTTTCAAATAGTTTTCGTTGCTTGTCCCAGTTTTTCTGTTGAACACTTTGGTAACTTTTTTAGAGTTGACACTGATGGCAAAATCATAACATTCTCTTCTTTTAAAAATGCATAAGCTGAAGGACAAATTGAATGCAATAAAAAGCTCATCGCCATTAATTTTGGAGAATATTGATGACCGTGTTTTTTTTTATTTCATAAGTAAACTTTTATTTACTGTAAGTTTATAATACTCAATTTTTCACAGATTACAATAAACTTCAAATAATCAAGTAGTTTCCAATCTGTTCAGTTGTAGTAAATCCAGTGTTTGAATGTAGAATGAACTTCAAATAACCATCTATTTTTAATCTGTATAGTTAATCTAGTGTTTTGTTCAAACAACACAACAGCTCTAGAGTTTGATAATCTGTTGAGTTGTAGTAATTGTAATCCAATGTTTGAGTTTGCAATAAATTTCAATTAACCAGCTAATATCCAACTTGTTGTTAATCCAGAGTTTTGTGTCCTTAAAAAATTAACTTAAACAAAAAAATCGATTTTGATAATTTATATAATACGTTACACACAAGCAAACTTCGCGACCTTTCACTCAACACAAACACAACTGACCAAACTTAATGGTTTTTATATGCATAGCTAGCTATGAGCTCAGAGTTGACATCCCAGCTATCATAAAATGCATGGCCTCCGAAATATATTTAAATTAGTTGACTGTCCAGGTTTATATTAAGAAGTCCATGGCTTATGCCTACCCTGTCCAGTCATTAAGCGCTAGGGATGTATGTGACATCTTGTTACAAGTATTTATGACCTTTTCAGTTCCATGAGTAATTAGCCGAGACTGTGGTACAAATTTCCCAAGCCAAGTATCGCAAAAATTATTGAAAGCCTGAGATTTAGCACACCGGGTCATCCAGAGTTGATGAAAGGTGCAATCAGAGCCTTTAAACTGATTTTTAAGCTGGCTAAAGCCCACCCCACAGAATGGTATTGCTTGCTTCCTTTTGTGCTTTGGAGGTAAAGGAAAAAACTAACACTACGACACATATAACTCCTTTTGCCCTAGTTTATGGGATGATCCCGCGAAGTCCTTAGAGTATTCTATAAAAGATTCATCGTTAATTCTCATTAAAGCGCCGTTTAGTGTAGGTGTAAAGCCAGAAAAGTATTTGAAAACTCTTAGACGTAATCTAAAAATAGCCAATAGGTTTGCAAAACTACATGAATATTGCGAACAAAATGCCTTTGTGCGTCATTATAACACTCGTAGTACCGATCGTAAGTATATAATGGGCGACCATACTTATTTTATCAAGAACCTAATAAAGGAGAATATTAACAGTGGCAAAGCCCGGGTGTCATATCAGTTGTCAAATCACCCTATTCCAGAGGCGTGGATTGGGGGGCTACAGCCCCCCTCAAGATTTTTCCACCAAATAGAAAAAATATCTTTTCTAGCTCACCCATGAATGAGTATTTAGATTATTTGATAAAAACCGTATCTATTAAACTTTTTGAATTATACCTACTTATAATCTACTGCTAATATTTTTCAATCTTTTAGTGCTTAGTTTCTCGCACTTCTTACTTTTCTCATAATTATCTCTCCATCTCTTGTTCTTCTTCACTGGCTTCCTCTTAAATATAGGGTGATTTTTAAAATTTGCATACTAATGGTTAAAATTAAAAATTGCTCTTCTCCATTCTACCTAACTAACTTAATAAAAATCCCTCCTAAGTTTGGTCTTCGGTCTTTCTCTCTTAGCCACTTTCCCTATATCTGGAACTCTCTTACTAAATCTACTTCTCTTGCTGTTTTCCGTCGGGGGCTTAAAACTTATCTGTTTAATAAGTTCGTGTCTGAACACTATTGAACGCCAAGGAAATAGCGCTATAGAAATTTAATCGATTGGTTGCTTGCTTTCGGTCCATCCGATCGAGCTCGTATGAAATTTAGACTCGTGTATCTGTCCTAGCTTGACGAACAATTAGCATATTCTTATCCTACACGGTTGCTTGAGCTCTCTCACCAAGATTTTTCCAATTCATTTTAAATTATTTTTATTAGCTCACACACCATTGAGTATTTAGATTAGTTGATGAAAGCATTATTTATCATACTTGTTGATTAATATCCAATTAGTTAAAAATCTCTGCTATTATTTTCCGATTTTTTATTAGTACCTTTAGTCTATTTGATTCAGTGGACAATTTTTTAAAAATGAAAGAACGTCAATATCCTTTTTTACTTTCATAATTTAAACGCTTTTTGTCTGCACTCAATATTATATAAAAGTTAACTTTTTTTAACTGTTTTTTAACTAATATGATGATTTACATGAAAATACAACATACAAATGTATATTGGGATGGTCATTTTTGTTTGAAGTTTCTCTGGGTTAAAGTTAAAAAATCTGTGCCCCCTCAACATTTTGCTGAATCCACGCCTCTGCCCTATTCCTATATTGTCGATATTAATGGTCCGGGCACGTCATTTCCTTGAGCAAGAAACTAACTCAGATGTGCTCACGTCAACTCAGCGTTTCATCCTTTAGTGGTCGATAAATGAGTACCGGTTTCGGTTGGGGGTTAAAGTTCTTTGTGCGATTATGGAGCTAGCGAGTAGTATGCGGGGCTGCCAGTGGCGCCGTGTTTAGACCACATTCGCCGTTAGTCTTATCTGCAAGTTGCCAACATTGTTAAGCGGCTTTTACTGAACACGACGCTATATAAATTGTCGTAAATAAATACATGCTAAGAAGATAAGAAAATTTCGGTACCCGTCAAATGGGACCAAGACAAAAAGGATCCGACATTACGGCCCCCGACAAATGGGCCCAAGACAAAAAGGATCCGACATTACGGCCCCCGACAAATTAGCCCCATCAAAAAAGCCCCGATAAAAGGGCCCCCGACAAAAGGGCCCTTACTTTTTAGATTACATCAAAGCGTTTACGTTGTTTCTTACAAACTTTTTGAAAAGGGCCCGCATTCTTGGCCGCATTGCTTACAGCTTACTTTCTATAGCCGAGATTTTCTGTTTATTAGTGTTCATATGAATATCATATGTAATAGTCGATTTCTTTTAGTTATTTATTGAAAATCATTTTTGTAATTATTTTTCTCATGATTAATTGTAATTTGACAAAAATTTATAAACAGAAAAGGGGAAAAATATTATAAAGCTTGCGTGTGTGTGTGTGTGTGTGTGTATGTATGTTCTTTATGCATTGCTACACCATTTATCCGATCGTAATGAAATTTTCACACAACTTTGAGAGTCAATAGAGAAAAGGTTTTGTAAAAAAATTAAAATCGGTAACAAAATGAGCGGAGCGGGTTAGCGAGCGGAAATTGGAACTAGAGAATAAACGGGAACGGGAAAACAAGCGGGAACGGAAAAGCGACCGGGAGCGGGAAAGACACCGGGAGCGAGAAAGCGACTGGGAGTGGGAAAGTGACCAGGAACGGGTAAGCGATCGGGAACGGGAAAACGACCGGGAGCGTGCAAGAAACTGGATCGAGAGAGAAAAACCTCTAAAACACCCGGGCAGCACGGGTACCCCGTTAGTGATCATTAAAAAAAAACATAAAATTTCATTTCCAATAATCAAACCTGAAATTATCTTAATAGTTTTGATACGCCTGCATGCACTAATATGATCAACAGCTGACCCTTCAGAAAATAGTGTATATATATTACAATCATGTAAGAACTATCCATTTTAATCTGACCTTGTAAACTAGTAAAAGAAAAACGAGTTTTTCAACACAAACTTTTATTTTAAATACACTTGATTAAAAAATACCAAAGATGTTCAAAGTAAGTGGTTTTTTTAATTGAATCATGTATTGTCGTCCAATATAATGCTATGCTGAAAGTTTCAGCTTCCTAGCTAGTAAAAAAGCTGGTTAAATTTTAGACACACACATACAAAAACACACACACACAAACAGAGATTGTAACTAGAGATGTACCGGAGCTCCGGCCGGATCGAATATTCGCCGGATTTTCGCGTTTTACCGGAGCTTCGGTTCGGCCGGAGCAAGGACCTCAAAAACCAAAGCGGACGGTTACGTAACTTAAAATTTAAATAATTATTTTTTTCTATGTTTTTAGTGGCAATTTCTATGGTTTACGTTTTATTATCGTCGTTTTTGTTAATACCCACGATACAGATTAAATCTGTTCACTTTGGATATGGCTGTGCGGGCAAAAACTCTTCTGTTGTCGTATATGAGTCACGGCAGTGCCTTCGCTCCACAAAACCAGCTACAACAGGACAAAGATAATGAACCCCCTTGTAAGAAGTCACGCCTTGACAGCATTTGGGACTTCATGCCAACACCTGCATAAGAATGTGATGAAAACAGGGCACATATTCGTTCGCCTCACGATGACATGAACAAGTTTTTTGCTGAACCATGTCTCAGCAGAAATATGGATCCTCTGATATGGTGGCAGAGTCATGCACCTGACCATCCAGAGATTTGCCAAGATTGCACGAATCTTTTTGTCTTCTCGTCCGACCTCTGTTTACAGCGAACGCCTATTCAGTGTTGCTGCAAACATCAATGATAACAAAAGAAATAGGTTAGCACCCGCAAAAACTGCGTTACAATTTACCCCTATTTAATTTTGAATCTCTTTAAACTAAATAAATTTAAATTTTTCTTTCTTCATCATGTGTTTTTGATTAGTTTACATGTAGTAAAATGAGAGGAAAATAAATTAATAAGAGAAAATAACTGATTCTTGAATAAGGTTTGAAACTTGATAGTTTTTTCAGCATCGCAAAAGATCCGGTTCGGTTCGGCTCGGTTCGCTCCGGTAATTTGTTGACCGGGGCGGCTAAAAAACCCGCTCCGGTACATCTCTAATTGTAACCTAAATAAAAGTTTTTAAAAAGTTTGTAAAACCCCCGCTAGTGTATATATATATATATATATATATATATATATATATATATATATATATATATATATATATATATATATATATATATATATATATATATATATATATATATATATATATATATATATATATATATATATATATATATATATATATATATATATATATATATATATGTAAGTAACCTTTACACATCTGATGGTTACGTAGAATCAATTAAAAAAATGTCTTGGCTGTTGAGGCTGCTCCTGACGAATCTCATTGTAATGTATCTGAGGAAATTCTTGTCTCTTCTAATATAACACACCGAAAGCGCAAAAATTGATTTTCAATAGTATAAATTTTATATTCTTTTGATTTGATAGGTAGAGTGTTTTTTCGTTTTTTCTTTTGTTAGTGTGCTAATTCTTTGACAATTTCGGTTCTTTCTGTTTGTTTACTTTTCTCGTTTTACTTTTGACCCTGAGGATGGCTGACATAGCTGAAACGGTCCGTCGGTCTGACAATAAAAGTTTAATAGAAAAGTTTTTGGCTAATTGTAGTCTCGAACAGAGAGTTTTGTGCCGAAAGGTCGAGAATTTGGCTCGAAAAGTTGTTTCTGCCAAATGGCGAGTTGTGTTTCTTGGAGCGTGTCTCAAAGATATATATATATATATCTTATATATACACACACACACATATATATATATATATATATATATATATATATATATATATATATATATATATATATATATATATAAATGAATGTTTGTATATATGTATGTATGTATGTATATAGGTATGTTATTTATGCATTGCTACACCATTCATCCGATCGTAATGAAATTTTCACACAACCTTGACAGTCAAGGGGAATCAAATATAGAGAAAAAAATTTTGAAATCCGTCACAAAATAAGCGGAGCGGAGCGGGTGAGCGAGCGGGAACTATATATATATATATATATATATATATATATATATATATATATATATATATATATATATATATATATATATATATAAATGAATGTTTGTATGTATGTATGTATGTATGTCTTGTATGCATTGCTACACCATTCATCCGATCGTAATGAATTTTTCACACAACCTTGAGAGTCAAGGGGAATCAAATATAGTGAAAAACAATTTTAAATCCGTCACAAAATGAGCGGAGTAAAGCGGGTGAGTGAGCTAAAACTATATACATATATATACACAAACATATACATATACATACATAAATGAGCTAAAACGGGAACGGGAAGCCAACTGAGAGCGAAAGATAGAGCGGGAAAGGGAAAGCGACCGAGAACGGGAAAGCAACCGGGAGCGGGAAAGCGACCGGGAGCTGGAAAACGACCTCAAATGTGGGTTGGAAAATTGGGTTACTTGGTTTTTAAAGTAACTGCTACTCAAAAACTGTAAATGCTACAAAAGTAAAATTAGTATTTAAATTAAAGTAGCTTCTATTCAAAATCACGCCAAAGCTAGTGTGGAGGAGATCAGTAAGGAGAACATGATCGACACAGTCGAAAGCCGCACTGAAGTCAAGGATCACGAGCGCAGTCGGTTGGCCCCTGTCAAGTGAAAGAATAATGTCGTTGTAAACTTTCCCGACTGCTGTCTCTGTACTGTGGTACTTGCGAAAACCAGACTGAACCTGCGGAAGCAGATTCATCGATTCGATATGTGAAGAAAGCTGACGGTGGACGACACGTTCAATAAATTTTGAGATGAACGATAGGTTTGATATGGGGCGGTAGCTTTTGGGATCAATGGGATCCATCCCCGTTTTCTTGAGTCGAGGTCGGACGATAGCCCTTTTGTGACTGGCTGGTAGTGACGCATCTTGAAATGAAGTGTTTACGAGGTGGGAAATAATAGGAGCAAACACGCTTTTGAGTTTTTTTTATGAGCCAGACAGGTGCAGTGTCAAGCTCACACTGTCTAGTTCCAAGGCGATTGAGTAGGCACTCCACCTCCTCGGAAGTGATTCTCCACTGCTGGTCCAGTTGTTTGGAACAGCCTATCTGCTGACCTGAGGAATCCAGCTTTGGACCTCGGCGGTTTCAGGAAGCTGCTTAAGACCGAACTTTATTCCAAATTTATGATTTGACGCGAAGCGCTTTTGTGACTTTTAAAAAAAGCGCATTATAAATTTACATTTAATAATAATAATAATATCGTCGAAAGCAGCCAGAACCGGAACATCGGCCGGGCAAGAACTGAAAAGCGGAGGTAGGGCGTCTTTTGTGGTTCGACGAATTTCCTCAATCCTCAGCGTGAAGTAGTCAAGCAATGCATCAGGAGCAAGACCACTAGCAGAAATTTCAGTGACTGGATTAAGAAGAGAGTTTAAAGATCTCCAAGTCGCCCGGCCATCGCCAGTCACTTCTTCAATTTTATGTCGAAAGTAGCTTGAGCACTTTTTCTGGAACAGTCGACGTTTGAGTATGGACTGGGTGTGCCAAGCTATTTTATCCGACGACAGTTTGGTGCACAAATAACGCCATTCGAGTCGACGATTTAGTCTTTTGGACCGACTACAGTCGGCATCAAACCAGGGGCTTTCTGGCTTTATCCTTAAGGTAATCAACTTCCGCGGAGCATGACGATCAAGGAGCTCGTTCATTGTTGCATCGTAGAGATCGAACAGCTGTTCGGCAGATTGGTCCGATTTCAAGGCCGAGACTTCAAAGAGCCTGGTATTTTGAAGATCGATACTGAATGATGCTAAGTCGAATGACCTGAATGAACGGCGTTCCACTTTTTCGGTGATAATGGGGGGTGGTTTATGACAAGTTGAAAAGGTAATGATTGAATGGTCGGATAGAGAAAGAGGGATGATTAGTAAATTTGTTATGAGTAAAGATGAGCGCGTGATAACCACATCAAGGGTATGACCATGGTCATGAGTCGGTCCTGTTACCAGTTGAGTGAGGCCATGACTCAGGAGCAAATTTTGAAACTTTCTGGTTGTAGTGATGTCCTGATCCAGGTGAATATTGATATCCCCAAGTAAGATCAGATCGCAGGAGTAGTCGGCAGTTTTTCCCAAAAGCTCTGAAAATTCGGAGAAAAACGCCTCTGTAACAGATTCAGAACCTGGTCGATATAGGACCAAAATTAATTGATGAAAATCACGGAATGTGACGTAGGCAGATAGTAACTCAAAAGCGCTGAAGCTTCCAAAATCCTTGATGGAGGACCTGAAGTTGTTTTTGTGGATAATACATATGCCTCCTCCACGAGGCCCGCAAAGGCTAGCGAGGTCAGCATCGAGAGGTGACGGGCGAGGTCTGTCCAAAGCCTGGTAGCCAAGAGGGGTTGAGGCGATTAGAGAGGGCGAAAAGGAAGACTCATGGATTAGAGTGCTGCACGGACCGGGCCGGGCCGTGATTTTAGGGTCTTCAGACCGGATGGGCCAAACCTGAAGTCAAAGTGGGACGGGCCGAGATTTTTCGCCAAGTATATAGAAATTTTAGGCCTGTAAAAACGAGCTAGGTCCAAATTAGATGGGCCATGCTGGGCCTGAAATTTTGGCTTATGAAGTGGGCCGGGCCAAGTTGTCGACGGACCGGACCGAGTCGGGCCGTAAAAAATCGCCCCGTGCAGTACGCTACTGTGGATGCGTAGCATAGATATATATAGATACGCCCCGCACACATTTTTTCATAGGCCGGCCGGCGACCCCAGCATAGTATATAACAATTCATAAATTTCGAAGTAGAAAATGTGTTTAAAAAATTTAAACTAATTAAAAAATATGAAACAAAATATAATTGTAAATAAAAACAATTTTAAAACATTTTTTTAAAAGTTTGCATTAGAAAAAGATGTTTGCCGACTGAGCAAATGCTCAACCAATCGTGCGCCCTTTCACTATGTTGCCGCTTACTTACGAAGAGGTTGCGAAAATTATACTGAGCGGCTTAGTATAATTTTCGTAACCTCTTAAAGAAAATTCTCGTTATTTTTGATGTTGAATAAGCTATATAAAGAGTCAAACAAACCACTGGAGTGAAGCTAGCAGACGGTCGTTGTATGGCGATAGATGTATCTTAATGTATGGGTGAAGCTAGCAGACGCTCAAATGAATTTATTTTTTTAAAAAGAAAAAGTATCGGTAATAGAAGAAATATACTTTATATAATCAAATATGTAAACAGATTTGTGACACAAGTGTTTTTTACCGAAAAAATTGACTTTGATGAAATGTAAACAAATAATGGAAGCGCTTCTGTTCCATAGTGAAACACCGCTTAACTTTGACAGACGATATCTCGGTAACTAAGATTTACAGAAATTTTTTATTTAGCTTTTTATATTTATATATAGTGATATTATACTTGTGCAAAGTTTCGTTTTGACACAAGTTGTTTTAATATCTGGCCGACTCAGGAGAAAATGTACGAGTTTGGTCGTCTCCACACTGAAACACCGCTGAACTTTGACAGACGATATGTATGTATGTGTACATATATATATATATATATATATATATATATATATATATATATATATATATATATATATATATATATATATATATATATATATATATATATATATATATATATATATATATATATATATATATATATATATATATATATATATATATATATGTTATGTTTTATCGATTTTTTATTTTTTTATCGTGTTTTTACTTTTTATTTTTATTTTTTATTATTTTATTATTACTCTTTTTCTATCTTTTTCCGGGTTTGTTTACCTGATTTTCTATTTGTTCATTTTTTCACCAATAAAAAAATTTCTTTCACTTGACGTGATATACTTCTGGTGTATTTTTAAAGTTTGAGTAAGTTGGTTGGCATTTTGATGGTTTCTTTTTTAGATTTGACGGATACTTATTACATTTTTTTCTTCATTTTCAGGTTTAGGTCTGCATAACTTTCCAAGACTCCCAATTAACAATATATTTATTATCCTACCCGAAAATCCTGTGGCCGGGCCTGATGACAACCAAATTTAGCTTGGGTAAAATGGTGAGTTTCTATTTTATGAGCAAAAACTTTCTAGGCAAAAAGTCCCTACAGTCGCAAAGATGCAACTGCATTTTGATTTGGCGCTAGTAAATCTCTGCCCGCGTAACCGCGCTTTAATGCCCATTTCTAACACAAATTTCAAAATTTATAAATATATTTAAGCTTATTTAGTTACGCATAAATTATTCTTGTAATTCGTACAGAAACAGAAATTTGTTTCGGCTCCTGAAATGGTAGCTGCTGCGGAAGAAACGTTCAAGAAATTCCCGAATAAAGACCGCAGAAGCGCTGAGATTTGGGACGAAGTCCTTCGATTACTTGGCGTTCCAATCAGCCGTAAGCACTGTAAAAACGCAAGAGTATTTTACGGACGTGCATCAAAGAATTTTCAGGAAAACATTGACGATTGTTCGCAAAAATCAATCAATTCTGGGTCGGAGGGAGCCATTACCATGACAAGTTTCCTCGCCGAACATCATTCCACTGAGAATTTTCAAGAAAACATTGACGATTGTTCTCAAAAATCAATCAATTCTGCGTCGGAGGGATGCCATTACCATGACAAGTTTCCTCGCCGAACATCAATCGACTGAGATTTTGCATGAAAGTACACCTGAAAATGCTTCTCCTGATGTTTGGTCATCCTATTTCACACTGAAAAAGGAAGAATGGAACTTTTTAAGGAGTTCTCAACAAGGACCCTATTTCAAAACGAATTGGATGGCCATTTTTCGGCCTTATTTGAAGAATTCGAACCCTTATTGTTGTTTGGCTTGCAAGTGGCACCGGGTGAAAGTGCAAGATTCCGATAGATTGGGTTTGTTGTTTAATGCCAGGGGAAGATGCACTTTTGAAGAATGTCCCATCACATTTTCCATTAAAATTCCCGATGACGAAACGCTACAGGGGATTGTTACTTTTCAGGGAGATGGAGATTTCATTGAGTGTACCCAGTAAACATTGTAACCACTTTGTAACGTTTCTTAACCGTTCATTTTCGGTTACAAGAAACGCGTTTCTTTTCGGTTGTTTTGCTCATCGGCTGTGCGTTAAAGAAACGTTTCCTGAGTAACGTTTTAGAAACGTTTCCCGTGTAACGTTTTAGAAACGTTTCCCGTGTAACGTTTTAGAAACGTTTACAATGTAACGCTTTAGAAACCTCCTCTATTATTTGCTCATGCAAATTATTATCACTTCAAATACGTTCATCAATAGACAAAACTGAAACAATATTTGCAAATTTATAAAAAAGTTTATTTAAAGAAAGTCTTTTGAGCTCTATATAAATGTCATTTCTTCTCCTTGCGGTTCAGCTTCTCATGTGCAAACTTTATCCACTTCTTTGTCACAACCTCAATTTCCTTGGCTGACGAATCGTGGAAGCGTCTATTGGTTTGGAGAGTTTCTGAGAAATAGTTTAAAAAAAATTGTTAGATATCTAATAATAATGATGAATTTATATAGCGCCAGATAAGTCAGAGGCGCTTACGAAGGTTCCTTTGGATCGGAAACTTCGAAGAACACGCTATTTTCATAGACATGAGAAAGCAATGCGAGTGAACTCCTTGCCTAAGGGAGTTACGCTGGTGACGCAGGTGAGGCTTGAACTGCCGACCTAACGATCAACAGGCGAGCGCTCTACCGCTCTGCCACCAGCGCCTTATTTTTAAAATGACTTTGCTAATAGTTTAGTTAAGCTAACTAATGATAAGTTCTTTGAAAAAGGTGCTTTCCATTTTTCTTTTACCACCACTCCCTTTCCAATTGAACTTTTCAGCCAGCCCATCATCCATGGTGTACCGGAGCAGCCTACGACACGCCTCTGCCATTGTGTCTCCCCCAAGCTTTTGTAAGTCAATCACCTATACAAATGTTTGAATTTATGATAGTGATAACCTAATACAAAAATTTTAGATATCTAAGTACATGCTGTAATTGACTTACCAGAGCATCAAATAATTCTTTAGATTCTAATTTTGAATCCAACTGGTCAAATTGTACCATGGAGTGCATGGGGAAATGAACGTTTTCCGGAACTGCCGTATTAACTGCTGTCGTTGGCGGACTGACAAGAAGAGCCAGATTACTTTTAATTTCTTTCAAAACTTCCCATATATTAGTAAACTGTCCAACCACATATCTGCTAAATTATCGGCTCTAATTTTATCTAACTGCTCTTCATATTGTAACAAAGTTTCGATCAAAAAATCTAACTGATTATTATAACACAACGAATTTAACTGATTATTATAACACAATGAGAATGAACTAAACTCGTTAGATGTTAGCAAATGCAGACAAAACACGATAGATTTACTGAAACAATAACGGCGTGACCTCACAACAAACAGATTTTTCGCGCACTTTCAGACTATATATAAGTTGTTCGTAATTGGCATGGAGGCGGAGCTTACCAACTTGCCAGCCAATGTCAAAGAGCCTCAACTTTGGCTTATTTACATTACCTCATTCTTTTAACAAAAAGATTATGTTTCTTGTCAAGATTTAGCAAGAATGAACATTAGGAACAAGAAACAAACAATATTAGTTCTGTGAAAGGCATTAAACAAGAGCCAGATTTAGCTCCTTGCTTTCTTTCCAAAGTGTTATACCGGCAGAAATTACACCTCCTGGTAAAGGGTTCAAAGTTAAAACTCAAACAGTTTATGAAAAAACTGCTGATGGGGAAGAGTGAAAGGTGTCTATGACTACCCACGGGTTGGTAGACACTTGTGACATCAAGCAATTCGCTGGTCAAGCAAGAAGAATGTCTCACCTGAGAATATGGCCATTTAGATTATGTCAGTGTGAATGAAAGTGAAATGTTTACAAATGAGTATGACCACGTAATGATAAATCATGGTCATATTCTTCGCAGGAGGAAATATGATTTTGTACTCCCTTCAATGCAACATCACTCTGCTAGTTTTGCTTGTAACTTTATTATTAGAATGCTCTTCTATGACTCTTACTAACCTAACTTCTTTCAACTCTATTAGCTGATTCAATAACGTTATTCTATTATTATTGTCTAAAATTAACTATTGCCAGTCATTATAATTAGCGGAATATTGAATGTTCGTTCAGACTAGACAGACTTTCTTTTAATTTCTTGTTTTTTTGCTTATTTTTTTATGATTTCCTGCGTTCTGTCAGGTCTTTTCTTAAAACACGAATAAATAAATAAAATAAAAATTCACAAACAGCGCAGGGGTAGTAATGCAGCAGGAAGCAGAGGTTTCAAATGGTTTAAAAATCTAATGTTTCGAATTGATTGGTGATTTTTAACCAGTATAGTTTGTTTTCTGTTTTGTACCTTCAAATTATTTCTAACACAAGAGTTGTAGAAGCGAGTCGTTAATTAACTTTTGATTAGCATCTTATCTCATCCCAGGCGACTCGTTCGACGCTCTCAGTGAACCGATGAGATAGAACAAAATCTAGGAAAATATAATACGACACAATGCAAATACCATTTATTAAGCGTCTTTATTAAATGCTTTTTAGCAATTGAGTTTTATAAATAAACAAACACTTTACTTTTTCTATAAAATTATATATGCTATAAAAGATTTTTATATTATCCGTAATAATAAAACCATAGATATCTATGAATAAAACAAATCGTTACATTTTGGCTGCATTAGAAACGTTGTAGTAACTTCTTTTTAGTCGCAAATTACATGTTACTTTTACGTTACATTGGAAACGTTGCAGAAACGTTTCTTTTTAGTCGCAAATTACATGTTACTTTTTCGTTACATTGGAAACGTTACAGAAACGTTTCTTTTTAGTCGCAAATTACACGTTACTTTTCCGTTACATTGGAAACGTTTCTTTCTAGTCGCAAATTACACGTTACTTTTCCGTTACATTGGAAACGTTACAGAAACGTTTCTTTTTAGTCGCAAATTACACGTTACTTTTCCGTTACATTGGAAACGTTACAGAAACGTTTCTTTTTAGTCGCAAATTACATGTTACTTTTACGTTACATTGGAAACGTTACAGAAACGTTTCTTTTTAGTCGCAAATTACATGTTACTTTTTCGTTACGTTGGAAACGTTGCAGAAACGTTTCTTTTTAGTCGCAAATTACATGTTACTTTTTCGTTACATTGGAAACGTTGCAGAAACGTTTCTTTTTAGTTGCTTTGGGCCAGGTAACCTTTTCATAACCAGGTAACTGAAAAGTAACGGACAAGAAACGTTACAAAATGGTTACCATGTTTACTGGGTAGGCATCGAAAAGGGGATGAAGCTGTTTGTGAAAAAACAAAAAGTACAGCAGCAAAGTGGTTGCAACGATTGCGGTCCATTCGCGATTGCTTTTGCTGCAACGTTAGCTGCTGGAAGAGATCCCGCGTGCTGTTTGTACAATCAAAATTCTTTGCGTTTTCAAATCCAGCAAGCATTCCTGACCGAAAAATTTGCCCCTTTGGAAACTTCATATTCTTCAACAAAACTTCCCCCATCTTCTTCAAGTTTTGATTTATTCTGCACATGCAGGCTTCCGTACGATGAAGATCATACAGAGAAAGCGGAAGATATGATTTCTTGCGACATTTGCAAGAAGTGGTTCCACCGCGGATGTGAGAAAGTAAAAAACACTGATTTTGATCGGAAAATGTTTAAATGCTCATCGTGTACAAATGGAAAAAATGTTCAACTTGTGTAAATAAAACAAAGCTGTTAAAAAAAAATTTTGCACACTTATTATAACACTCTAGTTAAATAGTAAGAATTTTAAAATATTTTTCTGTAAATGTTAGTAACCGAGATATCGTCTGTCAAAGTTCAGCGGTGTTTCAGTGTGGAGACGACCAAACTCGTACATTTTCTCCTGAGTCGGCCAGCAGTGTTGGGTAAAATCATTTTTGAAATGATTTGAAATCAAAATCATCAGGAAAAATATGATTTCAAATCAAAATCATTAATTATGAAATGATTTCAAATCAAAATCACTTTTAAAAATGATTTCAAATCAAAATCAAAATCTTTTTATAAATAAATTATTATTACACGGTATGGTTTAATTTGACATAATTTTGTCTATTAAATTATGTTTTTAACACAATTTGATCTAAAATCACTTAAACAATGAAATGTGACTAAAGTTTATTCATCTTCAAAAGCAACAATTTCTCAAACATTGAATCAGTCAATCTATTTCTTCTGGGAGTTTCAATTAAACCAGCAGAACTGAATAATCTTTCGACAGGAGCTGACGAAGGCAGTGTTGTATTATACCGAATGAACACTTTTTTAATCAATTCATTCGAACTAAAAATGGCAAAAGAGCTGTCTACATCTGATAAATAGTTTATCATTTTTATCTTAATGTTGTTGACATTGTCAGAGGTACTGATGGTCTGTGAAGAACACTGGTCATCATAGTAGCCGTAGTCATTATCAAGTTCCATGTTTTGACTTTCAAGTCCATCGGCAGAAGCTGACACAGATGTGATGCTCATCCTTTAAATATTCAAATTAACAATTAAGCAACTTTATTTTCAAGTTATACAGAATAATCTTGCTACCTTAAGTGACTAGGCAACACAAAATTAAAATTAACATAATTTATATTTTTATGTTATTATCATAAGAATCAGGTAAACTTTAATAAAATACTATAAATATTTAAAAAGAAGCACTAACCCAATTATGGTTTCCAAGAAACACTTGCTGACATCATCGCGAAGTTCTGGGGGCACCCATTTCAATTTGTACATGGGATGAGAAACCGATGCTAGAACAGCCTCTTTCACGGCCACATCAGACAAATCCAATGCCAAATAATTTTTAAAACGAGACCCAATACCATTTAATAATGCAAGAATTAAAGGTTGACAATATTGCAAGTTTTCATTCGACAATCGATTCAATTTCAGTCTAAGTTGGATCAATTTTGGCAACAACATGCCAAGAAAACATTCACGATCCCCTTGTAATTGGTCCAGAGTATTGGCAAGTGGCTCCATTGTCCTGCAATATTCTTTTAAAAAATCCACCTCTGACCGAACAAACTTTGGTAACTTAAGGGTTTCACATATTAAACCTAGTTTGTCACTCACCTTAAGTAGCTTGCAAACAGAATCAAACTTTGAATTCCAGCGTGTTGGACATGGGACTTTCAATTGATGCCCATCACATAACCTCGCAACAGCATCTGATGCTTTGCTACTACGTCTAACAGCGTTCCAGATAGCTTGGCATTTTCCAAAGCTAACGTGACTCATTTTACTATATCGAGAACCCATTCCTTTGTCAGCATCTGTTGTGGCTACCAGATTAAGTGTGTGACACACACATTTTTGATGCCTTGGTAATTGAATAAGTGTTGTCTGACTATCGCAGTCTTTTCCTCCATTCAAAACTTCATCAAAATTAAGATGGGTTATCACATCTTCGTCTTCCTCATCCTCATCATCACTCTCTTCATTAGTGGCATAAAATTCATTAAATGCCTTTTTAAAATTGCTGGCATTGTCAGTAACCGTGCTCACAACTTTACCGGTATCCAGGTCAAACTGTCCGAAGCACTCATGAATCATTTCAGCAATGCGGTCAAAGGTGTGACTACCAGTAAACCGTCTACATGCTAAAGCTGCAGATTTTCTCCATAACTCAGGAGTGATCCAGTGAATGGTCATGCCCATATAGCTCCTGTTGTTGGTTGTCCAAATATCAGCAGTGGTGCAGACAAATTCACTTGCAGCTAAGCTTTCCTTCAACAAGCTCAGCATTGACTGGTACTTATTTCTAATGTGCCCCGAAAGAGTTTTTCTTGTCATCACAGTGACAGAAGGAGCCAAGCCTGTAACTAGAGCTATAAATGAAGCTTTTTCGACCGTTCGCAATGGACACATTCCTTCAATTATATAATTTGTCACTAGACTATTAACCTCATTTTGGGAAGTGAGGGGCTGTGATGATCCAAAATTCAACTGCATTTGAGTTTTCGGCTTCTTTCGGGGAGCCGATGATGATGGACTGACGGAACGTTTTCTTTTACTGGTAGACGCACTATTTTTGTACGCACTGTACTGTGCAAGAAGCGAATGATGCTTTAACTGAAAGAGTACCGAAATACATTTATTAGCTATGGTTTATTATCAAATATCCAAATAACAAAATATTTAAAATTATCATGGTTTCCTAGCATATTAAAAATCTTATACAGTTTATAATGGTAAAACCATAATTTCCTACCATATTAAGATAGCAAGGTATTTGATTTAAAAACTGTGTGGTAGGAAAGTACGGTTTTACTGTATCTATCATAGTATAATTATAGCACGTTACCTTCAAATGACGAAGAAAATTTGTAGTTGCACGTTTTGATCCTGAAATCGACTTACCTTAGCGCAATTAACACACTTAGCTACCACTATGTCACCTTTCTCGCTAGTTATTTTAAAAAATTTACCATCAAGTAACGAAGGCGAATTACACATCGTTACGCTGTTCAAATCGCAATCTATACTATCCGCCATGATGTTAAAAAATATTCGTATAAGTTACCGCTCGAAGCGATTGATGGCTTGGCATAGAAATAGCAGCATAGAAAAAATATTTTATGATTTTGATTTTCGAATATTAAAATAAAATCGAAAATCGTCAAAAAATGATTTCAAATCAAAATCATAATTAAATTTTACAAAATGATTTCAAATCAAAAATCAATATTTTGATTTGAAATCGTGATTTCAAATCATATGATTTCAAATCCTACCCAACACTGTCGGCCAGATATTAAAACAACTTGTGTCAAAACGAAATTTTGCACACTTATTATAACACTCTAGTTGAATAGTAAAAATGTAAAAATATTTTTCAGTAAATGTTAGTTACCGAGATATCGTCTGTCAAAGTTCAGCGGTGTTTCACTGTAGAGACGACCAAACTCGTACATTTTCTCCTGAGTCGGCCAGATATTAAAACAACTTGTGTCAAAACGACTTTTTGCACACTTATTATAACACTCTAGTTAAATAGTAAAAATGTAAAAATATTTTTCTGTAAATGTTAGTTACCGAGATATCGTCTGTCAAAGTTCAGCGGTGTTTCACTGCAGAGACGACCAAACTCGTACATTTTCTCCTGAGTCGGCCAGATATTAAAACAACTTGTGTCAAAATGACTTTTTGCACACTTATTATAACACTCTAGTTAAATAGTAAAAATGTAAAAATATTTTTCTGTAAATGTTAGTTACCGAGATATCGTCTGTCAAAGTTCAGCGGTGTTTCACTGTAGAGACGACCAAACTCGTACATTTTCTCCTGAGTCGGCCAGATATTAAAACAACTTGTATCAAAACGAAACTTTGCACAAGTATAATATCACTATAGATAAATATAAAATGCTAAATAAAAAATTTCTGTAAATCTTAGTTACCGAGATATCGTCTGTCAAAGTTCAGCGGTGTTTCACTATGGAACAGAAGCGCTTCCATTATAGGGATGTAGATTCTCGTTACTTTCGTGTATTCGTTACTTTCGAGTACTCGGGGGCTAGGTATTCGTTACTCGGTATTCGTTACACATGTCGTTACTTGCTTTGCGGCTGGTGGACTCGTTGCGCGCCGCGACTCGGTAGATTTGAGTACTCGTGTTGCTAGTGCATCATATGATTCATATGAATAATGTAGTCAATTTCACGTGATCTGCATTCTATTTCTATCTCCATTGGTTTTTCCACTTTCACTATTGAATTGCCTAAAAACGTCGTTTTATTGGTGCGCTAGAAGGTTTTCAATTACTTGGAAAAATAATTTTAATTTTTCTTTTCATCGGCAAGTAAATTCATTTAATTAATTCAATAAACTGCCGCATAATGCGAACTAAATACTATCGGTAGCGCTTTATTTAGAGTCTAAATTTAGACAAATAGATGTACCGAAACTAAAGAAATGAAACTTATTTCAAGTTTAACAAAAAAATTAAATTTTGAAATTGTTAACTCTTTAAATAATTTTTTTTTGGATTCAATTCTTTTAATGTAGTTAATAATAATGTCTTTCGCGTATAGTTCATCATTCTATGTTTCTAGGTGTACGTGCCTTAAACTGCCTTACGGAAGACGGAAATGCGAAAACAGAGTACAGTTACAGAGCCATCTTAAAAGATAGGCTGTAGGCTCATCCTATATATATACCTATTCTATATATATATGACTGTACGTATAGGCAATATAACGACCAACTGCAAGGGATCTAGATTCTCGTTACTTTCGTGTATTCGAAACGCATACAGCGTGATATTGCCGAGTAAAGCACGCTCCACATCGACAAACTAGATACGACCCGACAACATAACACAGGAAAATCAGATCAAATCGGTCGATGTGAACTAGTCACGCACACACCCGACACTACTGGCACGTTGTAATCGCGTGTATTTTACATTTTGACCCAGTTTTTTCCCCAACCAATCACGAGAAAGTATGTCAGGTGAAAGGTTGAAAATGGCAGCTTCATATGCTTCATCCATAGACATATCTATGGCCTCATCTATATTATCTATAGTGTTTGTATATCGAAATAATAAATTATTAATTTAATTTAAATTATTTTTTCAATTTTTATTTTTATTATTTAACAGTTTTTTTTAAGACAAGTACTTTTCTTCAAGAAAATTCTTAACGCTGATTCGTTGGCACTCGGCAAGCTTGATAAAACTCAGTCTCATGTATTAAACGGGGAAATATATGCGACTGGGTCAAAATCCAGGCGTGCGGAGTCGCAAGGCTATGCCACATCTACAAACTCCGATCGCACTGGACGTGTAGGATTTTAACGGGTCGCGTCAACTCAAGTTTTTCGACTGCTACGACTGTGAATGTGTGAATGAGTACGTCAGTAACGAAGTAACGAGCGTAACGACATTGTTCGCGGCCGAGTATTCGTTACTACTCGTTACAGCCTGGTATTCGTTACTTACTCATTCGTTACTACTCGAATCAACAACCCTATTCCATTATTTGTTTACATTTCATCAAAGTCATTTTTTTCGGTAAATAACACTTGTGTCACAAATCTGTTTACATATTTGATTATATAAAGTATATTTCTTCTATTACCGATACTTTTTCTTTTTAAAAAAATAAATTCATTTGAGCGTCTGCTAGCTTCACCCATACATTAAGATACATCTATCAATCTATCGCCATACAACGACCGTCTGCTAGCTTCACTCCAGTGGTTTGTTTGACTCTTTATATAGCTTATTCAACATCAAAAATAACGAGAATTTTCTTTAAGAGGTTACGAAAATTATACTAGCAGACTAGTAGTGAACAACAGGTAGTGAATTTAATTTACAAGGTAAGCTTTTAGATTTTAAATATTACATAAAGATGATAAGAGTAGAAAAGTTTATTATGTTAATTAAATTTTAATTTCATGCATGAGTTATATGAATACATTTTTTATGTGTTCACTTGACCTTATTTATACCAACATTATTCAATATTATCCATACAATAAATAACTCCTGACAAAAGTTTCACAGTCAGTTATAGTAGAAGTTTTCTACTGAGTTTTAGTCACTATTACTCATTATTAATATCTCCATTAATTAATAATTATAAAGATTTAGAATGTGTATTTCTAATTTGACTAACACAGCTTTTGTTTTATGGGTTTCTTAAATGGTAGGATCATAACTACTGTCTTCAAATAAAAAAAAATGTCAGCAACACGATTTATATTTTGAATAGTAAAGGTCCCATTTGTCTAGATTTCTAAGTCCTATTACTCTCATTACTTGAAACTTCTTTGAGAACAACTCCGCTAATTGCGAGCCAGTCCCAAGCCTGGATAAAGAAGGAGGGACAGTTAAAAGAATCAAACTTTGATCCACGATAGGAAGTACTTATGTGCTTCCTGCATACAGCCAATTCAGTCTTAAAACACATGGTGTAAAGGACTATAAACTATCATAAAAAAAACTTCTTTAAGAGAGGTTTTGTTTATAGACAAGATTGAGGAACCTGAAATAAATCTCAATAATTATTTTCATGAAAGTCAATATTCATTAATATCAACAATTTTAATTTTTCAATTCATCTTTAAGCCAAAAGCCTGTTTTCAAAATTTGATTTAAATCCTTTTTGATATTTTAAAAAATTTTGTTTAAGCTATCAATCTTTTTCAATTGAAATTGTTAACTAATTTACTCAGTATTCCAACTGTTACTATTAACAGGTTAAAGTTTCATCTGGAAATGCAGTTACCCGCTCTCATGTTGGGTGGCATACAAACTTCAGGAAAAATAAGGAATAAGAAGCACATCCGCAAGAGGGTGGTGTTGAATAATGGAATGTTTCATCATTGCATCAAACAGCTGTAAGTTCAGCATCAGTAAAAGTTATAAATTGGTACTATTTTATATATCGATATAAATTAATCTCACTACCAATTTGTGAATTGATTTACTTCTATAGATCTGTGACGATATATATTATCTTTCAGATATGACGTTACAGTGTTCCATTTTCTATAAATGTCAGCTCAGCAATTATCAGGAAAAGGGAACTATAGTAAAATAAAAGTCAATGTTATGAGTTGTTTCAGTAATAAGTGAATTTTTTCCAGAGACACATTCAAGTCACTAACCATAAATGACTTCTAGAAATGAAATCTTTATTTTTCATTTAATTTTGTTTTTGTCATTAGTTTGACTTTTAAATTTTTAATAAATATCTACAACAGTGTGCTTTTGACTCGGAATCTGAGAATCTAGAGCTGTTAGCAGAAAGGCCCATATTTCTCAAGAATGTTTATGAATAAATATGATGATCTAAATTAACAACACACTGTACCCAAACCTAAGTACTTTATTATTCTATTTCATGAAATACCACAAGAACCTCTTCTGTTTTTTTTCACTATTATTAACATTTAGTAACCAACAAATAATTTTAAACATTTACTCGATTTTAATCTACTTTTATACAATTGTTTAATCCTAATTTTGATATTATTAATGCTGCTCTACATTTTCAGAAATTACATTTAAAATTTCGTGGGTGGAGCTAAAGGGCTAGTGATTGAAGCTTGCATATTTGGTTTGTCAATGAACCCCTAAAACGGAATTATCCACTCAAACTATAACAATGTTGCAACTGTATGATACCAGTAGGAAGAAAATGTTGAAGAGAGCATGTGTACAAAAATTTAAAACCATGAACCGCCTAATCATCAAAAATTCAAAGATGCAGTTTTCATAATCATGTTACTTCTCATATTAATGCTGAATTAAATTTGCTCCAAAAAAAGACAAACTTTAAAGTTCTACTTTCAAACTAAAAGTTCTACTTCCAAATTATGTTTTTCATAGTATGGGAATGTCAATTTTCACTATAAAAATGACTTTTAATAGTAGCTGCTATTATATGTAAAAATATATTTTTTGTGCAGTGAAATTGGTAAGTTAGCTAAATTAAATTTAACTAGACTAGACCACCCATAAAACTCATTTTCTTCTAAATAAAAACACAATTCCTTATTTGTGTGTTTCAATAAGAAAAATCATTCATAAATACAGACTAATGACTAATTCAATGAAACGAAATTAGGGAGAAAACTATCGTAAGTCGTATACATATTATCGTCATCCCTCTTTATTTATTGTGCAGTTTTAGGTCGTATCTATCTATGTTGGCCACACTATATCGTAACCATATGATCGTAACAGTTTCTAATTCATTTACAGCGAAAAACGTTGGAAGCATATACAACATCAAGACTCCTGTAATAATTTATAAAAATAATGCGCCCAACGTTTTAAAAATATAAAAGTGTGTTTTACAAAACTTTGATTTTTGTACATTCTTATTAATATTAAAAGATCTTCTACGGCTAATCATGCTTTTACTTTCTCAGTAAAACACTCTTTTTCTAAATGGTATTTTTCTTGTTTTGGTCCTTTTCTCTGGAGTTCTCTTCCACCTTCTCAATATGTATTCAATGTCTTCATCCCTCATTTCTTTCCGCCAGGGGCTGAAAATATCTTTTTTTCAGTCAATTTGTAGCCAAGCATTTTTTGAACGGTTTGTCAAACAGAACGCTATATAAATAAAACTGATTGACTTTGAACTAATCTTGAAATTTCGACCTACGAAAACAAATTTCCTGTGCACTACCGATTTTGTGCGGCGCGAAAAGTCTAAGTAAATATTTATTGCTGTGGTGTAGGTAAGCTTCATATATGTTATAGAATAATTTAATATATATATATATATATATATATATATATATACATTAGAATAACAATCGAATTATTATATATATATATATATATATGGTCCGCTTTCGTTTTGTAGTTATTATAACATAATTGTCACACTAACTAATAGCTAATAAGACAATAAGACTAGGACTGGAGACTAATAACGGTTAGTAGTCCGGGTGAGTTATTAGTGATTTCAATATTGTAGAATCTATCGACAGTGCGCGCACTGTTGAATAACGCGATTAGCTATTGACAGTGAACGGTTAGGGACTGGTAAAGGGAAAGAATTGTTATAACTATTACCCAGCCGGTAGCCGGGGCAATAAGCGGTAAAACTGGTAAAAGTGTTGTATGCGTGTGAAGTTAGCCTCGAGGCTGGCAATGCTAATTTAAAAAAAATACAAATTGCTTGCCCTGGGGCTATGTTATACATTGTTGGATGGGGTCTAAAAAATGAAATCGAATGGTATATTTGGATTGTCTTCGGTTCAACAAATAAAAAAGTTATAAGCGAAAAACGACGATTTTCCGCCAAAAATTGCATAAAATCAACATTGGCTCTTCTTTGAGAAAATCGAATTTGTTTTAAACTGCTGCCCTGGGTATATCCGAGACGCTTGTTTTTAGATAATTCAATATCAAATCCAACAATATAACTTTCGCTTCTCAAAGTTAATAAATAAATAAGTTATCGAATAAAACGTCGGACCGTATACCAATTTCTTCGGGCAAAACGAAACATAAACAGCGAACCGAAGACAATCCAAGTATACCATTCGATTTCATTTTTTAGACCCCATCCAACAATGTATAGCACAGCCCTAGGGCAAGCAATTTGTATTTTTTAAAAATTAGCATTGCCAGCCTCGAGGCTAACTTCACACACGTAAGTGTTATTGTCCCGTCGGTTTTGCCAAAACGATTGATTCTTCGATTAATTAATAAAGATGTACATATTTTCTAAAGGGTTAGGGTTAGGGGTAAACATGGAGAATAGCTGCAGAAATTATTTTCGGTGTTTTTAATTATTTTTCCCTTATAATAATTATATATTTGTAATCACAATAATAACTCCAATTTAATGACCTAAGCAGTTTATTAATTTTTTAATCACGAAATGAGCAAGAGAACCACAACAAAAACTATGAATAGCGCAGTCGAACAGAAACGGTTTATAGCGTAGTCAAAAATAAAGTTATTTGCAAAAAAACGTAACAATCACAAGATAAAATAGTAATCACGCAGTCAAATTAATATTATTTACAGAAAAAATGACGGTTTATTTAAATCCGAGCAGTTTTTCAGAGAAAGATAAAACTGGATAGTTTTCAATTAAAGAAACAGAGTTTCAACAAAGAATTTGCTACCTGGTTTGAGACTACGGAACTCAAATTCACTTAAATAAGTTATTTATTTCTTTAAAAATATTTGATAAAAACTCACACAAATAATTTCTTTTACATTTTATTTCATTTCACTTCACTTTTAGTCAGTTTTTTGTTTATGAGAATAATTTTTTTCTTCTATCTGACGCTTTTCTGGTGTTAACTTTTTTTTAATTATAATTTTAAGAAATTAATTGGATCAGTCAATTGGTAATTTATTTTTCTTTCTAATTATAATAATTTTACAATAGAAAAATAATTAAAAACACAGAAAATAATTTTTGATGCTATTCTTCATGTTTTCCAGGTTAGGGTTTAATTTTAGTTTAGTTTTACTTTTTTAGGTAGACATACGGCCTGCATAGTAGCAATTTTACCAATTGCAACCACGACGAACCGCCGGGGCAATAGCAGCGACAGTGGAAAATAGCGTAGAATTCTTTCCGGTTTTTTAATTATATTTTCATTATCTAATTAATATAATTGAAAAGAGAAATAAATTACCTATAGACTTATCTCATCCAATTAATTTTACGTGTGTGAAGTTAGCCTCGACGCTGGCAATGCTAATTAAAAAAAAATAAAAATTGCATGCACTGGGGCTGTGCTATACGTTGTTGGATGGGGTTTACAAAATGGAATCGAATGGTATATTTGGGTTTTCTTGGGTTCAACAAATAAAAATGTTATAAGTCTAAAACGACGATTTACCGACTAAAATTGCATAAAAATCAAGCATGACTCTTCTTTAAGAAATTTGAACTTTTTTTAGCTGCTGCACTGGGAATATCCGAGATGCTTTATTTTAGATAATTCAATATCAAATACAACAATGTAACTTTCGCTTCTATCTATATATATAAAAATGACTGTGTGTGAGTTTGTCTCTTATAGGAATCCAAACCGCTGGAGCAATCTTGATGAAATTTGGCAAGGAGGCAGTTCTCATACAAGAAAAGAAAATTGTGAAAAAAATTGAAATCGGGTACAAAATGAGCGGAGCGGGAGACCGAGTGGGAATATATATCTATACATACTGCTGATGCTATCTCTATTGCTGAAAAGCATGGTTTTCTGTACATGCCTATGCAGATGACTTGCAATTGTATGACCACAGTTCTGTGGCAAATTGTGGCACTCTTTTGTCACGCCTGTCATCTTGCGTAGAAGATATAAAAAATTGGATGACATCAAACAGACTTTGTCTAAACACTGCCAAAACTGAAATCATCTGGCTTGGAACTTCTGGAAGAGTGAAAAAATGTCCAGCTGGACCACTACTAATTGCTGGGTCAAAGATAGACATCTCTTCTACTGTACGTGACCTTTTTGTCATAATCAGTTCTGACCTCTCCTTTCACCCACATGTTGCAAATATCGTACGGCTTTGCCTACCACCTTAAGCAGATACGCATCCTCAGAAGATCTCTTACACCTGGCGCGGTGCACACTCTTGTTCGAGCATTAATTCACTCTCGTTTGGACTTCAGCAATGCCATCCTAGCAAACTCTCCAACTTATCTGTTCAAGCAACTTCAATCTGTACTCCACTCAGCCGCAAGGATCATTCTCCGGGTGCCAAAATCAGCCAGTGTCACTGACCTCATCCGAAATCGACTTCACTGCCTGCCTGTTAAGAGTAGGGTTCTTTTTAAATTGAACGTGCTCACTTTCAAGAGTCTTCGTGGACAGGCTCCAGTCTACCTCTCGGAGGCTATAGGCAAACCATTGATTAATGATACAAGAACCTCTCTACGCTCAGCCGCGCTTCAACATCTGCTGGTGCCAAGAATAAAAACATCAATAGGCCGGAGAGGTTTCTTCTTCTCTGCTCCAACTGCCTGGAACAACTTGCCAACTCAACTTCGAAGCTGTGAAAGCTCCCTCCATACTTTCAAAGCATCTTTGAAAACTGTACTTTTTCAATAATTAATTATTTTTTACTGTTATTTTATTTTCATTTTACTTTTTTTTAATTCTTTATTAACGAACGGCGCAGCGCATTTGTGAAGCGCCTGCGCTTGAATTTGCGCGATACAAATAAACAGAGAATAAAATAGAATATATATATATATATATATATATCTTTGGTTTAATTTGTTTATTGGGATGATGATAAGCAAAAAAAACAGATCACAAGAAAAAGTACAACAAAATAAACATCACCCAAAAGGAGTCTCCCAAGGGAATTACTTCCCATCTAGGGGATATCCTATATATATATATATATATGGATTTTAATAATTGACAAATAAAGTAATATATATATATATATATATATATATATATATATATATATTAGTTTTGTTTTTCCTATGAATTAAGTTCAGATTTTAATAATTGAAAAATAAAGTATGTGTGACTAATATACAAAAAAGTAATTTGATATATGTTTTTAAACAAAATGTCTCTTAATATGAATGACGACGAAAATCCTGTGTCGAGAAAACGGCGTCTAGCACAAAAAATTTCATTAAATTTGCTTATATATAAAATTTTTTGTATGGTTATCAAATGTCATTTTGTTTTTGTTGACTATTTTTATAATAACGTGCGCCCTATTTTAAAACTTCCGTCATTTTTGACGGGCTAACTCTAGTATATATATATCGGGAGAGCAAGCATTGAACTTTTAATAAAAAAACCAAAATAATTTAATAAAGCAAAACAACGTTTGCTGGGTCAGCTAGTATATATATATATATATATGTGTATGACCATCAAAAGTAATTTGTGTAGTAAAATTCAAATTTAGTTTACGTAACAACGTTTGAAGGCTTCAAACAACTTTTAGCAAATCTATATTACGATTTATGGGCTAAAAGAAGTTAGGACAGAGTGGAAAGGAGAAAATGAATGCGAGCGGGAATGGGAACGGGAGTATGTATGTGAAAACTCTTCTTCGAGCAAGTTCGTCAGAGGTCTTCAGAGGAAGACCCTCCCAGCGTTTCGGCCCTTTTCCTGACGCTACCACGGGAGGGCGGGCCACGACCGTTGGTCAGATGGCGCCCCCTGACGAAATTTGTGTATCACATGCCGTTTCCGACCAGAACCAGATAACCGGCAAATCTTCAAAGTACCAGAACCAAGAAGTCATTTTGAAACCGTCAAGCAACTGTAACAAGATGAGAAACTGTCTTTCAAACGCCGGAACTTGAGCATGTAGTAACTGTAGTATCCACCAAACCGCCAAACTTGTAAACAAAGGAGGAGCTAACACTGTTGTACGGAAGCCAGAAGTGGCTGTTTAAATTTATTATCTCCTTTTTCACTCCTTTGCATCCATATCCAAAAAGAAGCTGTTTCTGCTCTTTCAGCTATTTTCTTGATAGCTTGAGTTTTTTTCCGACCCGACATTCCGAGAGCCACAAGCAATTTGACGAGTGAGCGACCGGCTAAGCCCCTGGCGCCTACTTCAACTGGAAAAATCTCGACTCTATACCCCGCACGCTCCAAATCTTGGGCAAGGATTCTGTAACGTTCTTCTTTCAAGATATTTGAGGCTTCCATGTTGCTTTCCCATGGCACTGTTAGTTCGATGAACAGCAACGTCTTGGCCAAACCGGAAAAAATGACAATGTCCGGTCTCAATCCGCTGCTGCGAACCAATTCCAGAAAGCAGTCTTCATCTTTTAAGTCTGCTGATATCCTCCAGTCATTTGCTGCATCAAGCAACGATTCTCTTCTCGTACTTGCCTTTCTGCGGCCCAAGTGCTGCAAGCCTTCTCTCAAGAAATAAACTTTTCTTCTGGGGCACAACTGCATCGAATTGGCTAGTCTGCAGTTCTCCTTGATAATGCCCAGTATCTCTCTTAGAACCTCATTGTGGCGCCACGTGTATCTTCCCTTTGCCAAAGCATATGGACAACATGAGAGAATATGAATCAGAGTTTCTGTTTTCTCACACAGCTTGCAAGCTTCATTTTCAAGCTTTCCCCACTTCACTAAGTTCGAAGCTGACGGCAGTTGATCATACATCGCTCTAATCACGAAAGATAGGCGGATGGGCGAGTAACGCCACAGATCATTCCATGTCATCGAATGTTGAACTGCCGCCTCCCATCTAGTCCAATCGCCCTGTTGCGACATCTGAGCACCTAACTGCACTCTTTCCAACTCCATTGCTCGCCTTCTGTCTTGAATAATCAGGTTTGTCCTTTCCTGCGACGAGGCCTTAGACCACCACACATGATGGAACCAACCCAGACCGAGCCGTCCTGGTTGCACTGCTCCAAGCTTTTCAGACCATTGCAAAAATTCCTCGGCTTCACGGATGTCCCTCCCTGCAGTCCAGCCTTTTCCCGATCCAACTGATGCGCCCACATTCACAATACATTGGTCTGAAGAGTTGTCCAGCATCAACTGTGTCCGTATCTTGCTAATCTTGTACTCTTCTACTAGAGACTTGAATGGAAGAGCTAACTTAGCTGTCTTACTATATAGAGCTAAAGTTGTTAACGCCGGTGGAAGTCCTAGCCATTTCCGAATACAGCAGTTCATTTTCTTTTCCATTCGCTCTACGTGAGATAAACGATAAACATATCTCATAGATTGTTAATTGATTTTCCTCAGGTCCTCAACCAAGCCCTGCAGAACGATGCTGCTCTGATTTTTATCATTCATGGAGACGTTGTACCATCTTCCCAAGCTTTTCATAGGCTCATGCTGGATTGTTGGGATTTCGCAACCAGCCACCGAGAATGAGACAAAACCATCAATCTCTCCATGTCGCAAAGAAAGGCTTCTCGATTTGGTTGGCTTGAACTTCATTCCACACCAGGACAACAAGTCGTTGAAATTTTGAAGAATACGGCGCGTTTCGCCGCAGTGATTCAAGATAAGAGTAGTGTCGTCCATGAAGGCTTTTATCGATGGCATGAAAATTCCTTTTCCCAGGTAAACATCCTGAACCCGAGGTGCAATCGAACCGAGCAATAATTGCATAGCCAGAACAAATAGGATGGGAGAAATTGAACACCCCATAGCAATTCCGACCCGCAAGTTGAACCACTCTGTGGAGCACGTCGATGTTGACAGACGTAGCCTAAAACGGCGAAAAAACTGTTGCAGAACATCGATGAGGAATTCTGGAACATTGTGCCTTTTGAGTGTCTTCCAGAGCAATTGATGGCGAACAGTCCCGTACGCGTTTGCTAAATCAAGCCAGACCACATGCAGGCTGAGTTGGTTTTGTTTTGCTCTTTTGATGGCCTCCCAAATCATGGATGAGTGCTCGATACATCCCGGTACTCCGGGGACTCCTCCTTTCTGCACGGATCTGTCAATGTACTCATTAGGAATTGCAAAATCCGTGAGCCTCTTGGCCAGAACAGCGAAAAATATTTTTCCCTCCACGTTCAAAAGTGAGATTGGTCGGAATTGGTTGATATTGACCGAATCTTTTTCTTTGGGGATGAAAACTCCCTCCGCCTTCTGCCATTCCCTATCTACGCATCTAGATCGCCATGCAATCTTTAAACGGTTGTAGAGCAGCTTTTGCACGCCTGGACATCTCTTGTATAACAAATATGGAATGCCGTTGGGACCTGGGGCAGATTTGTTCCTATGTATGTATCTATGTATGTATGTATGTGTGTATGTATTTATGTGTCTCTGTGTGTGTATGTGTGTGTGTATGTATGTATGTATTAGGAATGGGACGAATCCGAAAATTTGAGATCCGCGGATACGAATCTTGATGCTGGATATGTATGGATCCGAATCCGAGTAGCAAGCATTTAAAATTAATTAAATGCCTAAACTAAATCCATGTTGCTATGCTGCTATCAGCTTAAGCATATTTTTGCTGACAGCATAGCAGTTCTATTAGTAACATTAAACAAGGTTACAAATAGCAGCAGTTTTCCAAATTTATTTAAATCAAAATGGCTTTAACTGATTGAAATAAATATTTATTCTTGCCGCTGAATTTTTGACAAGTTTACTTTCATTAAAGTTAACATCTTAACATTATCGATCAGCATCCGATGGCGACCTTTTGTGATGCCTGACGACACTTTAAAGATTGTTTTCATGCAAACAGTGCAAGGTGGTGGTGTCAAGAATTTTTTTGCCATCTTTCACAAGACTGGATATTGTTTGTTCTAAAATACTAATGGGTCTTTGTCACGATCAATTAATGGATCCTTTAGGTAATCTTCAATAGCTGTTTTCGGAGCATTCAATTTATTTTGTTGTAGATTGTCAGACTGACTTGCAAGACATTGTAAGATGACCACAGGCTGTTCTCTTCTAGCAGTAATTTGGCTTTTTTAGCTGGTGTTTCAACCTCAGTTGGCATCGGCACTACAGTAGCAATCCCTTCAGCAGTAAACTGTGCATATTTGTGTATGATATTTTCTGTTGCTGCGATTCGATGCCTGTCAGTGAGGTAGAATTTGTCTTTGAATCGTGGATCCAAGATTGTTGCCAGTGCATAAGATTTATTTTCACCATATTCATGGAATATTTTTTGAAGTTCTTCTAGTAATACAGCCTTCAGTCGCATTTTCTAACATTTTGGTTTCAATCAACTTCAAAAGTGGAATTACCAAAGATATTTGTAGAGTATCACCACAGACGAGTAGCCTCGGCAAATGGTGATAAGACAGTAATACACTTTTCCATTAGTTGCCATTCATTTGGTGTTAATGACACTGGTAAATCATTCTCACTGCCATATTCAATTATTGCTCTTTTCTCCTTTCTGAGACGTTCTATCATTGCAAGTGATGTATTCCATCTGGTAGGTTCCTCCAGAATATGTGAGTGTTATGGAAGCTGAAAATCCTGTTGAATCTTTTTGAGTCGACTTTTGCTGAAAGCAAATGTTTAAAATGGCCTACAAGTTTTTTTTTGAATGCAATATCATTTCTGTTTTTTGAGCAAATAGACGTTCTCGAATAACTAGATGCAAGCTGTGTGCAAAACTCGATGGACCAGAACTGGAGACAAACAAACCTTGTTTACAGTGCCGATATGGCTTTAAATGGCTTTATCTTTTTCATTAAATTTATATAAAGCTATAGCTATTTTTTTTCAAGTTGATATTAACTTAATAAAGCGATGGAAATTTTTTAAAAAAAATATTATAAATTTTATTTTAGGCTCAATAAATAAAAGATACTATTATAAAACAATATTCTTAACAATTTCTAATTATTAAGACGTTTAAATATATCGCATAAGACAAATCAGGTGTACGGCTATAGATCTCAATTATTTTTTTGTCTCCAGTCAAGCTCGTGTGACTTCAGACTTTTGTGGTCCATTGTTCAATCGCAGCGTTTGTTTACGTTTCGGTTTGCTCGGAGAAATTGGTGTAGGGTCCTACGTTTTATTCGATAACTTTTTTATTTACTAACTTATAGAAGAGAAAAGTTACATTGTTGGATTTGATATTGAATTATCTAAAAACAAGCTTCTCGGATATACCCAGTGCAGCAGTTAAAAAAAGTTTGAATTTCTCAAAGAAGAGCCGCCAAGCTTGATTTTATGCAATTTTCGTCGGAAAATCGTCGTTTTTGACTTTTTTATTTGTTGAACCGAAGAAAACCAAAATATACCATTCAATTCCATTTTTTAAACCCCATCCAACAACATATAGCACAGCCCAAGTACACGCAATTTTTATTTTTTTAAAATTAGCATTGCCAGCCTCGAGGCTAACTTCACACGCATATTAACTTTTTAAAATTATATTTAAAAAGGGAGTTAACAACAGAAAACCGTCAGGTTGTAGCTATAAAAATAAACTCATAAACAAAAAAGGTAAGGTGAAATGAGATGAAATGAATTGATTTGGGCAGATTTATATAAATTAATTGTAAAAAAATTATTTCAACATGTTGCCCCCAGGGTTTGCTGTAATGAAGTCTATGCTCTCTAGGGAATGTTTTACCTCAAAGAAAATGTCACAGGAAAACGTTATCGGAGAAATAAATTTCCGTTCCCCCAAAATTCTTGGCCCGCTTTTCTTTTTCCTATATCCCTCGATCAACAGGTGGTAGAGGAGCATAAATACGCTTTCCCTTAGCACAACAATCAATAGTCACATTATACTTACCTTCCCTAACTCCAACAGTGGCTTAGCATGGGAAAGTTAGAGATGTGGTCCGCCCACGCCACACTTGATGGAACGGAAAATTTTTGAGAAAAAAGAAAGATAAGTAGATCTTATTCTCCCAGTTATTGACTTATTTTAAGAAAATACCAGGAAGTGAACGTCCGTTTTCCACAAATTCCCGGCCCGTCCCGCTGGTTGACCAGATCTGCGGACAACTCTAGTATGAACAATGAGCATCAAAGCACTATAAACAACCTCTTGTGCTAATACAATCCCAGAGAGCACACTGTCAATAGCACTAACTTTTACTGGCAGTGCAGCGTTGCACTTACAATAAATCAACAAACAATAAAAGTGTTAGCACTGTCAGTAGTTTACAAATAGCTATTCCTTATGGACAGTGAGAGCACTATTTATATCATAAATACGCTATTGACAGTGCCAAGTCGCTCAGTGTCCATTGGTTTTATCACCATTGCGTGCACTGCCAATAGCACTGACCTTTCAATATTTAAACGGTTGGTTAGTGATTTGTTGACAACTACTAACAGTGACTACTAACAGGGGCCGTATTCACCAACTGTAGTTAACCGCTAACCGATGGTTAAAAACTAACTGGCGATTGAAAAGTTTGTTGTTTAATTTAACTGGTATTCACAAAGCGTTGTTAAAGCATCGGACCGCTTAACTAAGGGTTAAAATCTGTCAAATTTTAACTGTGCTCGCTACCACATTTAAATGAAACGGCCGCTGTTATTCTCTCATTCTGACATGTATTTGAAGAAATCGAATTTATTATATACGTCTAATTTATTTAATACTAGCGGGGTTACCCGGCGTTGGTCGGGGTTTCCAGAGGTTTTTTATCATTTTTCTCTCTTGATCCCGCTTGCTCTCCCGTCTCTGTTCCCGCTTGCGCTCATTTTTTCTTTTCCGCTCTTTCCTAACTTATTTTAGCCCATAAAACGTAAAATAGATTTGCTAAAAGTTGCTTGAAGCCTTCAAACGTTACGTAAACAAAATTTGAATTTTATTACGCAATTACCCTCGATAGCCGTACATAGGAACTTTTGGTCTGGAAAGTTAAGAAGGTTTGGACTCCTCCGATCCCCGGCTCAGGGGGCCAAAAAACTTTCTGGGCCAAAAGTGCCTATACATGATCATTGCATAAGTTTTCGAAGCACTGTTTCCAATTGTGTAACAGGCATTACTTGCTAACGGACTTCTTAATATTAAGAAGTCCATGACTTGCTTCCCAGTCTTGCAAATTGTGACCGATTGCTCGTTATTACAAATTATTAAGAGATAGATGGGGCGGGAAAGCTACCGGAATCGGGAAAGTGACCCGGAGCGGGAAAAGCGACCGGGAGTGGGAGAGCAAGCGGGAACGGGAAAGCGACCGGGATTGGGAGAGAAAACGGGGAATTGAACGGGAGCTAGAGAAAAACGATAAAAAACTCTAAAAACCCCCGAGCATCGCCGGGTAACCCCGCTAGTATATATATATATATATATATATATATATATATATATATATATATCCGCTCCGCTCATTTTAAATCCGTCACAAAATGAGCGGAGCGGAGCGGGTCAGCGAGCGGGAACTATATATATATATACTAGCGGGGTTACCCGGCGTTGCCCGGGGTTTTTAGAGGTTTTTCTAATGTTTGTTTCTCTCGCTCCCGTTTCCTTCTCCACTTTCCCGTTTTCGTCGCTTTTCCGCTCTCGGTCGTTTTCCAGCTCCCGGTCGCTTTCCCGCTCAGAAGTTTTGTTATCGATTTTCTCTCTTGCTCGCGTTTCCTTCCAAGCTTGCTATCCCGCTTCCAGTCGCTTTCCGCGTTCCCGGTCGCGTTCCCGGTCGCTTTCCCGTTCCTGGTCGCTTTCCCGTTCCCGGTCGCTTTCCCGTTTCCGGTCGCTTTCCCGTTCCCGGTCGCTTTCCCGTTCCCGCTCACGCTTGCTCTCCCGTTCCCGGCCACGCTTGCTCTCCCATTCCCGGTCACGGTTGCTTTCCCGTTCATTTTCTCTTTTCCATTCTTTCATAACTTCTTTTAGCCTATAAAACGTAAAATAGATTTGCTAAGACTATATATATATGAATGTTTGTGGGTTAGTTTGTCTATTATAGAAACGGGAAAGCGACCCGGAACGGACAGCGAGCGGGAACGGAAAAGCAAGCGTGAGCGGGAATGGGAGAGCAAACGTGAGCGGGAACGGGACAGCGACCGGGAACGGGAAAACGACCGGCAGCGGGAAAGCGACCGGCAGCGGGAAAAAGACCGAAAACGGAAAAGCGAGCAGGAGTGGGAAAGCAAGTGGGAAAGGAAACGGGAGAGAAAGAGACAAACATTTGAAAAACCTCTAAAAACCCCGGGCAACGCCGGGTATCTCCGCTAGTATATATATATATATATATATATATATTGTTTACATAGCGAGGTATTAGATTTTCGTTAAGACACGCGCTGTTAAAAACTATACGCCATTTAAGGTTTATTACTTTTTTGCACAGATTTTCAATACGTCGCTTTTTTATAGTAAACAAACTATTGTTTAAAGATATAATTTATTTAATCTATTGCCTACTGGCCAGTTTCGACGAAATTGTCATCTTCAGGGCAAATAAACATCGAATGTAAACATAGACAAGATACGAGAATAATAGAGCCTAAATACAGAGTTTAAATTAAATATATAACTCAGGAATTTATAAAAAAAAGAAGAAATGGAGCTATTATAGAAATTTGAACATATTAAAATCAATAGAATATATAAATAAAAAGAGACCTAATATGTAATGTTAAAATCCAGTAAATTTAAGAATGAAAACCACGGAAGAGATAATAAGAATTATATTGTTAATAAAAACAAAAATATTATTCAAACGGTAGAAAGGGCTCAATAGGGGTTAAGACGGGATAACTTGTTAAGTTAAAGAACGAGATAATAAAATAAATAAATAAAATAAATAAAATAAAATAAATAAAATAAAAATAAAATAAAATAAAATAAAAATAAAACCAAAGATGTAAAGAAAATTGTAAATGATATTATCTACGTCTTATAGTTACATTCAAGGCAAGGTGCTTGAATGTCTCCATATCAACTGGTATGTAGTTATCTGGAGAGAACACTGGCGAATCGTCCAGTCGAGCCGACGAGCACCCAGCGTTACCCACATTCAGAGGTTGAGGAGAAGAGTGAAGCTCAGTGGGCGACACCGACTTGGCGACGGACATGTCGTCAGAGGACTTTTTGGGAGTGGGTGTAGAGCAGTCACTAGGAACGCGTATAGTTTTTAACAGCGCGTGTCTTAACGAAAATATATATATATATATAAATGAGAATATGTATGTAAGTATAGATGTCCTTTATGCATTGCTACACCATTCATTCAATCGTAGTGCAATTTTTACACAAGCTTGAGAGGCAACGGTAGAAGGTTTTTGTGAAAAAAAATTGAAATCGGTTACAAAATGAGCGGAGCGGGAGAGCGATCTTGATGAAATTTGGCAAGGAGGTAGTTTTCATACAGGGGATGAATGTTAAGAATGTTTGGACTCCCAAATCCGATCTCCCGGCTCAGGTAGGCTAAAAAACTTTCCAGACCGAAAGTGCCTATGTACGACCATCAAAGGTAATTTGTGTAATAAAATTCAAGATTAGTTTACGTAACAACGTTTGAAGGCTTCAAACAACTTTTAGCAAATCTATTTTACGTTTTATGGGCTAAAAGAAGTTAGGAAAGAGTGGAAAGGAGAAAATGAGCGAGAACGGGAACGGAAACGGGATTATGTATGTATGTATGTATGTATGTATGTATGTATGTATGTATGTATGTATGTATGTGTGCATGTATGTATGTATGCATGTGCCTATGTATGTGTGTATGTATGTATGTATGTGTATGTGCATGTATGTGTGTGTGTTTATGTATGTATGTATGTATGTATGTATGTATGTATGTATGTATGTATGTATGTATGTATGTATGTATGTATGTATGTATGTATGTATGTGTTTTTTACAATATTTTGGCACTAAATGCTCATTCAAAGTATGTATGTGTGTGTATGTATGTATGTATGTATGTGTGTGTGTTTGTGTGTGTGTGTATGTGTGTATGTATGTATGTATGTATGTAGAATCGGATCTAGGGGGGGGGCAACTGAGAGCGAAAGAATGAGCGGGAAAGCGACAGGGAACGGATAACGACGGGAGCGGGAGCGCAAGCGGGAAGGAAACGGGAGCGAAAAAGAAACGCATTAGGTAAACCTTAGGAAAGTCACGGGTACCCGAACCCGAGTTCGGTACTACCCGGTCTTTTTCTGATAACCGAACCCGAAAGTGTGAAAATTTGATACCCGAACCCGAAAATGTGAAAACTTGCTACCCGAACCCGAAAATGTGAAAACTTGATACCCGAACTCGAACCCCAAAATGTGAAAACTTGATACCCGAACCCGAAAATTCATAAGCTTAATACCCGAACTCGGAGTTGTGAACAAATAAGTTTTTTTAGTAAATAAATATTTATTCCAGTTTTAAAAATAGCAACACAAACAGAGTTTTCATAACTTTTCTAGTTTATTAAAAATGAAATAGTATTAGGAACCGATTTATTAGTGATTGTGTAAGCTAGACCACTAATCCGTTTGATTATCAGGCGGACCGAGCCGCGAGCGAACTAAAATAATTAGGCCTCCTTCGGTGAAGAAATCGCGGATAGCTATGACTCTAAACTTTTTACTTCAGTTATATAACCTTATATTTATTCATTCATATACTCAAAGTTTTTCTGATATAACAAAGACCCTTTGTTATAAAGATAATCTTGCATAATCCTAAACTTTAACTGGCAAAGTCTATAAATGATCTATGCGTCACAGTCATTTTATTGGCAAATGTGTAAGCTAGAACACTAATCCGCCTGATTAACCGACCGGACCGAGCCGCGAAAAAAATTAATAGATTAGAATAATTTAAGAGGTAACGTATTATACTAATCGCAAGCCATACAAGTTTTGTATTATCACCTTTGCGTAACAAATAACACAAATAGGTCATTTTATTGGTGAGTGTGTAAGCTAGACCACTAATCCGCCTGATTATCTGGCCGGACCGAGCCGCGATCGAACTAAAACATGTAAACCTCCTTCGGCCAAAGAAATCACATTATTTGGAAAGCTAAAAAAATAACTTGTTAGAGTTTATTCAATACGTCCAATGGATGAATTGATCGCTCTCGTTTGTATATGTATATACACTAGGTAAATTTAAAATCAACCCAGGAATTTGAAATCATAAGCCAGTACCTGAACCCGAACCCGGTTTTTTGAAAACTCCGAACCCGAAAACCTGAGTTTCACAAACCCGAACCCGAAAACTCTAGTTTCACAAACCCGAACCCGAAAACTCTAGTTTCACAAACCCGAACCCGAAAACTCCAAAAAGTTCTACCCGTGACATCCCTAGTAAACCTCTAAAAACCCCGGGCAACGCCAGGTGCCCCCGCTAGTATATTATAAATATAATTTCAACAATTATATAATGTTAAACTCTGAATATGGTTAGAAAACAGCACTTTATTACTTAGTTTTCGCATTTTACCAAGATTTAGGTTAAACTTAACGATACTCATTGCGAAACAATGAGCTGAACCAGCGTTCATGAATACCATTTGCTACAACCATCCGTTAAGCCGTTTTATCATAATTGCGGGGCTTAACTGCTAGTTAATTAAACTGCGGTTGGTGAATACTGCCCCTGAATGTCTATGAAAAAGGTTGTTCTAATTACAGTTTTTTTTTGGTAAAGGTTGAGAATAGCGTAATAAATTATTTCTGGTGTTTTTATTAATATTTTTTAAAAATATTTTTATTATAATAATTATATATTTATAAACACAATAACATTACCAATTTAATGATCCAAATAGTTTTTTTTATTTTTTTTATCGAAATGGTGACCAAATGCCCAATAACTAATAACCGGATTCGTTTGAATCTCGCAAACACCATTAGCTTCAGGCCCACTCCATCTTAATGCTTAATTCTATCAATTGACTCCTGCTACAAGTAGGAGATACTGGGGTTAACACTGCGATTCACTAGCGCGAGCAATTTAACAATGCCGCCCAGGTCCGTAACCAGAAATTTTGAAGTGGAGGGCTCTGGAATTTTAGGGGGGGGCATTGTAAAATTTTCTGTCCACATTAAGTTGCCGTTTCAGTGAATCGACCTCCAAAATGTGATTCACGTGACAAATTAGACATGGCCATTGGAACAATCTTAATCTACAATATGTCAAATCAGCTCGAGAACTTACCCAAGCATATAAATAAAAAATGGCACAGCATTTGAAAACAACTAAAATTTACACATAAAACAGTTGGATCAGTTGTGGCCCACTGAGAGACGATAAGGTCACAGAATCCGAGTCAGAGTGGAAAAACTGCTCTTGCATGTTGCAGCCGACACGACGATCCGGCAGACTGCTGGCAAACATTTGCAAGTGTGTCACGGTACTATTGAAAAATTTGTCTGGAGTTTGCTCCTGCACAGCCACATTACAATAGTCAATTTGCCAGTTCGGGCAGAGTTACTTCAATATCAATAACATAGCCTTGGCCCAATGTCCAGGTGGCCACAGAGTACTCGTTTGTGCTTTACCAACATTATTTGGTCATTAGATGGAAAGCCAGCTGCATCTGTCAATTGATCAAATCAAATACTTCTGCAGACCGCAAGGAAATATTGTTTTATTTGGCATTAGAGATCAGCTTCTTAGCAAGAGACTTGCTGCTTGGAAACTTTGTTGAGAAGTCTTTCAACTGACAGATCAGCTGAAGCTTTCACTGAGTTGGCCGTAATTTTGAGGGTCCGCAAAATGTTAACTCTGTTGTTACAACAATTGCCGATTATGTCACCTCCGTATGTGTTTTCCACAAAATTTCTGTCATAATACACAAACAGTTGTTTTTTGGTATAAATTGAAAAAAGTTTTACCGTGACCTCTGATTCCATAGCGTGTCCAACCACAAGATGGAGCTTGTGATTGTGGGAGTGCACATATGTAATTCTACAGCCTAAAGTGTCTTGCAATATTTTCTGGACACCTCCTTTTTCGCGCTCATAACACTGGCTCTGTCATAACACGGACTGAAAATACAAGTGGGTTCCAGTCGAGAAGCCTAAGCTCTGTTAGCAACAGATGTGCCAGGCTTTTGGCATCTACCTCACTCACTGTGATCATTGAGATCAAGTGCCGTTTTGCCTTCCATTCACACATAACGAATAACAATCGACATCCTCAAAATTGCAATGATCTAGAGTTTCATGGCACTTGATCGAATACCAGTTAATGTCAGAACCTTGCATTATCTTCTATGTGATATGCATTTCATAAGAATCTACAAAGTTTTAGTAAGTCCTTAACAATTGTGCTAACGGAACTAGGTAGCTATCCAAAAACTTGGAGGGGGGCTGATTGAACTGGGGTCCTGACTGAAGCTGAAGGGGCCTGATCCAAAATTAGGGGGACCATGCCCCCCGGCCCCATAGCTGGTTACAGCCCTGATGCTGCCTCGCTGAAAACAAGAAAAGCATTAATGCACAGTAACTAACCGATAACGAAAAGTTAGAGTACTGCATGAGCTGATTGTTTGCGGCTTGGTCTGTGCTAATTTTGGCCTTACCCAGTCTGTCTCTTTTTTATAGACCTAAAGTTTTTTACTTTTTTTACACAAAAATCTTGGCTCAGACCGGCTTGATTTCAAACTCGTCCCGTTTAAAACCTTAAAATCAAGGCCTATCCCGGCCCTAACAGTACTCTAGAAAAATAATAATCATGCAATCTTAAATAAAATTAGTTACAGAAGAAATGATTGCTGATCTAATTTAGAGAAAAAGTTCTTAAGAAAAGCACAATGGTGTTTGTTGCAAATTTAATTTCATTCCACTTGAGCTTTTTGTTGATGAGTTTTCTGTTAACTTTTTTAAATGCTTTTATTTAACTTCACTCGTCTCTCTGTTTGTTTGTTTGCTTGTCTGTGGTGATCAAATCTTAGAAACAAAAATTCACCCACTTTTCAACCACCTAGAGCTCTAAAACTTTCAGGAAAGCTTTATTCTGGATGACAATACATGAATTGAATGTTTCCGACATGAATTAGGCCTTAAATCAATTAAAATTAATCAAATCAAATTAATCAAGTTGACCGTTGCAGGTAAACACAAATTCGACTAATATTCATCTACGTAGAGCTTTGAAACTTTCAGAATAGCTGTATTCTCCATAACAATATATGAATATGTATTTTAGATAAGAACTAATCCATACATCGAGTTAAATTTATGAATTTTGATTTCATATGAAAGAAATAAAAAATGTACAAGATTGAGCGTAACGGTTGTTTTAGATTCAAAAATTTTAGTTCGTTTGTTTTTTATGTTTACTTGTTTGTTTCAAACTTCGAGCTCAAGTATATAAGTATATTGGGTCCACATTATGGCTAAAATATTACCATACTCGCAATCTGCGTTTTTTCTCCGGTGCAGAACTGTGATGCTTCTTCTTTAACATGCCCCTGATAATCTAAATACATAATTTCCTATGTATAATAATGTATGTATGTACTATGTTTTCAAGAAAGTTTCTCTGCATTCGGACATAATTCATCGCCTAACAAGGTTTTGCTGACCTTGTACTTCTCATTGATATATCCATACATCAATTACTGTAATTTTATATGGTCTATCAACTACAGAAGTAGTTGATACACCATATAAATTATAGATAATATTATTGTCTTATTAGAGCAATTTATCACCTGCCCAGGAGTCACTCAACCATAACCACTCGGATAAACAACCATTTGTTGACAGTTGATCAAGTTTGTCTATATCAGTCAGCAATTTATATGTATATATAAGTATGCGCACGATCTTTTGCCCCAGCATCCAAAAAGTCATTTTTATAAAGTAGAGGAAGTGCACAACCAATTTGTGCGATCTGGACACTGTTTCCGTTCGGGATCGATCCGCGGGTCATTAGCCGTCGATCCGCTGAAGTTATCAAGAAATTAAAGAAAAATCGATTTACAACCATTAATAATAACATGTCAATTTTTCTGCAATAAGCACATAAAATAAAACAGCTAAATTACAATGAAATAAATTAGATTAATTGTAATAATTATTAATTAATGTTTTTTTTGTTAATTTGAAATGAGTCACATCACTGATCGATAACCAAACAGACGCGACCATTCTATTATTAATTATATTATATTGTATGTATCATACATGTTCAGATTGTGGGTTAGTGTAAACACAATTAAATTTAATTAACATTGTTGTTTACTTTTTAGTACATCCTCTTAAATATTTAAAACTTTTGTTATGATAACTTCAATGAAATTAGCATAATACATTTTTAAAGTATTGTCGGTCGAAAACATTAAAAATGCTCACATTCTAACCCAGATTAAACTACTTAATACGAATATAAAAATTATTAAAACATTTTTATACAGTGTATTGAAGCTTTCTTAACATAAAAAAACTTGTAACAGTAACAGTAAAAAAATTTCAGCTTAATTTTATGCAATGCCAAGAGTAAGTGTGTTCGTAAAACGTACGATGGTCTAAAACGGGTTAACTTGCTTTCTTGTCTGTCTGTCTTTCTTTCTGTTTGTCCAAACTGTATATATATCTATATCTTATTAATGAGACCCGCAATTAATAAACAATTTGATAAATTTCCACAGATTCTCCACTTATTTGGTGTCAAAGAAAGCAATATGCATCGGTTACCCTGTATTCCTTCTAACGACGAGGATAACATAAATGATGATACTTCTGACTCGTCCTCTGACACAAATACTTTGGCTGTTGAGGCTGCGCCTGACGAATCTCATTGTAATGTATCTGAAGAAATTCTTGTCTCTTCTAATATAACACAGCGAAAGCGCAAAAATTGATTTCCAATAGTATAAATTTTATATTCTTTTGATTTGATAGGTAGAGTGTTTTTTCGTTTTTTCTTTTGTTAGTGTGCTCATTCTTTGATAATTTCGGTTCTTTCTGTTTGTTTACTTTTCTCGTTTTACTTTTGACCCTGAGGATGGCTGACATAGCTGAAACGGTCCGTCGGTCTGACAATAAAAGTTTAATGGAAAAGTTTTTGGCTAATTGTAGTCTCGAACAGAGAGTTTTGTACCGAAAGGTCGAGAATTTGGCTCGAAAAGTTGTTTCTGCCAAATGGTGAGTTGTGTTTCTTGGAGCGTGTCTCAAAGATAAATTGATTCCACAGTTTATTCGCAATATATATATATATATATATATATATATATATATATATACTAGCGCGGGTACCCGGCATTGCCCGGGGTTTTTAGAGGTTTTTCTAATGTTTGTCTCACGCTCCCGTTTCCTACCCCACTTGCTTTCCCGCTCGCTTTCTCGTTCCCGGTCGCTTTTCCGCTCCTCGTCGCTTTCCCGCTCACGGTCGCTATCCCGTTCTCGGTCGCTTTCCGTTCCCGCTCACGCTTGCTCTCCCATTCCCGTTCCAGCTCGCGCTCATTTTTTCTTTTCCATTCTTTCCTAACTTCTTTTAGCCCTTCATAACGTAAAATAGCTAAAAATGGCTAAAAGTTCCATAGGCACTTTTGACCTGGAAAGTGATAAGTGCTTTGCATATTCAACGGCAATTTTAGTGCTAAATGTGCGGTTTGACCACCATCCAAAAGAGTTGCTGCAATTCCAGTTTTTTGTGATCATATGGTTGCTATAATAAGTGAAATCAAAAAAGTTATATATATATATAGTTCCCGCTCGCTCACCCGCTCTGCTCCGCTAATTTTATGACGGATTTCATTTTTTTTTATCTATATTTGATTCCCCTTGACTCTCAAACCATCACCTACTGTTAAATGGAGAGTGTGATCAAAACATGACAAACGCTCTTGTCGACAATTGGCAACAATGACATTTTGAACTTCAACATCTCCTTCATCATTCAGATCTTCCCATAGTTCTGGGTCATCAACGTCTGTTTCATCCTCATCAAAGTCATCTATATCTATTGCTAAATTGTTCGTCAGCGAAATAGTCAAAACCTTGCGCATGTTTGCTGCATTGTCGGATATAACGCAGTCAATTTTTTGCTTTATTCCGTAGAAGTTCATCACAACTTCTAATTCTGATGCATTTCGTTCGTCCGTATGAGAACCTGTAAACCTGTCACAGGAAAGCAACGCAGAATACAACCTGTGGCACTTGTGCTGATCATCCCATGCAACATAGTGAACTGTGACATCAAGAAAAGCACGCATACGCCTATCTGTCCAGATGTCCACAGTTAGATTAACTGACTTGACATTGCAGTGCAGTTTTCTTAGAAGCAACCAACTTCTCAATGCTATTGGAAACCATACTCTGTGATACTGGACAGAAACGATGATCTATTACCGACAAGAATCAGCGAAAGTTTTCATTTTCAACTATCGAGATGGGCAAGTTGCACTGAACCACAAGATCTTCGATCACAGACTTTGTAATAGTCTTCTGTTGACTGTGTGCCATTCCATATTTACCAACGCTGCTCTTATCAGACAATGAGAAAAATGCCTTAACTGATGGTTGTCCTGAATTGCTGTCACCGGTTCCAGTTAAAATGGATGTAGATGTACTAGATGTACGATAGTCAGAATATCTGCAAGAAGCAATGTGCAATACCAACAGTTAAAATATGATTTTACGAGTAACATCTCATACAATGTAATCTAATGGACAACATTTAACATATAAAGTTAAAAATTTACTCACCTGTCTTCATGCATTCTTTGTAAGTGCTTAACAAAGTTTGAAGTCGTTCCACACTTTTCCGATATCACGGTGACCTTATTACTATTAGTACAGATGCAGTATTATTACTGACCGCATAGTTTATGTAACCGAATTTTACAACTCTTGGAACTGCACTGTCCGCCATTATTTAAAAAAAAATTTAAACAAGAACCAGGGCCGTAACCAGGAATTTGCAAGTGGGGGGCCCAAGAATTTTGGGGGGGGGGGGCACTGTATAATTTTTTTTTACATAAGTTGCGCGTGCCAGTGATTTGACCCTCAAAATGAGCTTTACGCAAAAAAACAGGTTCAGCGATTGAAATTTGAATCTTATTCTACCAAATTAATTTGAATTTGAAATAAAACAAATGCTGAAGATAAAATGTCGATCTTGAACGCTGAGAAAGAAAGTGACGAGGACGCAAACAAACAACAATGAAATTTATGTTAATGTGTAGTAGAGTGTTCTTGCATGCGGTCACTGCATCCGGTCACTGTGGTAAGTCTCTTCTATTAGCATCTCTCTTTTCCTCTTGCTGTGAGCGGTGATATTCTCTAGCCATTAACTTATTTAGCATATCTCATTCCTTCTCAACGTGAGCTGCCTATTCTGCTAGGCTCCTAAGTTCTTTAACAGTACTCTCTCCCTCTATATGTTAGTAGCCTAGCCCCTTTACAGTCTCTCTTTCATTCTCTACTGGACAGCTTATTTTGCTGGTTCTTTAACTTTTCAGCATATCCCTTTTTCTTGCCCTCTCAGTAGCTCTTTCTCTTGTATTATTATTAGAGAAATTGTGCGGTTTTATATTAACTGGACAGCAATACAAAAAACTGGGGCCCTGAATGAGCTGGGGGGCCCGACCAAAACTGGGGAGGCCTGAACAAAACTGGGGGGCCTGGTCCCCCCGGCCCCATAGCTGGTTATGGCCCTGACAAGAACAAGAAGATCCAGAAAGAGGCTTGCTGTGACAACAATCAATGCTTTTACTAAAATTCAGAAAGATAGTAGTCACAAAACATAAACATAATAACAAAATCAATGTTTAAAAAAACAGATATGTTATACTAGAGTTCAGCAAGTATAAACGAAATATCCCAAACAACTGTTTAGTAAACAACCAAACTTTTTTAGAGAAGGTGTCGTATATGCGAGTACGAGTACGAGTACTTAGTAGAATAACGAGTACGAGTACTGAGTGGAAGAACGAGTACGAGTACCAAGGTTCCGAGTACTTGAAAACGGTTCTCGAGTTGTACTCGAGTACAAGTACCAAGTACTACATCTCTGGTGTTTACCGTCTGCGATCGGTCGCCAGCTCGGACGATAAAACTAAACTAAACTACAATTAGTCATGGTTCAGTTAAAAAAGCGAAACGGTGCTAGACCGTTAGTGATATGCAATTGCTAAGAACCGTTGTCCGTAGGTGAAGTGTAGCAAACAATGGGCATAAAGGTAAATTGCACTGTCTTTTATGAGTGATGTGCTGAACCAGCGGAACCGGTAGTTGCCGGCATGCCGATATACCGGCACAGCCCTAATAATATATATATATATATATATATATATATATATATATATATATATATATATATATATATATATATATATATATATATATATCGCTTTTTACCAATGCTTTTATTAACTCGTCGTCTCTGTTTCTCTGTCTGTTTCAAATCTTGCAATCAATTTTTGAGTCACTTCCTGATGATAGATTTTTTTCAAATTTTGCATACATGCTCAAAATAGAAGACAATGCAATATTCAATTATTAGTTTTACAAGAAGTCAATTAATTTAGTTAATTTTAATTAATTTCGATATAATTAAGATATTTCGACTTTAATATAAAATAAAAGAGTAATATAAGAAAAAATTGATTGCAAAATTTGTGTTTTAATTACATATAAGAGCATTGGTTTTAAAAATTCGTTTTTAATTTACTTGTTCAACTTTTATTTTGTAAAAAAGCGCTATATAAAAAAACCTGTATAATAATAATAAATAATTAAAGTGTTCAGAAATTTTTTTTTAGTAAACGTTATGCATAGGGTCTCAAAATGTGCCATTTACTAACACAATTTAACTGTAAAAATCATAGGTCTTGATCTCAAGGATAAGTGATCCCTCAATGAGGTCCAATTTCCTGATTCATACATTTTTTTCGGGTTAATAGCCATTTTTGCTGATGAAAGTGTTCAGGGCGTTTTTAACTTAACTTGGATTTTTTTATTACTTTATAATGTTCTCTTTAATAGTAAACTACTTCCAGATAACAAAGGCAGTAATGTTGACCGTATGTCAGTTGTTGTGTCTGGTAAGGAGATTGAAAAGTTTCTCGTCATTCCAAAACTATCTGACTCTGGTATTGGTGTTTTGATGGGAGAAAAGGTTATTGATATTATCAGTAAATGGGAAAGAGTACCTGAATGGCTAGCTGGACTGTGTTTTAACACTACAAGTGCCAAAACAGGAGTTCAAAATGGTGCAATGGTCTCATAGCTCTTGGCAGTGCTGGCTATATTGATGAAACTGTCACTTTCAGTCTACCAGGAGCACATATCACTGCGCAAAATGATTAGCAAAAAACATTTACTGCTTGAAGATACTTTTTCAGAGAGCAGTTCAAAATGAACTTGAAAGAAATTTAGGCCATCAGAAAAATATGCCTTTTCACCACCACCCTGTATATCAAAGATTGGTTCACTGCTCACAACACCTGTGATGCTCCTTACAACGATCTGTGGCTGCTGGAAAGAATTGAATTCCACTGTGTTGATAGCCAAATTTAAGAAGTGGCATTTAATAAATTGAAGGGTCTTCTTTGATATTTAAGAGATTTGTCAGGGTTATCAATTACTTGGACAAGGTGTATGCTGAAGAGAAGACACTTATTGTTTCTGCTTTGAAAAAACCACAAAACAAGATAGATCTGAAAAAAAAAATACAAAAAAACAATCAAGACATTTCAAGATAAAATGTTGTCAGATTTTGTTACTCAACGATCAATGCAACTGTCCACTGCTCTCAAACATGATCATAGTTTTCTGTCTTCAGATCCAAATATTTAGGACTATTATCAAACCAAAAAGATTGCTGCAGCAGTTCATATGTGCTGAACGTCCTGTCAAGTTAGGAACAGATTTCAACTTAGCACTAACAAAGGATGAAGAACAGTATCAACTCATCTTTCAAATCATTGAACACCACCAAAAACAGATCCCTGTCTCGGACAAAAGAAATTTCAACGACATTTATAGGCAATTGATATTGTTTTAGCTCACTGAAGTTGCATTGTGATTAACGAATCTTTATTGTCTGTGTACTGAAGACACTTTTGATATAACATTTATAATCATTTATTATTCTGTTAAATTAGTTTTATTAGAAAACATTTAAATAGTGTGTTTCAATGAATGCTTACACATTTCTTTATAAATCAGTTTTTTTTTGTGTGGTTATAATGAAAAGTAAGATTTTGACAAAAAATACCAACTTTTCAAAACTTCAATGTGAGAGATTTTACCAAACTATTCACAAACTAAATGGCACAAAATGAGACCCTATGCAAACTTATCAAACAAATTTTTTTTCCTATACAAATTCTGAACAGTCTAATATATATATATATATATACGTTAACTTTTCGATTAACCCGTTAAAGAATTAACTCGATTAAAAATTTTAACGCAGATGACAAAATTTAATGCGGTTTAAAAGTTTTAATTATTTTTTACACATATATAATTGAAGATCAATAATAATCTATTATATTAATATCTATTTCTTTGTTATTTGACATATTTTTATCTATTTCCTTGAGAGAGACAAAGAGAGAGAGAGGGAGAGAAAGAGAGAGAGATACTGTGTTCAAAATAGAAATTGCATCTAAACATATTGCATTAAAATCACGATTAACTTTCGATTAAAATTTTTAATTGTTTGATTAACTTCGATTAATTTTTTTAATCGTAGAACAGCTCTAATATATATATATATATTAAGGGCTGTAAATGAATAATTTAAATTTAATAGTAACTTTTGAAAAATTAATGATTAATTAATTGTTAATTTTGATTAAATTCAAAAATTAAAATTTATAGTGTCATAAGTAACATTTATTAAACACACTTGTCGAAAATCGAAATAACACTGGAATGTCTCCTTTATATGTCATCTTTTAACCAACTATGCAATCAGACAAGTTTGTTGACATTATTTTATCCAAGTGACGAGCTTGTCTTATTGACAATATAACCAGCGGAGCTGAACAATCGTTCACATGGAACTGAGGCAGCTGGTATGCACAAAATGGTCTTGGCAAGGAATGACAATTTCGGATACCGGTGTTCATTAAGTTTCCACCATGGTAGAGGGTCAACAGATTCAGGACTTTCATCTCCATTTTATAGCGCAGTAATTCATCAGAAGAGTTATTGTTATTTTCGATTAATCGTTAAAAAAATTTAATCGTTAAAAATTTAAACGATTAATCATTAATTTAGCAGCCCCTGTATATATATATTATATTTTATTATAAATAAACCAGGAGCGGGAAAGCGACCGGGAACGAGAAAGCGACCGGGATCCTGTTTAAAATATAGCAGATGGTTTGTTTGAGTAAATGGCACCCCACGTTTAAAGTTTTAAAGATTTATGGATTGTTTGTTATACGAATGTCCACAATTAATGCATGCCTTCATCAAGATATTTCTCACACAGCCCAGAGAAACATTATTTTCTTCTTTTTAGTTCACAAAAACATGGTATTTTAAAGTTTTTTTTTAAAATATTTTATTTAAGTATAATTTTCAAAATGTGATTAGATAAATTTATTATTTTTATTTCTTTTTAGTTATATTAATTTTATAATAAAAATATTAAAACACCGGAAATAATTTATTAAGCTATTCTCCACCTTTACTGTGTTTTTATTCATTTATTAACTAACACAGTGAGACATTGTTTTTTTTTATTTATAATAATTTATTAGATTTTATATTTAAAAAAGATTATGAAAGACATTGGTAGTCACTACTAGTTAGTTAAGTAAGTGGTAGTAGTTAGTAGGGACCAATGGCGTCTAGCAGTAACTAGACTCACTGTTAGACTGTCCTAGATTCACAAGACACTATAGATGTGTAATTCTATTTGTCTCTTTTTAACCTCTACTCTAACAATCTTCTTATCTAATAAATCATTCTAAAATCTAAGTGTTTGTGATGTTTGAGTATTTAACCATAGCATTTATGTTATGAAGATGTCATTAATGATTAGTGCTTGTGTTATGCATGAGAAAATTACTTCTTGTGTTATTAGCTCTCAACAGTGCACATTTTGATAACTTTCATCTAAATTGATCTGACTGAGCAATAAAAATTAAAAAACTTATTGAACTATTGTTTTTATAGGTCTATTTCAAAAAGAATTTTGAATAATTTGACGATATGGCAGATTTGAAAGAGCTCATTAATAAGAACTTAGCTGAAAACAAGGCTATGGTAATTTTTTAGATATCAGTTCTTAAACATGGCATGCCACATTATTGTATTTCAGTGTATATAACATGCACCCGACCTGCCTAGTGAGGTTATGAAAAAGGATGTTGTTCTTTAAATGAGAAAATGTATTATTTTCAATATTATTTTGAATTGATATCACATATCTACTTTACCTGGTTAAAAGAACCATATCTTTTTTATAACCTTTTCAGGTTTGCAATATATTTGCTAAAATACTGTGATAAAAGTTAATTTATTACTTTTTCAACCAGCTTACTAAATTGATGGAAGAATTTGACAAACCTCGTGGAAGACCATCAAGGGAGAGGATGAAACTTGTTGCTTCTGCAGATGTTAGGTTTTTTTCCTTGTTCAAACTCGTTTTTTGTGAATAAATAATTACATTAAAATTATTTTAGGATGAAACTTCAAAGAAAGTTTTGAAGCAGTTTATAGAAGTCCGACGAAATCCTGGCAGGAAAGTGAAAGAAGGCTCTGGAACGTCTTGTGAGGAAACAACTTTTGAAACATTGGTAGTTTTATTTTGATTACTTATTTTTAATTGCTTTATTCTTTTCCTGTCACTTAAATTTTATAAAAACTTATTATTTGTGTTAGGTTTTATTATATTATAATGTGAAAGTTTTGAATGTAATGTAGTTTGTCTGTATTAGTTTAATTTGATTTTATCTGTTCTAGTAACAACTGTGCTTAATAGTGATAATACCACAGTCAGAGATGTAAGCGGCAGCGAAAATTTTGAATGTATTGCAGTTTGTCTGTATTAGTTTAATTTGATTTTATCTGTTTATAATTTATTCTTTATTTGAACCTTTATTTAATTTAATTAATTTATATCCAGTTTCGTTTTACTTTATATTATTTAGTGTTACTGCCCCTTTTCTTCTCCTTTGGATAAAACTAAACTAAACTGAACTACAATTAGTCATGGTTCAGTTAACAAAGCAAAACGGTGCTAGAGCATTAGTGCTATGCTATTGCTAAGAACCGTTGTCCGTAATTGAAGTGTAGCAAATAATGGGCATACAGGTAAATTGCACTGCCCATACTGCTGCTGTAGGTCTTTAACTTTTTTTTACAAACTTCTATTTAGGTTACAGTCTCTGTTTGTGGCTTTCTCTGTAAACAAATCTAGCAAGTAAAATTTAACCAGCTTTTTGACTATCTAGAAAGCTGAAACTTTCAGCATAGCTTTATATTGGATGACAATACATGATGCAATTAAAAAAAAGAAAAAAGCTATTTATTTATATATATATATATGATATATATATATATATATATATATATATATATATATATATATATATATATATATATATATATATATATACATATATACATATATATATATATATATATATATATATATATATATATATATATATACATATATATATATATATATTTATATTGTTTATGCGCGATACGTGGATGATATCTTTCTTCTTGTGAGGTCTGAACGTGAAGTCGTTGCTTTAAAGAATACTTTCGAGAGCAATTCAGTTTTGAAATTTACCTTCGACCTAAATGACAGTAAAAAACAAGTAAATTTTCTCGACACCATCATCACAATAACTGATTCTGGTCCTACTACCAAAGTCTTCATCAAACCAACTAATAATGGAGCATGCCTAAATGGTGACAGCGAGTGTCCGGACAGATATAAAAGAAGTGTTATTAATAGTTATCTCCTCAGAGCTTATCGTTTTTCCGAAACCTGGTCAGATTTCCATAAAGAAATAGTTAGAATCAAGCAGTTATTGGTTAACAACAATTATTCTAATAGCTTTGTCGACGGTTTTATTAACAATTTTGTAACCAAAATGAAAACATCTGTGAGTTCGGCTGGGTCTGACGCTGACAAGGGTCGTGATGTACGCCAGGAGTTCCCCGTATTCTACAAAAATCAAATGAATCTCAATTACAGAATTGATGAAAGTATTATAAAGAAGATAATAAAAAAGGAAGTTTCTGTTATAGACCCCGTTAGGAATAAACTGGGTTTATATATTTATTACAAAAACTTGAAACTTTTCAATTTGGTCATCAAGAATGATAGAACAAGTATCACTGACCCGTTGCAACAAAGTCACGTGGTGTACCATTTCAAATGTTCTATTCCACATTGTAAGGTGGATACATACATTGGTCACACTACCACTACGTTGTCAAGGAGACTCACGATGCATCTCCAGTTTGGGAGTATTCTTAATCATTATGAATGTATTCATTTGAAAAAGCTAACACGAAAAGAACTTGAAGAAGGTGTTTCGATTTTAACAAGTGAATCCGACTCTTTCCGACTGAAAATTAAAGAGGCTCTCTATATCTTATTAATGAGACCCGCAATTAATAAACAATTTGATAAATTTCCACAGATTCTCCACTTATTCGGTGTCAAAGAAAGCAATATGCATCGGTTACCCTGTATTCCTTCTAATGACGAGGATAACATAAATGATGATACTTCTGACTCGTCCTCTGACACAAATACTTTGGCTGTTGAGGCTGCTCCTGACGAATCTCATTGTAATGTATCTGAGGAAATTCTTGTCTCTTCTAATATAACAGAGCGAAAGCGCAAAAATTGATTTCCAATAGTATAAATTTTATATTCTTTTGATTTGATTGGTAGAGTGTTTTTTTGTTTTTTCTTTTGTTGGTGTGCTAATTCTTTGACAATTTCGGTTCTTTCTGTTTGTTTACTTTTCTCGTTTTACTTTTGACCCTGAGGATGGCTGACATAGCTGAAACGGTCCGTCGGTCTGACAATAAAAGTTTAATGGAAAAGTTTTTGGCTAATTGTAGTCTCGAACAGAGAGTTTTGTGCCGAAAGGTCGAGAATTTGGCTCGAAAAGTTGTTTCTGCCAAGTGGCGAGTTGTGTTTCTTGGAGCGTGTCTCAAAGATATATGTATATATATATATATATATATATATATATATATATATATATATGTATGTATGTATGTATGTATGTATGTATGTATGTATGTATGTATGTATGTATGTATGTATGTATGTAATACGGCGGCGCTTCGGCGTGTGGCTTGCGTTGAGCCTCGTCTAATTTCGACTTTTTAGCTGACTTCTGCAATTTTTTTCAATCTTAAACTAGCACGATTTAACCGAAATTAACTTAATGCATCGAATGACAGTTGTTTTTGCAGACAACTTTGCGTTTTAATAGTGTTTTAGCGTCGTTTAAAAAAAAAATTAAATTATCACCATGGATACAAATACGCTATTGCTTATAGCGTTTTTTGCGACGTTCAAAATGACTTTAAACTAGCATGATTTAACAGAAATAAACTTAATGCATCGAATGACAGTTTTTTTTGCGGACAACTTTGCGTTTTAATAGTGTTTTAGCGTCGTTTAAAAATTTAAATTATCACCATGGATACAAATACGCTATTGCTTACGGCGTTTTTTTTTGCGGCGTTCAAAATGACTTTAAACTCGCACGTCTTACTGATTAAACTCACTGTATCTAGTCACAGTTGTCTTTACAAACAATTTTGCGTTTTTTTTAATATTGTGAAATTGAGTTCTATTGCCGCTTGACTTGACTACTACTCAATTATTCATGAGCAATGCACACACGAGTTGTCAGGCCATGAGTCAACAAACTACTTTCACACGTGATGCTCTTCTCGAATTCCGACAAGCAGCCCCTCCCATTCATCGTCAACTGCGCAAAATCTTGTTCTCCTTGCAACTATGGCTACCGATATGTAAACGGTGGTCACCTCGCCGCAGTGATCACAACTGGGAAACCAGTAAAACCAGGCAAGAAACCAAGGACCTAAAACGAACGAATCTATCGATAAATGCTACCTCAACTGGGGCAGCCGATGTGTCAGCATTGGGGACCCATGGTGTGGACAAAAAATGGACTACTGGCCGAACGACTAAATTTATTAAACCAAAGAATGAAATACGAATTGCCGTGTGGAACGTACGAACGGGTCATCACGTCGGCCAAAAGGAGATTATCGCCACCGAAATAACCAACTACAAAATATCGATCGCCGCCATATCGGAACTACGACTCACGGGATCCGGGACGATGATGATTAGCCCACCGACGACCGACGAGACTATTACGCTCTTCTACTCCGGTGGTGACAAGAGAGAGGCGGGTGTTGGATTTATGGTCGGCCAGCGGGCTGCCCACAGTGTCGTCGCCTTCCAACCAATTTCTGAACGTCTGGCAGTCCTTTCCATCGATGGCACAATCAAGACACACATCCTATCCGTCTACGCGCCCACCGAAACAAGCTCAGATGCTGCAAAAGACGCTTTCTACGCCGATCTACAAGCTGCGACTGATTCTATTCCGCAAACCGAAGTTACCATATTGGCAGGCGACTTTAACGCTCACGTCGGCGACAACCGTAGTGGCTGGGAAGAAACGCTTGGACGATTCGGCCACGGAAAAATCAACGACAATGGGCAGCGACTGTTGTCGTTTGCGTCAGTAAACAACCTCGTCATTGGCAACAGCCTCTTCCAACACCCGAAGAAGCATCGGCTCACGTGGAGAAACCCGTCGGGGAAAGATTCGGCCATGCTCAACTACGTTCTGATCAACAAGCGTTTTCGATCGACGCTCAACGACGTTCGAGCAATGCGTGGCCCTGATTGCGGATCTGATCACTACCTCGTGCGGGCCAAAATACAACTTCGACTCCAAAAAGCAAAAAAGAAGACGCCGGCGGCTGTAAAGAGAAACTGGACGTGCCTACGTGATCCGGCAGTTCGACACAAATTCCAGCTTGCTTTATCGAACAAGTTTGCGATCCTCAATACATTGGACGATGTCAACGATGAAGAAAAACAAATAACCAAATCCGTCATCGAATGTGCGGCGCCGTTATGTCCACCGATCCGTCGACGAACGCAGCCATGGATTTCGGATGAATGTTTGGATTTGGTAGCTGAACGGAAAAGAATCAAGCACGTCGATTTCGAACAATACCGGCGACTTAATCAAGAGGTAAGGCGGAAAATGAAGATCGAGCGAGAGGCGTATTGGAACGATGTTGCAGCCGAAATGGAAGAAGCCGCATCACGACATGAATATCGAACATTGTATCAGACACAGAGGCGCTGGTGGCAGAGCGGTAGAGCGTTCGCCTGTCGATCATTAGGTCGGCAGTTCAAGCCTCACCGGCGTCACCAGCGTAACTCCCTTAAGCAAGGAGTTCACTCGCATTGCTAAAGGGGTAGGCGCCTATAAATGGCTGCCTCTGCAAAAAACCCTTCAGTGGCCTTGAAGTCCTTTAGGATTTATGCCACTCTAAATATTGTCAAACATTACAACGTTTAGGCGGAAAAACGAAATCGATCAACGATAACATCAGGAAAACGGATGGAAAGTTTGTTAGTTCGTCCTCTGATCGATTACAGAGGTGGCGGGAATTCTTCCACGAACTGTACAACCACGATCCGCCTGCAGGACCAGCCGCGGACCCGCCACAAATCGATCAACCGCAGATCCCATTTCCCGTCGACGTACCAACAATTGCCGAAGTGAAAGCGGCCGTCAAATCGCTCAAGAACGGAAAAGCGCCGGGCATCGATCAAATTACAGCCGAGATGATCAAAGCTGGTGGTGACATTCTATTGCAACGTCTACACGTCCTATTGACATGCATCTGGGACACGGAGTACGTACCATCAGCGTGGAAGAAAGCGATCGTCGTTCCCATTTTGAAGAAAGGAGACAGTCGAGAATGCAAAAAATACCGCGGCATTAGTATCCTTTCAATCGTTGGAAAAGTATTCACGAAGATCATTCAGTCACGACTACAAAAACATTGTGAACAATCGTGCCGTGAGGAACAGGCCGGATTTCGACCGAATCGTGGATGCATCGATCAAATCTTCGCACTACGCCAACTCGTAGAAGAGAGGGTTCGATGTGGCCGGCGAACTGTTGTTGTCTTCATCGACTTCAAATCGGCTTTCGACTGCATCCATTGGCCATCATTGTGGACGGCATTGGAAAGAGAAAACATACCACCGAAAGTCATCCGTTTGTTACAAGCGTCGTATAGTGGTTCGACCAGCTGCATCCGAATTCGAAACGACCTATCGGACGAGTTTAACATTCAAACCGGTGTCCGACAGGGAGACGTCGCCTCTCCGCTTTTATTTAACGTCGTGATCGATGCGATCATGAGGAAATCGTTCGAAGGAAGGCATGGTGTTCAATACGACAAAAACAACTTTGTCACTGATCTGATGATCGCGGACGATAGCGCCGTATTCGCCGACACCGACGTGGAAGCTACAGATTGCCTAAACAACATCGGCAATATTGCCAAGTCATACGGCCTAAAGATCAACGCCGAGAAGACCAAGGTATTAACAACGGACGGGTCGCCAGCTCATGTCCACCTAAATGATGTCCAGATCGAGCAGGTGACGAAATTTAAATACCTTGGATCGATCGTGCAGGAAAAGAAGACGTCGTCGTCGGCCGACGTCCACAGCCGCGTTGGCCAGGCGACTGCGGCATTTGCAGCGCTCAGGTGGTGCGTTTGGAAGAGAACGAACATTGCAATCAAGACAAAAATTCGTCTTTACCGAACATTGATTCTTCCGATCCTCCTATATGGCTCGGAGACATGGACATTGTTTAAATCCGATGTGAATAGACTTGAAGTATTCCAAATGCAATGCCTGCGGCGAATACTGGGAGTCTCCCTCCGCGACCGCATTCGAAACGAGACTATCCGTGAACTGAACGGTGTGATCGACAACCACTGATCGACGAACACATCCAAAAACGGCGACTACGGTGGTTCGGGCACGTCTGCCGAATGGATGATAAACGGCTTCCCAATAGTTTACTTTGGCGGGAGCGACCGCCTGGCTGGCGCATCCAACGTTCGGCGCCAAAGAAAACATGGCTGAAAATTATTGATGGGGACATCAAGAGGAAACGACTGACCGCCGATGGGGCGAGAAGGGTTGCAGCGGATCGAGGAAAATGAAAGATTGTCGTGGAAGACGTTCGTGGTCCCGTGGCACCAACAGCAGCGTATTGGCTTCGAGGACATCCTCCTCCCCAAGCGCCGGCTACGGAGTAAATAAATAATAAATAATATGTATGTATATATATATATATATATATATAAGTTTGTGTTGAAAATCTTGTTTTTTTGTTTACTTGTTAAAAACTTTTATTTAGGTTACAATCTCTGTTTGTGTATGTGTGTGTGTCTTATTCTGTATGCAAATCTTGAAAGTGAAATTCAACCAGCTTTTTGACTAGCAAGGAAGCTGAAACTTTCAGCATAGTTTTATATTGGATGACAATTAATGATTCAATTCGTTTTTTCTTTACTTGTTGTCTTTTATGTGTGATGTGCTGAATGCTGATTGTTCAATACCGGCAGTATATATATATATATATATATATATATATATATATATATATATATATATATATATATTTTTTCTTGTATACAGGCCCGAAGAAAAACTGCGCTAAACCTTAATGAGACAACTTTTCTCATAAAACGTTCTACTTTTCTAAACTGTGGACCAGCCTCAAACAAACTATTGTAATTCATAATACGAAGTATTTTTATTTTGATTAATTCCAACGCGTTTCGGAGAGAAACTCTCCATTTTCACGGTAAAGTAAACACATCGGAGAACCAAAAGCACGGAAACTAAAATAATACAAATAAATAAAATATAATAATAACAAATAAATAAGAAGTCAAACATAAGAGGGGGAATATATATATATATATATATATATATATATATATATATATATATATATATATATATATATATATATATATATATATATATATATATATATATATATATATATATATATATATATATATATATATATATATATATATTGCATATATACATTGCATATATAATTTTGTTATATTATAATATAAATTCATTTACTTCGTTGCATATAAATGAAGCCATTGAAGGTGAAATTGAGGGCAAATATGAAGCGGTGTTATTTGGAAGAAGATGGAAATGATGGTGAGGTAGAATGGCATGTGAGATAGATTTTTTTTTTTTTTCAAATTTTTTTGTTGTATTTTCATAATTTGTTGGTATGCTAGCACTATGGTTTTTTAATGCAGTTTGATACTCGTAGCTTTGCCTTTTCAGACCCAGGCGAGGAAGCGGTCCAGACTCTCTGCTGCTCTTGTTGAAATTATAAAAGCTGAAGACATTACTGAATCTCAATTAAATCGAGTTTTAATTGATCCTCGAATTAAAAAAAGTTATACTGGAGCAAATGTAAGCATGTTGCTGTTTTTATTTTTGCTTAGGTGGATTTTGCAATTGATTGAGTTTTTCAAAATATAATGTTCTGATTTCTAAAAGTTTTATTTTTAAATTCTCTTGAACAGTTATCTACCTGTCATCAATGTCGACAAAAAACTCAAGATATGAAAACTATTTGTAGATCAGGATATTGTAGAGGGGTTGTAGGACAGGTTATATTTTTGTCTTCCTTGTTCATATATTCCATTATCCGTTCAAATGTAGCTGGGGAATTGCATATATATATATATATATATATATATATATATATATATATATATATATATATATATATATATATATATATATATATATATATATATATATATATATATATATATATATATATATATATATATATATATATATATATATATATATATATATATATATATATATATATATATATATATATATACAAAATATAGCTAACGTCCAACTCTCTTATCTTCCAAAGAAAAATCTAGTTAAAAATATTATTTTTAACCTTTTAGTACATTACTATACAAGCATGTTAAAAAATTATATTTAATATTATTTTGTTTTCTCTTGTGTTACATTGTTTGTTTCACTCATAGTCGCTTATCCAATCTTTCAAAGTGTTTTTTAAGTCTTGAATATCAATCTGAAATATTTAATAATGATATGAAACATTGGTTATTGATATGAAACATTGATTATTGATATGGAGCATTGAAAATTGATAAAAGAATTGTTTGTTTAAAAGAATATATATATATATATATATATATATATATATATATATATATATATATATATATATATATATATATATATATATATATATATATATATATATATATATATATATGTATTTATTATACTTGTCCATAAATCCAGATCAAAACAAAATAAACCCACGGAAGAACCAGAAGTAAATTTCAGCTACAGGAGCTGAAAACATTAAACTGTCTGTCAAATGTTCGCAACCTCTGCAGAGGTAATCTTTCTGCTCCCAGGTACTCTGATGCATATAATGGACTTTTTATTCCCACCAATTTGAAAGTTCCTCTTTTTTAAAAATGACTCTTCATTTTAAGTTGCAACGTATTTCTAGTCTACATTTTTTGAAGATGACAACATGTTGAAAATGACCAGTTGAGGATTTAAATAAATCATGAAAAATAACAGTAATGTTTTTATAGCCTCCTGCGAGACTTTGTGTCTAAGGTGATGCGCTTCTGTTTTAAATAGGGAGCACTTAGATGGATTAAGCTTCATTTCCGCATTTCTTATTTTTAATGCCGTTACCTTTGCCTTATCCGAAACCCAGTTATTTGCAGCGGCAGCTCCCTCGAATGTTACTTGTACATTGACCACACCCCTGAACCATCGAAAGTAGGTACTTCCACCTTTTCAGTAGTTGACGGGTCAAGTGAAAACTTGTAAAGAGTGTCTCTACGTCCTGTTTCCATTTTCCTTAGTCTGCATCTCAGGTCAGATATTTCTTCCTAGAAAACATCCTTGAGCTCTGAAATTTTTCTCCTAATGAAATTGTTTTCCTCTGCTATCCTGTTACATTGGTGTGGCCACCTTTGCCCTCACTAATTTGAATTCATCTGGGTCTATGTACTCTTCTACCAATGCTTTTCCAAAAGGTGAGACTTTAATACACCATGAGATCTAAGTGGGTAATAAAAGAAGTCATTCCACACAACATACAGTTTTGCTTCAAGGCGCTAAAATCCGATTCAGAATTGGTGATAAATGGAAAAGGGGAATAATTAAATCAGTTGAAGGACCTCGTAGATATCAACTTGTTGCCATCTTCAGAGCCGTTTAATTTTTAAAAATAAAAAGCAGTGACTAAAAGGTAAAAGATACAAATAATTGAAAAGTAATAAAGTACAATTTTAGTAAAATTTTAATTCATTATGTGGCAAGTTGTGTTTCTTAGAGCATGGCTCAAAGACATATATAAAATTGGTTTCTGCTAAATACGCTGTTTTGTTTTATAAAGAATGCATCAAAAATCACTTACTACCCAAATACGTTAGAAACACATATATACTAGTGGGGTACCCGGAGTTGTCCGGGGTTTTTAGAGGTTTTTCTAATGCTTGTCTCTCTCATTGTTTCCTTCCCCGCTTGCTTTCCCGTCGCCTTTTCGCTCCCGGTTGGTTTCTCTTTCCCGTTAGCTTTCCCGCACCCGGTCTATTATCTTTTTCTCGCTCGCTCTTTTGATCTCGGTCGCTTTCCCGTTTCCGCTCATATATGTCAGTGTTGGGTTTGTTACTTTACTTTTGTAATTTGTTACTGTTACTTGTTACATGATGAAAAAGTAATTTGTTACTGTTACTTGTTACATTTTTTTAAAAGTAATTTGTTACTGTTACTTTTTGGTTTTGAAAGTAACTTATTACATTTTTGTTACTTTACAAAAAGTTGTTTACAAACAGATGCAACACCCCATAACTCAATACTTGATTTTGTTTTTAAAATAAGAACACAACTTTATTATAAAAATCAAAGAGCTACAATAAGCTTTATTAGCTCTGAGCAGCAGTTGTCGTTGAAAATGACTATCAGTCAAACGATTTCTTCTTGGAGTCAAAATTTGACCAGCCAAGCTAAACAGCCGTTCAACAGGAGCACTTGATGGAAGAGAAGTATTATATCTTTTGAACAATTTCGAGATACATGGAAATTTGAGTAATGATTCAATATCACGAGAAGTATCGCTAAGAACATATCCACCTCCGCTGTTTCATCAGTTTGCTTAAATGTATCTGTAACAAATATAAAGAAATCATCTGGCTGAGGCATCTCAGCTGAACCATTTTGTTGTTCAGCCTGCATTTCAACCTGCTGTACAGCAAGCACTTGCTCATATAACAAATTGCGGGCGTTATTTCTTCTATCGTTATCATCGAGCTGATGCACCTATCCGATTTCATTACCAGTTTCTTCATAATTTAACTCTTTATTAACTTCCATGATCCCAAAACACGATCTATGAACTCGCAAACGTTTCCGAAAGAGTAAACAATAATAAAAAGGAAGTTTGTTTACCCTGATATGGCGCGTTGTTAAAATTAACGCGATCATGAATCCAGTGACACACTTTGCTTCTATTGGTCCAGACTCGCGCCATCTTAACGCTTGATCCAATGCTCGAAAATAAAAAGTAACAAGTAACAATTTTTAAAAATCCGTTACTGTTACTTTAAAAAAGTAATTTGTTACTGTTACTTTGTTACAATTTTGAAAAGTAATCTGTTACGTTACTTGTTACTGAAAAAGGTAATTTGTTACTGTAATTCCGTTACTTGTAATTTGTTACTACCCATCACTGATATATGTAGGTATGTATATATATATATATATATATATATATATATATATATATATATATATATATATATATATATATATATAACAAAATCAAAGTTATATTATATATTGGAAAAAAATAAAGAATATATATATATATATATATATATATATTGTTATGACCCGATAAACGACGACGTTAGTTATATTTCGAATATAGTTTATTTAACGATAAATACAATACAGCGCTCAGCCATCAACAACGAGAGAGAAAACTAAAAGGGAAGTTAACGGAAGGAAACAAATATATTAATATCCACAACCGTAGATATTAATATTAACTGTCAATTATAAAAATATATAATTAATACAATTAAATGTCTCCATAACACCTCCCCCTCCTAAACAAGATAAGTTTTATGGAAGCATTCATTTCCAATCTTCGAGGAGGTCGACGTGTTCTTTTAGGCCTCACCTTTGGTACCTGGTCGGTCGAGACGATTTGACGATTGTCCTCGTTAACTGAAACATCAACCGAAATGGCACTGTTAGAAGAATCGGTCGTCTTCTGGGATGACTTGATTGGTGGGAGAAGAGGGATGTCGAAAACATCAGATATAACCACTAGAGCTTCTTCTGATACCCGTTTTCGCAACTGATTGCAGTGTCGCCGCATCACTCTTCTTCCAACTTCAACATCATAAACAGATTTTCCCAAACGTCGGACGATTCTACCGAGAGTCCATTCTGGCTGATTCGGATTGTCGTATGTCCGCACATAGACAGCATCTTGTTCTGTAAACTCTCTTTTATGAGAACCGGGTTTCTCGATCTTTTCCATCTTTTCAGCTTGATGATGGAATTTATTCAGTTGGAGGTCTGTCAAAGGAATTCGTAATTGTCTGCCTAGGAGTAGTTCTGCGGGTGTTTTCAGTTCTTCTGATGATGGTAGAGGTGTTGTCCTATACGTCAGCAAGAACTTTTGCAGCACGTCAGCCGTCGCACCCTCTCCCTGCAATTTTCTAAGAGCCCGCTTGAACATATCAACGAAACGTTCGGCTTGTCCGTTGCAGTGAGGCTGATATGGCGGTGGGGCGGTGACCTTACATGGTTGATGCCATGAATTTGGCAGTACTCCTCAAACTCCTTTGAAGCAAATTGTGTTCCATTTTCCGACACTAAAATCTTTGGGTATCCATGCTGTGAAAAAATTTTACCCAACTCTTTGATTGTAGCAGTTGTCGTCGATGTCCTCATTTGGACAATTTCAGGCCACTTGGAGAAGGTATCCACAACCACAAGGAACATCATTCCTTCCATTGGACCGGCATAATCTATATGGATCCTCTCCCGTGCGCAATCTGGTGTCGGCCATGGTGACAATTCATTTTTGACAGGCATCTTTGCAGCCATCTGACAGGAGCTGCAAAGCCTTACTCTGTCTTCGATATCCCTGTCAATACCTTGCCAATAAACGTCGGACATCAGCAGGACCGAACAAGTGTGAATATGTCTCTGATACATCACCAAAGGAGAAACGATAGAATCTTTTATTGGATTTTATGATACACTATCTACCGAAGGGGAAGTTTTATGTGAATTGGTAAACAATGCTCTCGTCAAGCTGGAGAAAATTGTAGGTCAATGTTTTGATGGCACAGCAAATATGAGCGGCATTCACAAAGGTTTAGCTACAAGAATTAAAGAGTTATCTCCATTAGCAATTTATGTTCATTGCTATGGGCACCTGTTAAATCTAGCAATACAAGATACAGAAGTCGAACCACTCTGCAAAGCTTTAAGTTCTATTCAAAGTCTATACAACTTTCTGGAGGCTAGCCCTAAAAGACACGCTGTTTTACATAGCATTACGTTCAACAGTGAAAAAATATCACAAACACTTAAATCTCAAAGTTTGACCAGGTGGTCATGTAGATATGATTCAGTCACACACGTCTAAATAGTGTGGCAATTTTACATATTGAACGAAAATATTTTAATATGTCTGTCGGTTCAAATACTGACTAACCAAATTATTGACATTTTGCTTCCAGGAAATCCAGAAAACAATATTTTTTTTAATGTTTTAATAAAAAAGTTTCGTTACTGTTAAAGTTTTTTTATTTTTATAAATATGCAAACAAAATAGAATTGATTAAAAGATGATTTATTATAATTCCCATGTTTATTTATCCCCTATTTTTTTAAACACCTCCAGCATTCGGGCAATAATTATTTCCAGCCCACCCACTTCGATTAGCTCCCATACACCTCTGCCTGCGTTTGATGCGGGATTGTGCGCATTATGCGAAAATAGCACAATTGTGCGCATTTTTATCCGATCCGAATAGGTTCAAATAAAATATTTTATTTTTAAGTGCGCACAAGAACAAAAATTGTTTGAAATAATCGCCCACAATTTTGCACAAAAACCAAATAATTGCGCCCAAAAAAACCGAATAATTGCGCATATAAAAATATTAATTTTGGTGCAACAAAGCCCAGCAGTTTGATAATATTTTCAAGTACCTCTGATTTTAATGTTCACAAGAATTTTCAATTTTTCATAAAGTCATAATTTATGTTGTTATTTAAAAAACATTCTGGTATTCGTTTTATTTGGATGGAAATGTTTCGAGAGCCTACAAAAAGGATATTTGTAGGCTCTCGAAACAGGATATTTGATATATCTACAAGATATATCAAATAGGATATATTTCCTCTCATCATTTCTTCACTGTATAAGCAAGTCATTTTCTGATGATATTATCATGAGGGCTGACAAATAATCATCTGAAATTGATGATCGAAGTCTATTTTTGATGATCTTCAGATTACTTAAAGCCTTTTCAGCTGAGACATTAGAAACTTCAAGACAAGCAAAGATGCTATACATACTGTACAAATTTGGAAAGCCAGATAATTCAGAAAGCAATTGCAATGGTTTCATTAATGCATATGTTGTCTTCTTCATTATCAGATTGTCCTTGATCATCGCAACTTTTTTGTAGGAGATCATCAGTATTAGTAGTAATGCTATTTTGAGACAGAAGACAAAACGTTGTTTTGAAGCCTGGCAGTTCAGCTGCGACTGCGTTGGCATCAGCTCCATAGAGTTGGCAAATCATTTCAATGTCAGAACTGTTTATAGACATATCACTAAAGAGAGTCTGAGGTGTGAACAATGGCAATTGCTGCATGAATGTAAGATTCTGTTGCTTAAATCTGCTATATATCTGAAACTTTTTTAACCGTAAAACTAAAGCTCCGTGGGGGAATTTTTCCCCCCCTAGCATTACGAGGAGGCTGTATATATATATATATATATATATATATATATATATATATATATATATATATATATATATATATATATATATATATATATATATATATATATATATTATGAGCTTAGTTTGGCATTATATTTGCTTTAATACACGCTCCGTTGAATATTACGGCCCATTTGGCGTTAATCAATTTGTGTGCCAGATTCTCGAAGTGGTGAAACGCGGGAGAAAAATGACAGGTGTCAGATTTATCAGTCATAAACCTTATCAAATTTGTTTATTTTTCATTCGCTTGCGTCAGTTTGTTCATTTCTGTTCTAAGTTGTTATATTTTTCGGCTCTGAAGATGGATTTTCCGAAACTGCAGTCAGCTTCTAAAATAAAATGAGCCGTAATATTCAATGGAGCGTGTATTAAAGAATATATATATATATATATATATATATATATATATATATATATATATATACATACTAGTGGTTTTGCCCGTCCGAAGGACGGATGTTTTAAAATTACGATGAATTTTGGATGCATTTTTGGGATTAATATAAGTTTATTAATTATTTTTTTATTTTTTTATAAAAAATCGTCAAAAAAATGACATTTGATAACCATAAAAAGTTTTTTTTTGTATATATAAGCAATTTTAAGGAAATTTTGTATTGTGTTTAAATTTTCTATTTACTAATGTATTTCATAGAAATTCAAAGGGTGTGAAAATTACAGAGTCCAATAATTAGTTATTAAAGAATTTCATTATACTCGACATTTCTTGTGAATTGACAGCCATCGTTGCTTATAAATTTGCTCAAGCGAAATGAATTCGCCTGTTTATAAATTATCTATATATATAAAAATTAGATTATGTAAGTAAGTATCTAAGTCCTTTATGAATTGCTACACCATTCATCCGATCCTGATGCAATTTTTACACAAGCTTGGGAGGCAATGGGAGACAATTATAGTGAAGAAAAAAATTGAAATCGGTATCAAAATGAGCGGAGCGGGAGAGCGAACGGAAACGGGAATAAGAAAATGAATGGAAAAGGAAACGGGAAAACAAGAGGGAACGAAAAAGCAACTGAGAGCGGGAAAGCGAACGAGAAACCGGCCGGGAGCGAGAAAGTGACCGAGAGCGGGAAAACAAGTGGGGAAGGAAACGGTAATGAGAGAGACAAACATTAGAAAATCCTCTAAAAATCCCGGGCAATGCCGGGTACCCCGCTAGTATAATTACAAGTTATTATAAGTGTGTTACAAACTGATTTAATTCGTACTTACGGTGAAATATAAATTTAAATTAACTTTTTCGTTCATAACAAAGATTTTAAAAAAATTGATAAATTGCAACGCCATCTTACAGCGTGACAGAATCAGTGACGAGGGCTACTATATTATATATATAATATATATATATATATATATATATATATATATATATATATATATATATATATATATATATATATATATATATATATATATATATATATATATATATATATATATATATATATATATATATATATATATATATATATATATATATATATATATAGTCAAGTCCAATGTTAATTAGCTCTGAAAGATTCGGACTTTTAGCCATCATTTTTTATGATGGTTGGTGGACCAGTGGTAAGAGCGGCTTGCATTTAGGAGTGTCCATGTTGCCGTTGAATAATGGGTTCAATTCCTTCCAGAGTTCTATATATGTGTTTACACCAACTGGTATTTCAGTCTTAAAATGCTTGGCATGGAAGACCTTTAAAAAAAAAATTGTTTGATTTAAACTGAATATAATATACCCAAAAACTTAACTGTAGTCCTCTATGTTAAAATTCTTTTACAGTTTTGTGGAGTATGCTTATACAACCGTTATGGAGAAAATGCTAGAGAGGCTTTACTTGATGATGTTAGAAATTTTGTTTTTCTTGATATCATTATATCGAATGTTTTTATTTAGTCTTCTTCAAATTTTTAGAAGTGGTCCTGTCCTGTATGTAGAAACATTTGCAACTGTAGTTTCTGCCTACCAAAGAAAGGAAAACGCTGCACTGGCATACTTGTACCAGAAGCAAGGAAGCACGGGTTTACAAATGTCCGGGACTTTTTAGACAGGTAATGGTTCTATATTGCTAATATAGATTTTATTTTTTGTTTAATAGAGTATAGCTTAAACATTTTGATTATTGCTTCAACAGGCCACTTCTATTATGTGCTAAAATGGTGTTAAAATGTATTTTAATGCATATATGTTATTACCATAAAGACAGGTTTACATGGGCATAAATTGACTTCCACTAAACGTTTCTGTTGTGACATATTGGACTGAGCTTTGATTGTTCAGCTGAGTAATAAAATCTTGTGAAGCAGATTCTGCAGTTTATCCTATACAAATTATGTTAGCCTCATGTAACAAATCAAGTCATTAATTGTCTAATGTTTTTAATTAAAATTTATATTAATATTTTTAAAATTTACTTTTTACCTTTTTAACTGGAGAAATTTGATTAAAACTAACAAAACCCATAAACGCAAGCACGATTAGCAGATGCATCGGCAGTGATTTTATACGCCAGTGTAAACCAGTTTTGGATATGTATTTTGTTTCAATTCCTCACTTGTTAATGCCACTTTTTTGTAGCTTGGATAAAAATGAAAATAAAGAAGAAGTGACAGATGACATGAACGTATCAAAGGATGGTGATATGAGCAGAAGTGAAGTTAACAAAGTTTCTGATGAAAAAAGCAGTTCAGATGATGGTGATTTGAACAAATCTAATGTTAACGAAGTTGCTGATGACAATAACAATTCAAGTGATGGTGATTTGAACAAATCTAAAGTTACCAATGTTTATGATGAAACCAGCAGTTCAAATAGTGGTGATTTGAGAAAAACTGTAGTTAAAGAGGAGGTTAACAGTGACAGTAATATTTTAAATGTTGAAAATTGATTGAAGTGTGACTTCTTGAAACCATTGCTAACACAAACAGTTTGGAAGTGCCTGATGTGTGTTGGAAGAGATTTTTGATGAATGTGAATTTTACTGCAGTTTGACTTAACAAATCAAATTGGCAGAGAAATGAATTCTTTAAAACAACTATTTTGTGCTTTTTTAAACTTCTTTAAATAGTTGTTGCTGATCCTGTTTAATATTCGTGATAGTCTAATATTTCTTGTTTACAGAAACTGTTTTTTCAAAAGGTTAACCTTGAGTAGTTTGATGGACCAGTTTTAATGGACTTTTCCAGTTTCTTGATGGGTTGAAATTTTAGTATAAGCTGTTTAGCTGTATTACATATGGAAAATCTAACTTTTATCTTTAATTGAAAACTTTTTATGACATTGTGGGTTAAAAATGTTTAAATAGGGTAAATATAAATTTCATTTTTTAGTTGTTTCATTACAGTGGTGCATAAATATATTTTAACTTGTGTTTATATAAACTCAAAAACCATAAGAACTTCAATAAAGACAAGTGTCATTGAAGAAAAAAAGTATGTATTCAGCAAGTTTTCCAATGGTTGGCATCTAGTTCCATATTTGAAAGTTGTAAACTAATGAAGGGCATAGATGTAATAAATGCTCTTTCACCATGCCTCTTCAGACTAGACTGCTTGTTGTGTTTGTGTCGGAGATGGTGCTGGCGCGCGGTTGCAGACAACTCCTGGCGTATTGGAAAATCCGGGATTTTGTATACGGTCGCCGGGATTTTAGTGAGGGAGGGACTGGAAAAGACTGATTTCGAATGTAGATAGAATTGACTATGTCGTTCGAAGACTGCGGTCAATAGCCGCGATTGAAAATGAAGGCTCCCTGTATTCATCATCCTGTCGAGTATTTTGGAGGTGACAAAGCTGTTCGGGACAAACAGGATTAACCCTCCAATGCATGACTCAAAATATTTTCTTGATTTTGATATTTTTTATTTGACGTAACATATAAGCAACAAAAATAAAAATAAATATTAAAAAAAAAAATTTTAAGTTGAGATATGTTAAAAATTACACGACAACTTTCAACGAAAATAACTTTTACAAACTCGCAGATAAAATATATGCCAGTAAAGAATAACTATTTCTAAACATGCATAGATAAAAAGAAATTGTAAACAGCGCAGAAATTATTTTTGTATTCAATTTTGCAAACATGTCCCTAAAGAGGGAAGTTATGCACTGGTGGGTTAAGGAGGGGGTAGTAATATATTTTTATCAATGGTTTATTTGCTGATTACTTGCTGGTAGACCTGACAAAATAAAAAAAGTTATTTTAAAGGAGAAAAAGACACAAATAACGGCTTAATTTCATTATCATTCAATAAATTGCAAAACCATTCCAAAATCTCCGTATACGACTGGCGATTTCGTAACAATATAAAGGAAGAAAGTTATTGTTAATTGCTGACATTCAAATAGTTTTCTACCAATCCTAACTTGGAACCCCAGGACAAAATTCCCGGCGCTGCCCATGTTAATAAAGCAGTCCAAACAAAATTTTTAATCTTTTACTGTTGACAGTAAACCTAGAGAGTCAACATTTTGGATGTTAAAAAAAATAATGACCGAAGGAAAGCTCCTGGGATCCAGGGACGTGAATTAAACATTTTGTAGGAGTGGGGGCAAAATTTCCTCGCCATTATAGAGATATAACTTTTATTTGTATTGCAGCTAAAAAGCTATATATTATATAGCTTACTGACAGGGTTCTCCGGTGCTTCCCAGTTTTTTGCTTAGTTTTTTTCTTTTTTTAAATAGATCTTTTTAATTTTTCAAAATTTTCTTTTTAATGAAGTCTACCTGCACCCCTGCGGCTTGTAAATTATAATGATATAATATTACAGGGGCAAGTACAGGATTAGTAAAAAAAAAGGATGTCCAAAATGGGGTGGGTATAATTTTGTTTTATTTTTGTGTAATAAACTTCAATGTAGACAGCTGTGAGGGAATCAACATTGTATCATTGCCAGGGACGTCAATTAGGGGGGCGATCGTCCCCTGACTTTTCAGTGGGCCCCCGGCACTAGCGTGGGCCCCAGTTACTAAAGTGGGCCCCAGTCACTAAAGTGGGCTCCCATCCTTAAGTGGCCCCTCCGCACTTAAATGGGCCCCTGACACCTAAATGGGTTTTTTATGATTTTTATGTGGCCTTTTCCGGACTTTTTAGTGGGCCCCCGGCTCCAAATTGGGCTCCACGCACTAAAGTGGGTCCCACGCACTTAAGGGGGCCCCGGATTTAACTGAGCCCCGCGCACTTAAGAGGGCCCCCGGCACTAAAGTGGGCTCGACGCACTTAATTGGGCCCCGCTCTTACGTGAGCCTCTGTACTTAAGTGGGCCCCAATCTTAAGTTACCCCCTGCGCTTAAATGGGTCACAATCTTAAGTGGGCCCCCGCACTTAAGTGGGCCTTTCCTGACCCGGACTTTTAAGTTGGTTTCCCGGCACTAAAATGGCTCCCCGTCTTTGAGTGGTTCACGGCACTTAAGTGGGTTCCCCGTACTTGTGTGGTCCCCCGCACTTAAGAGGCTCCCACCCCCGTTTTCACGTGAGCCACCACACTTAATTGAGTCTCCGGTCCTTAAGTAGGCCCCCGCACTTATGTGGGCCCCACTACACTCAAGTGGGTTCCTCTTGACTTTTACAGGCTTTTCCCTGACTTTTTATTGGCTCTTCTCTGACTGTTAAGTAGCCCTCTCTGACTTTTATGTAGGCTCCTGATTTTTAAGTGGGCCCATGGTTAATATATGGGCATCTTTAAAACCGTTATTTTCAAAACTCAGGGACTTCATTTAAGTGGCACGGGGCTCCTTGACTTTTAAGTTTTAAGTAAGCCAATGGTTATTATACATAGGCCCCTGTTGGATGTTTTTCTTTTTGGATGTTCTTAGTGAGATTTGAGAAGAGAAAAGCAGAAGCTTTTGTAATTATAGGATGCGGCCGTATGTAGAAAAAGTGCTGTCCCGGTTATAAAGATGGTTAGCGTTATTCATAGCCTGGCCGAGTAGGCTGTCTATAGAGAATAAAAAAGATGAGATGCTAAAGAAACTAGGAAGCTAGATCGTCCACGTCGAGATGGAGAGGTGTTAAAAAAGTTATGGAAAGTCCAAAGTGGAGCGAGATAGGTCACAGATTTTTTATGCATGCATCGATCGTATTTTGTCCAAGTTGAACGCACGATTTACACAAAATAGTGATCTTCTTCCATGCCTGAATTCTTTCAATCTGCAATCTGATGATTTGCTTTCTGCAGACCGAATTAGCACACTTGCGAAGCTTTATCCAACTTTGGATATTGACCCTCCTGAACGATTCTTCACTGCAAAATTCTATTCTTAATTTGGAAGACTTGTGTTTTCACTTAGCAAAAATGCACTTGGCATTTTTGCTAAGTGAAAACACAATGTATTACGTTGCAGTTATTGGTAAATCTAGCTGGTGGCAGAGCGCTAGAGCGTTCGCCTGTCGATCGTTAGGTTGGCAGTTCGAACCCCGTCGGCGTCACCAGCGTAACTCCCTTAACTTTAAGCAAGGAGTTCACTCGCATTGCTAAAAGGATAGGCGCCTATAAGTGGCTGCCTTTACAAAAACCCTTTCTCGCCTTTGTGCAAAACTTCGTCTTGTAGAAGGCCTGTGTTAAATCATAGTAGCATCGAGCTCAGATATAAAATTGGCTACACACGCAAAAAGGATTCCATTACGCATTGAATCATCACTAGGTTAGGTAAAGTTAACATTAAAAAAATATATAGTAAACTCTAGGTAAAAAAATTCAAATTTGGAAAATCAGGGGGGGGAGCCAAATTGTCTACAGACGCCAGAGAGATTCCAATATTGAATCATTATTAGGTTTAGTCAAAGTAAAGTTAAAATTAAAAAATATATAGTAAAAAAAATTCAAATTTTTAAAATCAGGGACCCCCGCGTCTGCGTTTACAAATGGGAAATTCTAGAAGCGCATTTGTTAGACCTTATGTCTCCAGGCGCCAAAAACCCTAGCACTTGTATGAACCACTAATTCGAGAAACATCTGATTACTCTGCTAAATTTTATATTTTTTGGAAGAAAATGCATCATGCGACTTTTCCACTCATTCGAACAATTTTATCTGGCAATTGAAAAGATGCATAAAGGCATAAACTACATCAAGATATCCACGTATTGTATAAATACGTACTGTATGAATAAAAAGTTTTTATTGGAGGGCGCCTCATGCTTAAATCCACCACATATGATCCACCACTGACAACAGTAACTGTTAGAGTTGCAGGTGATCGTCACCTATTGCAATAACAGACAGCCCTTTACAAAACGCATAAGCTGAAAGAAATAATAAAGATAAAGATTCCGAGGAGATTATAGTGGTGTTATACGACGAATCGATTTCAAGACCACTACAATGCAAACAGCCGTACTCAGCGTCTCAATCGATTTATTTATACTCAGTGGAAGCATTGGTACTTATTTGACTACCACAGGAGGATGAAAGGCTGAGTTGACCTGAGCATTCAGAGTGAACTCCTAGCTCAAGGAAGTTACGCGATGTCGGATTTTGCTTACCTGGGAGTTGAACCCAGGACCCCAAGCCCAAAAGTCAGTGACTTTTACCGCCCGCTGTCCCATCGCGCCTCTTAATGATTATGATAATTATCTATATATATATAAGAACATGTCCTGACTGACTGACTGACAGATGACTGACTGATAATCAACGCCGAGCTCAAACGCCTCATCCTAGGAACGTGAAATTTGGAACTTATATTACTTTTATAGCGTAAACATCCGCTAAGAAAGGATTTTTGAAAATTTTGCTCCTGAGGGGAAAAAACTGGAAAACAAACTTTTTTCTAAAACAATGTATATCTCGAAAACCAAAAATGAGGAGATTTTGAAATTTGGTATATAGATTCTTTTTGAAAAATAAAAAGATACATGTTTCACCATTTTCTGAAAATTCGGTTTCCCGGACCTCAAATGTGGGTTTGAAAATTGGGTTATTTGGTTTTTAAAGTAGCTTCTACTCAAAAACTGTTAATGCTACAGGAGTAAAAATTAGTATTTAGTTTTTACTCCAAAAATAATGAAATACGTGTTTTAGCAATTTTTGAAAATTTGATTTCCAGGACTTCAAATGTGGGGTGGAAAATAGGGTTATTTGTTTTTTAAAGTAACTGCTACTCAAAAACTGTAAATACCACAGATTTAAAAATTAGTATTTAGTTTCTATTCTAAAAATAAAGATATACGTGTTTCACCATTTTTTTATAAATTTGGTTTCCAGGACCTTAAATTTGGGCTGGACAATAGGATTACTTGGTTTTTAAAGTAACTGATACTCAAAAACTGTAAATGCTACAAAAGTAAAAATTAGTATTTAGTTTCTACTCTAAAAATAATGATATACGTGTTTCACTATTTTTTGAAAATTTGGTTTTCAGGACCTCAAATGTGGGGTGGAAAATTGGGTTACTTGGTGTTTAAAGTAACTGCTACTCAAAAACTGTAAATGCTACAAAAGTAAAAATTAGTATTTAGTTTCTACTCTAAAAATAAGGATATATGAAATTTTGGTTTTCATGATCTCAAATGTGGGGTGGAAAAAGGTTTCTTTGGTTTTTAAAGTAACTGCTACTCAAAAACTGTGAATGCTACAGATGTCAAAATTAGTATTTAGTATTTACTCAAAAAATAATGATATAAGTGTTTCAACATTTTTTAAAAATTTGGTTTCCAGGACCTCAAATGTGGGGTGGAAATAAGGGTTATTTGATTTCAAAATAACTGCTACTCAAAAACTGTAAGTGCTACAAATGTAAAAATTAGTATTTTGAAGTTTTGTGCCGGTTAAAAGTAGCTAAGTCCAGTTTATCACCGGTTGGGCCAAGCCGTTGTTTTAGAGTCTTCACACGGGCCAGGCCAAACCTTAAATCAAAGTGGGACGGGCCGAGGTTTTTCACCAAGTATATAGATATTTTAGTGATTTTAGGGTCTTCAGTTGGGCCGGGCCAAACCTGAAGTCAAGGTGGGACGGGCCAAAGTTTTTCATCAAGTATATAGAACTTCTAGGCCTGTAAGAATGGGGCGGGCCTAATTCAAACGGGCTGTTCCGGGCCAGGAGTTTAGGTTTTTAAAACGGGCTGGGCTAAGTTGTCGACGGGCCGAGCCGAGACCTAAAAAATTGATCTCTACTATGGATGCACGGTTCAAACTCTCTAATTTCATGCGAGCGAAGCCGCTACGGGCACTGCTAGTAATGAATAAAATAAGAAAATTTCTTATTAATAAAAAGAGTCTAGGTTGAAAGAAATTAAAAAAAACATAAAATTCAATTAGCAGTCAAATAATCTTTTTCAACCCACATTCTCGTTCGAGATTTGAGGTTCCTGTCATTCCAGATATACTTCGTGTATCTATTTTAAAATGGCTATGTGTAACTTTCCAGAGCAACTTCTCTATGGAGGAGCACGTTACCGGGGTCCTGGCATCAACTCAAATCAACTGCCTGTTCACTGTGTACCTATGGTATGCACACCGAATTCTCAGCAATGGTCACTTTTTTTGATGGTGCGCTCTCGAAATCTACTTTTTTGGAGATCGGAGCGAGAGTTTGATTTATGGAAATATTGGAACTGAGCGTGGAGTTAGTGAAATAGAAAAAAAATGAAGCAACAATCAAGAAAATCTTTCAAGCTTAATTGTGATGCTTTTCTAACTGCTACAATCAGGCCCGTATTTAGAAATTGTTTTCGGGGGGGGGGTTCAATTTTTTTTGTAACACAGAGACCATAGACATAAAATTATATTTTAAAATCATTAACATTGCAATTTTTACCAATGCTTTTATTAACTCGTCGTCTCTGTTTCTCTGTCTGTCTGTTTCTCTGTCTGTCTGTTTCTCTGTCTGTCTGCTTCTCTGTCTGTCTGTTTCTCTGTCTGTCTGTTTCTCTGTCTGTCTGTTTCTCTGTCTGTCTGTTTCTCTGTCTGTCTGTTTCTCTGTCTGTCTGTTTCTCTGTCTGTCTGTTTCTCTGTCTGTCTGTTTCTCTGTCTGTCTGTTTCTCTGTCTGTTTCAAATCTTGCAATCAATTTTTGAGTAACTTCCTGATGATAGATTTTTTTCAAATGTTGCATACATGCTCAAAATAGAAGACAATGCAATATTCAATTATTAGTTTTACAATAAGTCAATTAATTTAGTTAATTTTAATTAATTTCGATATTTCGATATAATTAAGATATTTCGACTTTAATATAAAATAAAAGAGTAATATAAGAAAAAATTGATTGCAAAATTTGTGTTTTAATTACATATAAGAGCATTGGTTTTAAAAATTCGTTTTTAATTTACTTGTTCAAGATTATTTTATATTATCCTAGTACATTTGTTCTTATTGTACACCGATTTTATATATTTTTCATGATTTCGCGGGGGGGGGGGGGGGGGGGGGGTTTGAACCCGTAATTTAATTTAATTAAATATTTTCGAATTTCGGGTAATTGGGATAAGTCGGATAATTGGGATAAGACTAATTTTTAAAATGTGTTTTTAAATGCTTCACTTGTTATTTGTTAAGTGGTGAAAGTGGCGTTTAGTTTCGTCAAAAATAAGTTAGTAAAAGTAGTTTTGAGTTTGTTTAGTACTTTGAATGTTAAACAATTATAACTAGTTAAAAAGTTTTTTGGTTACAGCAGACGTCAGTAAAATATTTTTATATGTTTGTTAAGTGCTCGAGTTGGACTTCAGTTTTGTTTTGTCAAAAGAAAGTTAGTAAGAAAGATTTTATATTGACAAAGCGCTCGCCATGGCAATAAGCGACGAAATTGCTATTGACATGGCAGAGCGTAATATTTTTATTATTATTATTATTAGAATATTAATCCTAACCCTAACCCTAACCTTCTGTCATGTCAATAGCAATTTCGCTGCTTATTGCCATGACGTGTGCCTTGTCAATAGAATTAACGGTTGATACACAAAAACTGTATTGGTTAAAATTTGATTATTTTATGTTGTAAGAATCTTCTTTTTACAGTTTGAATAATGTTTTTTGAAGAAAGAGTAACTAGTGAAACATCATCATTGTATAGTAAATTTAATGATGAAGCAGATAAGATCAGATCATGGAAAGCTCAAGCTGAATTTTCTGTCAAATTGAAGGTTACTTTTTTCATCATTTAAGTGCTCTTAAGTTTTTCTTCATTTGTATTTGTTCTATAAATTTTTTGTATCTTTCTAAGTTAGTCGTCATAGTATTTTAAAGTTTTTTTTGTTAGTTATTGACTTGTTAATTCATAATTTTTAAATATTAGGCAAATATTGGAGAATCTGGTTTCTTAACAAACAATGCAATAGAAAGCAGGGTAAATCTTTCATTTTAAGGGAACGAATTATTTCTGCTATTTTCCATAAAAATAATGCAAAATATTTGCCAGTTAAATGTAGTACTGGAGTATCAAAGTAAACTTTTTGAAGAAGTTTTGTAATGAAGAAAAGCTATTTATTGCTACTTTTAGAAAATATCTCATCAGACAGAAGAAAGTGATGACTTGTTACAAATTGCATAAAAATATTTCTTTCAAGAGAATAGTTTTTTTTAATCCCTTGATATTTATGTGGTAGTGACTAAGTGAAACTCTTCAATGTGTTAATCTCCAAGCTGGAATGGTAAAGTCATTTTTTTGTCATTTCTGATGCACTGATAAAAACTCAATGGAATATTTCAAACGCAATGCTTCTTTTGCTTTCAAAAATCTTCTGTACAGCCATCACCTGCGTCATGGTTTTAATCGATCAAATATTTTCCAACTACCTGAATGGAGTAACATTTGCTTCCCCACTTAGAGTGCGGAAAATAATTTCAAGTCGTTTCTTGAACCGATCGAGCCAAAGTGACCAAGTTTCTGAGCCAATTTCGTCACTTTTTTTTAGTAGTGTTTTATTTTCTAACTGATCACAAATTTTTGTTTTGTTTCCCATGTGATTGCTTTAGGTTTCTTGGTCATGTTTAAAAAACTCTAAAAATGAAACACAATACAACCCAGTGCTTTCCACTGTTAAAAACACATGATGACAACAGCCAACAGTATATGCATGCTAATATACTGAGTCTGGGAATTAGAACACCAGACGATCTGTAACTTGTGTAACAATGTTTTTTTCCCACGGTCGAAATAAACCTTTATTATGCTGATCAGGCCTTGTAAATGGGTTAAATAATCCGTTATATACTTGGTAAATATTGTAATTGGGACCCAGGTTTTAGTATGTTATATCGGAATACGTTATAGCCAGGTAAAATAACATGGGGGAGTTGGGGCAAATGCATGGGACCAAAATTTCAGTTTGTTATATTCAATACATTGTACGTTATCCAGAGTACAATATAGCGAGATTATACTGGTTAATCGAACTACTTTTGATTTCACAATTTGGAACCCCTTCCCGTTATCCAATCATTTTGAAATTTTGCACACATGTTCAATTTCGGTGATATTTTTGTGAATTTTTGAGGATTTTTCCCAAGGCTAGATTTAATTTAATTAAAAATTTTCTATTTATAGTGAGTTTCGGATAATTGCGATAAGTTGGATATGCCGAATAGAAATGGGGAATAGGAGCTCGAAAATTGGAAGTACCTGTCGTTCTTGCTAATTTTTGTTCAGTCGAGTAAGATCGCTAGATGGACTTCAAATACAAGAACTGGACTGTGCAAAGCTCACCTGAAAGCAACCACGCAACAACGAAGCATTAGCAGAGATGCAGCGACTACGATCTCTTAGACCAGAATAATAATGCAATTAAAAAAGATAAAGAGCAATAAACATTGTTCAATTAAGAAAGTGTGAAGACTAAAAAGTAGAAAATAAAAATATATAAAAAACACTTTTTTGTGAATTTTTGCGGATTTAATAAAACAACAATAAGTGTGGGCAAACATAGTCATAATTCATTTTTAAACACACTAAAACTTTTTTTTAAATCAGCTAAACAGAATTTATTGGAAATTTAATAAATATATGAGACTTTTGCATCAATTAACCAATGATGTTGAATGTGTAGTATCTTGTTTCGGATTGTGTCATGTGCATTTCACAAAAATTGGCACAAAAACCCAATTCAGTTTTTAATGACTGTTCCACGTAGAAAACTATCTTTCATTGTCGGAAATTGATTTAAATTTCAGTAAATAAAGCTGTACTTCCACAAAAGACTTCATATTTTTAGCATTGTTGGAATTCCATCTGGAGATAAGCTCCACAGTTCCCCTGTTGGCTCCCTTTATCAATCAGTAGCTTTCGACTTTTTAAAATTGTTTTTTTCAGGATCAAAAAATTACAGAGTTGTCTCATATAATTAATAACTTGAAGTCAAGGCTAGATGAAAATCAAGCAAGTTCACTATTATTTCTAAAAGAGTCCTAATTCGCTTAGGTTACATATTAATTGTATGTTTGTGTAGAGTGAATTGAAAGAGTTACATATGAGATTACAAGAGGAAGAAGAACAGAAGCAAGATGTCATAAATAAGTATGTATTTGCTTTAGCAAATGTTTCAATATCAATTAATGGTTATAAACAATCCAGGAATGCAGCTAATAGAGAATTATGCCATGAATTGAAAAATTGGGCATCCAAAATAAACATCCAATTGGATAAAGGTTAAAAAATGAATTTTTTTTGAAATACTGATAGCATAGTTGTGTCATTATTATTTACTTATTTATCCCGTATTTGATATATTTTATAAGTAACTCTGTCTTGCTTTTGTAAGCCAGTCCTAAGCCTTGATAAAGAAGGAGGGACAGTTAAAAAGATCAAAAATGATCTACAACAGGAAGTACTTAGGAGCTTCCTACATATAGCCATTTTAGTCTTAAAACACCTGTTGTAAAGGACTATAAACTATTATTGAAAAAATATTTTATAAGTATTTTATTTTTACCACATAAGGTAATAATTATTAGATAAATAGATACATACTAATATTTGTATCACCTAGCTGGTTTATTTACTATATTTTTTATCATATAACTTATTTATTTGATAAATATATTGATTTTATCATATAGCTGAAGTTGAAAAAAATGAATTAATTTCTTTTCTCAACTCACAAAAAGAATTAACAGAAGTAAATATGGATTATGATTTAATATTTTTTAAATTTAATATTTCTGTTTATGATTATGATTATCATGCTTATAAAAGATTAAACTCTGTTTCAATATAGATAGAGAGTAGGGTTATGACTTTTTGACTTTTTTCAAAATATTAATTTCATAATGTTGAATTTGATGAACTTTTGCTTGTATGTTAGTTTCCTAGTGTTATTTTTTTTTGGTCATGTAAAAACTTCCCATGCCAAATAGAATTTCAATTCTGTTGTATATGGCAATAATGTGAAATGGCAAAAGCCTAATATGGTTAATAGTATAACATTTCTTTAGACAACTTTATGGACCTAAAAAGCACCAAGCTATCTTTAAAGCTGTAGTGATCTCTGTAATAAAATAGCAGGACTTAAGTTCATTTACATGACAAAGATTCACTGGTGACAAATCACAATGCAGCTGTGAAAGGCTTTGCGACTGTAAGGGCTTACATGGGACATTTGGAATGCACATTTTGTCGAGGCTATTTTGGCCAATATTTCTTGCTTGGGTGCGATTTGTTAGTTTCATATAAATGGAATAGTATATTCTCGGTTTTTGTCTAAATTCTGTTAAATCCAAGAAACCCTACTGGGCCTAAAACAATTTCTGTTATATTGGCTCATATTGCTGCTTCCTAAGTTTGCTTTATCTAGCAAAGTTGCAACTTTCGAAGCCATACTCGACTCACCTTTATTCATCTAAAACTTTTTTTTAATCTATAAATTGCTTTTTTCCATCTATATGCACTGAAAATATGTCTGTCTTTACAAATAACCCATGTTTCAGTTAGTGACCTTTTTTTTGGTTTCCCATTTTGGAATATGTTGATTTCAGAATAGCTAAAATAATTTACCTTATAATCAACACACTTTTAAGCTTAAATCTCTAATTAAATTTTTTTATCCCCGCACAGCACATCTGCTGTTTTGATATAAAGACCACCAACCTGTTGTTGCTATCTTGATTGTCAAATGCATTTTTATTTCTCTTTCATTGGCCATCTATTATTTTATGCCTTTATATACAAGATCTGTTCCTTTCTTATATAAATCTATGCTTAAAAGACACGACTTCAGCTCTGGACTCTAACCTTAATTTTTTTTTGTTGACTGGCATGTTTATATCAAGTTACTGCTATTATTATTGTGGCTTGTTAAAAATCATTTGTATAGCTAATTAATCAATTAATTTTTATTTAACTGCTAGTGTGCTATAACATACCTCACTGTTTTGGATTTTACTTAAATTTGCTGATCAGTTACACAACACAGCTTGTTTCTATTTCTGCATGTCATAAATTTCTTGTTCAATTTGTCCTGTATTTCTTTCCATTCACTTGAACATCTCAGTGTTTCACTAATACCACAGGAGAAGAAAAAAAGCTTAGCATTGAAATATGCAGATTTTTTTGACAATAAAATAACATATATCGGCACTTAATGTCACACACTCCAACTCCAAAGTGTCTTTAAAATTGAACCCAATTTTACAAAAAATGAATTTAAGCTCAAATAAAGACTATTTATAGTTTCTATTAAAAGTGAGATGAAATGAAAAGTTATAATAAATGTACCATTTATTGTATTGTATCATTCAGAGTATTTTGCTTAGAATAAAGTAGTTATAGTAGATAGTTATAATGTTATTGTATTATTTTAATTGCTTTAACTTTAAAGGATTTATGCTCAAAATTCGACTCACTCAAACTTGAATTTATAGATAAAGAAAAAGCAGCATCAAATATAAGTTAGTATTATTATTTTTTGTGATTGAGATCACTTTTGCTTTAATTTTCAGTCTCTGTTATTACATCATTCTATGTTTGCCTTCATAAAAAAAAACTAATTTTACAAATATTTCATTTTTACTGTTTCTGACTTCTGAGTCACTATTTTGAATTCCTCTATATTAACTTCACCTTGTTTGCTTGCTTGAGCCCTATTGGGACCCCATACTACTAAAAAAATCAACTTTCCATTATCCAATGGAGTTGAAATTTAGTGGGTTTATTTGTTGTTGCAGACTTTACATTCTATTAAATTTTCAGATTGATTTGATGAAATACAAGTGAATTATAGAATAAAATCAATTCAAAATTAAAAATTTTATGTAGAAAAACAAATCATCAATATTCGGTTTCTTTAAAGAGAGCGATATTTAAATTTAAATTTAAAAAAATTTTAATTAAATAATTATTCATTTCATATTGATTTGAGAATAGCTTATATTATCAATCCTCACAATCAAGTTAAAATTTAGTGGGTTTATTTGCTATTAAATTTTCAGATCGATTGGACAACATTTAAGTGAATTATAGAATAAAATCAATTAAAACTTTAAACATTTTTTAAATATTGGAAATTTTATGTAGAGAAACTAACTTTATTTTTTTTTATTTAAAGAAAGCGAAATTTAATTTTCAAATTTGTAATAAAATGTGTTTATTCCATATTGATTCGAAAGTTTCTTAAATTTTCAATTCTCACATACTTCAAGTATTTAGAAGACTGTGATCAATGATTTCATATTTTATAGATTTACTATCATCAAAAGATGTTATGCAAAACATTTTTAGTTACCAAATTAGAAAATTATAAAAGGATTTTTATAAAACGAAGTTTGTTACAGTTTTCTTGTTATATTGAGAACACCTGGTGACTACTGAATGCTATAAATATTTTTGTCTATGAAAATTGTCTACGAAATTTTTTTTGCACCATAGTACGAGGATCCAGCTGCGCAGCCAACTTCTGCCTCATTGTGTTATGTAGTTTATTTAGATAATATATTATAAAAAATACCAAAAAAAAATTATTATGGATCTTTTGATAAACCACATTGCAGGTGAATTCTCCTTGATCATTTAGCAGTTCTCCTTCCTCCGGATTAGGATCAATATGCACCTTAACTTGACTTGGTAGTAATCCTTGAGCGAGATAAAGCTTCATATAGTTAGCCATTTGAAATGACTGCAAATATATACCAAATATTTTTAGTCAACATACATTACTTCCTATGTATGTATGTATATATGTATGTATGTATGTATGTATGTATGTATGTATGTATGTATGTATGTATGTAGGTATGTATGTATGTATGTATGAATGTATGTACGTACGTACGTACATACGTAAGTATGTAGTATGTATGTATGTATGTATGTATGTATGTAGGTATGTATGTATGTATGTATGTTAGCAATTCGCATAACGCGGCAGCCGCGGTGGTCAGCTGTCAGCAGTTGATAAAATTAGTGGGAGCAGGCGTTTAATAAAAGTTAATACGCAAGTAGCGTTCCGGAGCTAGTCAGTTCTCGTAAATATATATATATATAGATTAACTTCACCACGTATGCTTGCTTGCTTGAGCCATGCGTTGGAACCCTTCGATGCTTAAAATAAAATGCTTTAACTTCCTGTCAGTTAGTTGAATTTTGTGGAGCGTTCCGGAGCTAGTCAGTTCTCGTAAATATATATATATATAGATTAACTTCACCACGTATGCTTGCTTGCTTGAGCCATGCGTTGGAACCCTTCGATGCTTAAAATAAAATGCTTTAACTTCCTGTCAGTTAGTTGAATTTTGTGGATTTATTTGTCATCAAGAACTTTACATTCCATTAATTTTTCAGATCAATTGGACATAATTTAAATAAAATATAAAATAAAATTATTTAAAATTTTGTGAAAAACTGTTTTTTATGTTTCACTTATTCTTAATCTATTAGTAATATATATATATACACATTTGGTGCAATTCTGTTGGCTTTTACTTTTCTGTAATTTTTAAATATCTGCAGTTCAACAAAAAGAAAATGAATATCATGAGCTGCTTCAACGGTTTGATAAAATGATACCAACTTTTCATAATCAGGTTTCAGAATTATGAGTTTCAACCAGAGGCGTGGATTGGGGGGGGCTGAGGGGGGCCGGGCCCCCCTCAAGATTTTTCCACCAAATAGAAAAAATATCTTTTCTAGCTCACCCATGAAACAGTATTTATTAAACTTTTTGAATTATATCTACTTATAATCTACCTACTGCTAATATTTTTCAATCTTTTAGTGCTTAGTTTCTCGCACTTCTTACTTTTCTCATAATTATCTCTCCATCTCTTGTTCTTCTTCACTGGCTTCCTCTTAAATATAGGGTGATTCTTAAAATTTGCTTACTAATGGTTAAAATTAAAAATTGCTCTTCTCCATTCTACCTAACTAACTTAATAAAAATCCCTCCTAAGTCTGGTCTTCGATCTTTCTCTCTTAGCCACTTTCGTATTTTTTCTGTTAAGCATTCTTTTCCTAAACGCTCTTTTTCCTACTCTGGTCCCTTTCTCTGGAACTCTCTTCCTACTTCTCTTACTAAATCTACTTCTCTCGCTCTCGCTGTTTTCCGTGGGGGGCTTAAAACTTATCTGTTTAATAAGTTCGTGTCCGAACACTATTAAACGCCAAGTAAATAGCGCTATAGAAATTTAATCGATTGATTGCTTGCTTTCGGTCCATCCGATCGAACTCGTATGAAATTTAGACTCGTGTATCTGTCCTACCTTGACGAACAATTAGCATATTCTTATCCTACACGGCTGCTTGAGCTCTCTCACCAAGATTTTTCCAATTCATTTTAAATTATTTTTATTAGCTCACACACGATTGAGTAATTAGATTAGTTGATGAAAGCAATATTTATCATACTTGTTGATTAATATCCAATTAGTTAAAAATCTCTGCTATTTTCCGATCTTTTATTAGTACCTTTAGTCTATTTAATCTTGATGATTCAGTGGACAATTTTGTAAAAATGAAAGAACTTCGATACCCTTTGTTACATTCATAATTTAAACGCTTTTTGTCTGCACTCAATATTAAATAAAACTTAACTTTTTTAAACTGTGTTTTTAACTAATATGATGATTTACATGAAAATACAACATACAAATGTATATTGGGATGGTCATTTTTGTTTGAAGTTTCTCTGGGTTAAAGTTAAAAAATCTTCGCCCCCCTCAACATTTTGCAGAATCCACGTCTCTGGTTTCAATGTTTGGAATTTTTCAAAAGAATTAATACAAATAAATTGTTTAATAATTCGGACAGCTGGATGAAAAAGATGCTAAAATTCTAGACATGAATGCAATAATTGATGAATTAAATAAAAAAATGGAAGAAGTTTCTCAGAAATTCCATTATTCTGAAAATGTTAAAGATGATCTAGCAAAGAGCTTAAAAGAAAAAAATGATCTATTAGAGCAATTGACAACTTCATTATTTGAATGTGAGAAAAGATGTGTGGCGTTAGAAAATCATGTTGGTTTCCTGTTACATGCAAAATCTGATTTGGAAGAAGAGGTGAAAAATCAATTGAACCAGCTATCAAGCCTGAATGATAAGCACTCTGAATTGGAGGTTAAAATGACCAAAGTGTATGTTGATCTTGAAAAAAGCAATATTTCTCTCAAGCAAAAGGTAGAAGATGTTAGCTCAGCAGAAAAGACTATTTCTGAACTTGCTGATGCAAATAATTTGCTAAACAATAAATATTGTGCCCTTGAGAATAAATTTACAGTATTAGATGATGTTTTGCATGAGAAAAATGTTCAAATTGATAATTACAAGTCGTTATCATGCCAGACAGAGATAAATGTGAAAAAATTAACTGATGAATTAAACACTAAAGAAGCTGAAATAGAGGTTCTGATTCTAAGAATATCACACCTTGAGAATGCTAACCATCAACATGAAGAGATTGATAAGTTGAAAATTGAAAAGCTAAAGGAAATGGAACAGGAAATCATTTCTAAAAAAGAAATTATCAGTAATTTGAAAAAGAATTATGGTAATAATATTTTATTTGAATCTGAAAAAATTACTTTTATTAAAATAAGTTTTTTTTAAAGATTTGCTTGAACAGACTTTGGAGTCAACCAATGATGAGAAAGTATGCCTTAATTTATATTAAACCTGGCTCATGTTGTATATTTTATAGGGTTTTTTTAATTTTAGCACTGATAATGAATTTGTTTTAATTGTTTGCTGATTATGCTTTGATTTGATTTTTAATTTTAAGGTAATAAGCATGAATCAGCAATTTACAATTATTCAATGTTTGGTCCATTAGCGAATAATTTTCATTGGTTTTTTATTGTGTTTTGTGCTGATGAAAACAATAGTTAAAAACAGAATTTCACCATGATGGAATTTTCTTAAATTTATTTATGTTATGAATACATAGAGTCAGCTTGAACAAGCCATCAAGGAAACAGTAAATGAGTTTGAAAATAGACTGTTTTTGCAAAAGAAAATTTATGAAAATGAAATCCTTGAAAAACAGTAATAATTTAAACTCTGAATTAATTTTTGTTGTTGGTTAGAAAATATTGGAATTTAAATTGCAGGGCTGTTATGGAAGGTTTGCAGTTTAAACATGTGGAAATGAACCAACAGATTGAAGATTTACAGGTTGTGAGTTGGAATTATGCATTTACAAACTGTTTCTTTGGATCATATATTTATGAATAATATTTATTCAAGAATAAGATGTCTCATTTTACCGCTAGTATAACATTAAATCTATTGCCAAGTCGTTTCAAGCCACTAAGTGCCATAAGCTTTTTTGGGGCTTAGTGAGCAAAGTAACCACAGGTAGTTTAGATTTGAATTTTCAAAACCATTCTAGTTTGCAAAAAAATCCTAAATTGCATACAATGTGTGTCTATAAAACCCCTTTGTTTGATGGTCCTGGTCCTTGAAATTGCTAAGGGTTTTACATCAGTCTAGAAAATGCCAGATTTCTAAAAAAGCTTTTAAATATTTCTAACAGTGTAACTTGAAAGAAGTTGAAAATCTTACAGCATCAAGTTTGATCATTTATTTTATTTTGCCTCAGTCCTACACATGTTTTGTTGAAATTTTGTAATTCGTAATTGTTTTTCAGTAAATAATTTAATTGAAGAAAAAAGAGTTCTTGAAAAAACTTTCAGTGAACAAACATTGCAATATGAATCTGAGGTAAATTCATTTACGACAAACTTATGAAAAAGACTAGTTAATTTGCACAGAGAAGCTGAATAGTACTTTTTAAATCACTATGTTACTTTGGATGGTATTATTTCATTACTTGCTTTATTTCCACCTGCAGAAGAAGTTAATGGTGACAAAACTAGATTCATCTGACATTCAGATCAAATCTCTTCGACAAGAACTGACCAGTACTACATCCAGTCTTGCTTATTCATTGAACAAGTGCAAAGCTGAATATGCAACTTTGTTGAAGATAAAAAACAATGAGCTGGAGAAACTTGAAGCAAAATACAGCAATGATATTGATGATTTACAGAGAGAGGTAGCTTTTTATTAAATCAATATGTTATAGTAGTAGATAACAATTTATTTGTGATGAAATTAGGCTTTTGAGATAAAAGAAACAAAATCAATATTTTTTTGGTTTAATTTGTTTAATTAATTGATTTAATTAATTAATTTAATTGATGCATTTGTTAAGGTAAGCTATTACAAAATTGAGATGGCTAAAAAAAAAATTTCTCCTGGGGAAAAAAGAAAAATAATGAAAGCCTTTGCACAATCTCAAGATTGTGTATTAGAAAGACAAGTTTGTTCACAGGTAAGCTAGTTATTTTTACTTTCTCTGTCCCTCTCTCTGTCTTTCTGTTTATATTAATTATTAGTTATCTTATTAATTCCTAAGAACCAACATATATTAAAAATGTTGCATGTTTGATCACTGGGATGAATTATCCATCACTTAAATTTATTGCCTTTGATCTACCACAAATCTCTTCAGTTGAATGTCTCTTTTTAAATCCTTTATATTAACATAAGAAACACAAATTTTGGAAGACAAAATTAATCCACATCCTGCTATCCAATCATGCTGAAATTTGGTGTATATATTTTTCACTAATGAAAATGCTCCATTAAATTATCAGATTTATCAGACAAAATTTAAATAAAATATAAAATAAAATAAACTTGAATTAAATTTTTTTTAAACTAAAAATTTTCTTCAGTTTTTAGCTCATTCAAAGACAGCAATATTTAACTTTTCAAATTAAAAATTTTTAATAAAAACTTTGTTTTTCCATATTGATTCGAATGTTTCTTGTATTTTCTTTTAGTCACTTACTTCACATATCAAGTATTCAGAAGACAGTTGTCAATGTTTATGCATTTTATAGACTTATAAGATTAAAAAATTATTTGCAAAAAAATTAGAAGCTGCCGAATTACAAAATATAATGGATTTTTGAAAACGGAGTTTCTATGGTTCACTTGCTTAAGAGAGTTTTCTTAGTTTGAAACATATTGTGCTGAACTATTATAGCTGTTTACTTATGAGTCTTATAAGCCATTCAACCAAGTTCTGAATACATCTAGTTGACTAGCTCTTGGGGTTCCTGGTCAAAAATATTTTCATTTGACTAAAATGTAAGTTTTAGTTAATGGTCGTTATACAATGGATTGTATTCAAGTGCTCAAGCTTTACATTCCAGTATCAATTTGCATAGGGGGTGTCGTTTTAGTTTAAGGGGGTGTGAAAAATAAAAGTTTAGAAAATGAAATTTTTAAATTTGAAACAAATATTCTATAAAATTTTAATTTTTGCAGAGAATTTGAAAAATTAAAAATCTTTAATTTTGGCAATGCTTGTATTTTTAAATCCTTTATTTTAACTTCACCGTGTTTGCTTGAACCATAAGTTTGAGTAAATGTATAGTACCTTTCCTTTCTGTAAATTAAATCCTTTATATTATAATCTTGAGTTTAAACAAAAATGATTTATTATATCTGAGCTTTCTAACTAACTTGCGTTCTTTTTCAAAGATTGTATAATAAAATAGTTTCTTTTTTTTTTTTAATAGTTTATAGTCCTTTACACCAGGTGTTTTAAGACTAAAATGGCTGTATGTTGGAAGCACTTAAGTACTTCCTGTCGTGGATCATAATTTGATCTTTTTAACTTTCCCCTCCTCCTTTCTCCAGGCTTGGAACTGGCTTGCAAAAGCAAGGCGGAGTTATCATATAATAAAATAGTTTTTTTTTTTTTTATTATAGTTTATAGTCTTTTACACCATGTGTTTTAAGACGCGAAAACAAAATCAAAATGAAAAAAATACTTATTTACACTAAATAATTTTTCTCTATATTTACAGTTCTTTAGGATTATTTTGTATCCATTTATAGATGATGTCGTGGCATATTTCCGAGTTCAGTATGGTTTGGAGTGTAGTTGGTTTTTGGATCCTTTTACAAAAGTTCCCAAGTTCCATTTCTAGTTGTGTCGTTTCTTTGCAGTTCAGCAACCAGTGCTCGATTGTTTCCTCTGTTCCGCAGGTTTCGCACAAACCTGTCTCATGAAGATTCATTCTCTTCAAATTTTGTTTCAGCCGACACTTTCCAAGTCGGAGTCGGGAAATGATGACTTCCTTTTTTCTGTTTGTTGTCTTGAATTTAATTTTATTTGAGACTTTTTTTTCGAGAGACCAGTAGTGTCGACTTTCTTGAGCAGAGTCCCATCTGGTCTGCCATTCGTTCAAAAGCTCTCTGCGTATTGTTCTTTTTATGTCAAATATCTCTGGCAAAATCTCAATCTCTATTTCGGGATGTTTGGTAGCTTCTTTGGCAAGGCAATCTGCCATTTCATTTCCACGTATGCCCACGTGGCTAGGTACCCAAATCAGGGAAATTGTTTTCCCTTCTTTTGAGAGGTTGGATGCTAGTGTTAGGACTGATTCCACAAGAGCAGATTTTTGAGCATTTGCGGAATTTTTCAATGATATCATAGAGCTATATGAATCCGTAAATAGGGCTATTTTATGTGGACCGTCTGGTTGTGCCATCCACTCCAAGCCGCATTTTATAGCTGTTAGCTCAGCCGTATAAATACTAACGTCATTCGTGACTCTCTTAGCTATTTTCATATCTTTTTCCGGGATATAAATTCCCACAGCTGCTACATTGTCTATCTTAGATGCATCTGTGTATATATGTGTCGAATCTGTATATGTAGCAATCAGTTCCTTAGCTCTTTGGACAATTGACGGATCATCCTTCTTTAACCCCACCAGCCCTTCGTTAAAAAGAGGTGGAATAAGTTTCCATGGTGGAGTTAGAGAAGGAGGGACTGGATTGAATTTGTCAACTATTTTGTTCAATGCCGCTGTTCTTTTGGCTGCTGGATGTTCAGCTTCTTTCACTTTTCTGTGAAAGAGATAATAAAATAGTTTTTTTTTTTTTTTTTTTTATTATAGTTTATAGTCTTTTACACCATGTGTTTTAAGACGCGAAAACAAAAATCAAAATGAAAAAATACTTATTTACACTAAATAATAATAATTTTTCTCTATATTTACAGTTCTTTAGGATTATTTTGTATCCATTTATAGATGATGTCGTGGCATATTTCCGAGTTCAGTATGGTTTGGAGTGTAGTTGGTTTTTGGATCCTTTTACAAAAGTTCCCAAGTTCCATTCCTAGTTGTGTCGTTTCTTTGCAGTGCAGCAACCAGTGCTCGATTGTTTCCTCTGTTCCGCAGGTTTCGCACAAACCTGTCTCATGAAGATTCATTCTCTTCAAATTTTGTTTCAGCCGACACTTTCCAAGTCGGAGTCGGGAAATGATGACTTCCTTTTTTCTGTTTGTTGTCTTGAATTTAATTTTATTTGAGACTTTTTTTTCGAGAGACCAGTAGTGTCGACTTTCTTGAGCAGAGTCCCATCTGGTCTGCCATTCGTTCAAAAGCTCTCTGCGTATTGTTCTTTTTATGTCAAATATCTCTGGCATAATCTCAATCTCTATTTCGGGATGTTTGGTACCTTCTTTGGCAAGGCAGTCTGCCATTTCATTTCCACGTATGCCCACGTGGCTAGGTACCCAAATCAGGGTAATGGTTTTCCCTTCTTTTGAAAGGTTGGATGCTAGTGTTAGGACTGATTCCACAAGAGCAGATTTTTGAGCATTTGCGGAATTTTTCAATGATATCATAGAGCTATATGAATCCGTAAATAGGGCCATTTTATGTGGGCCGTCTGGTTGTGCCATCCACTCCAAGCCGCATTTTATAGCTGTTAGCTCAGCCGTATAAATACTAACGTCATTCGTGACTCTCTTAGCTATTTTCATATCTTTTTCCGGGATATAAATTCCCACAGCTGCTACATGGTCTATCTTAGATGCATCTGTGTACATATGTGTCGAATCTGTATATGTAGCAATCAGTTCTTTAGCTCTTTGGACAATTGACGGATCATCCTTCTTTAACCCCACCAGCCCTTCGTTAAAAAGAGGTGGAATAACTTTCCATGGTGGAGTTAGAGAAGGAGTTAAGGAGACTGGATTGAATTTGTCAACTATTTTGTTCAATGCCGCTGTTCTTTTGGCTGCTGGTTGTTCAGCTTCTTTCACTTTTCTGTGAAAGAACCATCGCCATTTAACCCCTTCTTGTCCTCTGGGGGGTACAAACTTTCACAAATGTTGACGAAGCAACAAACCTGTTAACACAAGGTCTGAACAAAGCAGCCATAGCATCAATACCAACCAAAAATGGAAGACGATCAGGACTTAGGCCAGTACCATGGTGGAATGATGAATGTGAAAGCGCAATCAAAGCAAGAAACAAAGTCTTATACTCACTTCGGAAAGAGTATACTACGACTGGCTTTGAACGGTATCGAGAACTCAAACAAATCGCACAGAGGATAGTGAGGACAGCAAAAGAGAACCATTGGCGAACATTCTGTAGCTCTCTTAACTCACACTCTAGTCAGACTACCATGTGGAAAGCGGTGAAAAATATGGTCCACACACATGCAGGTTTTAACGTTCCAGCGCTGAAACTGAGTGAAAATGAAACCGCTTATTCTGACAAAGACAAAGCAAATGCGTTAGCAACTGCCATCGCAAAAAACTCATCAGACAAAAATCTTGACCTAAGATTTATTCAAAGGAAAGAGGCTTTGAAAAGAGAAATTACCTATACCATCAGATCTGGCTTTTCTTGCGAAAACGACCCACATGAGTTAAACACAGAAATTTCCTTAAAAGAATTTACGGAAGCTCTGATGCAGAGTGCAAACGGCAAATCTCCAGGTCCAGACAATCTCTGCTATGAGATGATAAGACAAATTGACGAGATAGGTCTCAATAAGCTCTTGGATCTTATAAACTTATCTTGGTCCAAAGGAGAGGTAGCAAAACTATGGAAGCAATCCATAATTGTTCCGCTACTAAAACCGGGAAAAAATTCTGCAGACACCAACTCATATCGACCCATTTCCCTAACATCTTCATTGTGCAAGATTACTGAAAGAATTATTGCAAATCGGTTAAGGTTCTACCTGGAGCAAAATAATCTCTTAAACCGTGAACAATCAGGCTTTAGAAAAGGAAGAGGATGCACAGATCACATCCTTAGACTACAAAACGATATTAAACGCTCGATGTGGAATAAGGGTGGGACACTGGCGGTCTTTCTGGACTTAGAAAAAGCCTTCGATCTAATGTGGCGAGAGGGGCTTTTGTTGAAGCTTGAAAAGCTTGGTGTCAGAGGAAAGATTTTAAAATGGATCCATAGCTTCCTGAATAATCGAGAGGCCATGGTTCGTGTGGGATCCACGTTGTCAGACCCGGTATTGTTGGAAAATGGTACCCCGCAGGGTTCTGTCCTGAGCCCCCTTTTGTTCATTGTTATGATGAGCGACATCCCTAGTCAAGAAATCCATGGAATTCGGACATCTATATTTGCGGACGATGTAGCAATATGGATTTCAGGAAAAGACCCACATACTATGCGAAACTGCTTACAGACTCGATTAAACGAAATCCAAACATTCTTCCTCAATTGGGGATTCAAACTGTCAACCGAGAAATCGGTAGCAGTCTGTTTTACAAAATACAATGAATTCCGAACAAATTCCCTACCTATTTGTATGGATGACAAAAAAATCAGCTGGAAGAGCGAAGCTACATTTCTCGGTATAATATTTGACTCAAAATTGACCTGGAAAAAAACACATTGATAAAATAATAAAATAGCTAAAAATGCAAATGAGCTTATAAAATAGGAAAAAGATATATATATATATATATATACATATATATAATTCAAACAAAAATATATACATATACATATATATATATAAATATTTATAATACAATATATATGCACAAACATGCATATATACATACATACATACATTCGCAAATATAAAAAAATATATGTATACAAAACTATTTATATACATATAATATACATAATAATAAATAAAGATACAAAAACAAAATGTACAAAGAATGAAGAAAAATAAAATAATATATAAACCCATATGCATACATACAAACAAACATACTTAACCCGTTTAGGTCCAAAACTTTATTAATTAGATTTCTATTATTTTTTTTGTTATTTCTAAGTTACTTGCTTATGTTTTAACAGATTTATTTTTAATTATTTTTTATTTGAAAGAAAACTTTGAAAATTCACTATGCTCGTTTTTCGAACGGTGGTCGTATAGACTACTGAAAACGACAAAATGTTTAAAAGTCAATTTCTTTTTTTTTCAACGCAAACAATTATAATATAAATTTTAGGCTATAAACAGAAATGCTAAAAACACATTTCTGACTTTATCAGTAACACAGTTCAATAAAATCCAAAAATTTAACATTCAATAAATCAGTCAAGCAGTTCATGATAGTCGTTTCAGAACCGGAGTGTGCGGAAAGCACCAAAACAATTCCGATGAAGTCGTTTGCCGCACTTGGCCCACATGTACAGTGTTTTGCCACAATTTTCCAGCTTGTAGCGACCTACTGTTTTCACCTTTTCCAGATCGTGACCATGGCCAGTTGCTGAATCTTCCCTATCGTTTTGTTTCTTCAACCGTGCATGAATTCATTTCATCGGTATAAAACAACCTAAACAGCCTATATGGGGTTTATCAAGCAAAGCACCATTGTGGTATTTCAAACTCGTTATATATAGATTGTTTTAAAAGTGGCTATTCAAATTACTCTTTTTGGTCCAAGTGCATTTCAATCGTTTTTGGCGTTTTGGTTGCCGCGGCATTGAACTGACCGTATTTGCGACCTACATTTCTTCACCCAAAGAACCGACACAGTCTAATCTCATCCCATCATTAGTATAATCAACTTCTACCTTCCCGGATATATTACAAAGAATAACATTTCTTCTTCATTTGCTTATTCATCAGTCACGTGTTATGATGCGCCGGGCGGAAGAATGACAAGTATGTCAACCTCAATGCTATCATCATCATCAAGAATTAGTTCCATAGCTTCTTTCAACGTGAACAAACATTCTTTTTGACGCCTTTCATTTTTAAACTTTACAAACATTTCATTCGAAGAATGAAATTTGCAAAAAACACTATCACCAATTCAACCACTGCACAACTATAAGCTGAATGAACTAGTTTCGACTTTGCATACTCTATACTCTATACGCCCAACGATCGTAGAACGAGCATGACTCATACATGTTCAGATTGTGGGTTAGTGTAAACACAATAAAATTTAATTAACGTTGCTGTTTACTTTTGAGTACATCCTCTTTCGATATTTCAAACTTTTGTTATGATAACTCTCATGAAATTAGCATAATAAATTTTTAAAGTAATATCGGTCGAAAAGCTTGAAAATGCTCATATTCTAACCCAGATTAAACTACTTAATACGAATAAAAAAATTATTTAAAAAATTTTATACAGTGTATTGAAGCTTTCTTAACATAAAAAAAAAACTTTTAACAGAAAAAAAATTTCAGCTTAATTTTATGCAACGCCAAAAATAAGTGTGTTCGTAAAACATACGATGGTCTAAAACGGGTTAATTTTGTAAAGAAACAGAAAATGATAATTACAAAATGGGAAGTTTTGAAACTTTTCGAACCTTAATTTTAAAAGGCATTGGTTGTGGTAGGGTTTTTGGTACAGGGTAGGATAAAGTGTTTTTTTAGGGGTGGGTTGAGATACGGAGCTATTAAGGATTTTTGAAAAGAATTCTAAGTAAATTCTTGTCAGATGCTGTTGCTTTAATGAATTTGGTATCCTTAAAATGTGAGACCTTTCTAATAATATTCTTAAAATTAGAAAAACTTTCAATGGCGTTTGGACCATGGTTACCTACAAAGAAAAAGGTTTGGTCATAGTCGACTTTCTTTTTTTCTTTAGGCACATAGTTTAAAAAAGGTTTCGGATCTCTTTATAGTGTTTTTTAAGTCTTATGCGATTATATCCTCTCTCTACCATCTTATGGATGAAAAAACGAGAAGTTGAGTCATAAGCTTTGATATTGGAAGATAATCTTGCAAACCTGATGAATTGTGACTTAATGATTCCCTTGAATACATGTGTGGGGTGATGTGACCTGGGATGAAGGTATTGAAAGTAGTTAGTTGGCTTGAAATAAGTATGGTGATGTATCCTGTTTGAGGTCTTGTATAATAATAAATCGAGAAAATTAACTTCTCTTCCATTTATAGAGAATTCAATTGAAATTCTCGGAATTAAGTTGTTAACTTCTCTAGAAAATAAAATAAAATCATCTACAGAAACATTCCAAACCAAAAAGATGTCGTCAATATAACGTCCATAGAAGGTAACATGTAGGTTATTGGTGACAAAAAGATCCAGTTCTTCTAAATATATATTAGCAAGGGTAGGTGAGTAAGCTTTACCCATAGCGCAACCACTTGTTTGAATGTACTTCCTATTGTTAAATAAAAAAGTGTTATGAGTCAATGAGTGTTTGAGAAGTGATATAAGAAATCAATTTGTTTTTTATTATCAGAGTAAGAAATTAGTTTTTTCCTAGCTTCAGATAGACTTCTCAAATTAACCATATTTGTATATAAAGAAGAAGAAACATCACCAGTGATAAGTAAAGGGGACCCTTCAAAAGTAAAAGTTTTCAGTCTATCAATAAGGTGGTATGTATCCTTAAGAACAAACCGAAGACCCCTAGCAACTAACTTAAGATTATAATCAAGAAAAACATTAATGTGGTTATCGACTGAGCCAATATGAGAAATGATAGGCCTACCTGGTGGGGTTCATTCATTAAACCACTTTTCTTTTTCTTATAAATTTTGGGAAGAGTATAAAAATTTCTTTCTTTTGGTTCTGCTGTAGGCTTGAGGTAATCAAAAATCTTCTTATTAATTACATTATTCTTAAGACCTAATTCGAGAATTTTCATAATCTTCACAACAGCCTTAATGTCATTAAGGATAGAGGAATAAAATCTAAAATCACTTAACTGCTGCAAACTCTCTGAAATGTAGTCATCCTTATTAAGTATTACAAAAATATTACTTTTGTCAGCTTTACGGATAATGAGATTCTGGTCATTCCTTAAAGAATTAACAGCTTCCCACTCCGCAACCGACAAATTAGATTTACTACCAGTAGAAGCAAATCCGGGCGCCACCCTATATTTCTGCAAGATCTCATCTTCAGATTGACAAACATCTCGAATAGCTTTTAAAGTAAATCTAGAAATATCTTTGTCGTCAGGAACCCATTTGCTTTTTATGAAAGAAGGAACTTCTTTTTTCTGAAAAGTCCACAAAGTGGAGACCTCATGAAGAAATCTTTTAACCTAACTTGTTTGGTTAAATTAGACATCCTATCTTTAATAATTTGCTCACGAATCCTAGTAGCCGCTGGTATAAAAGAAGTTCCCAAAGAAAGAACTTTCTTCTGAATTAGCGTCAGCTTAAAGAAACTGTAATTCAAAAAACCGGGATGTCTGGGTAATTTCTTCAAAAGGGTCCTGACGACGGTGTCATTTATAAAAAACTAGCGGAGGTACCCGGCGTTGCCCGGGGTTTTTAAAGGTTTTTCTAATGCTTGTCTCTCTCGCTCCCGTTTCCTTCCCCGCTTGTTTTCCCGCTCATGGTCGCTTTCCCGTTTCTGCTTCCTCTCCCGTTTTTTGTCGGTTTTTCCTCCCGGTCGCTTTCCCGTTCCCGGTCTGTTTTTTGCTCCAGGTCGTTTTTCCGCTCCCAGACGCTTTCCCGTTTCCGGTTTTTTCCCGCTCACGGTCGATTTCCCGTTCCGGGTTGCTTTCCCGCTCCCGGTCCTTTTCCTCTTTCGTTCGCTTTTCCGCTCCCGGTTGCTTTCCCGTTCCCGGTCGCTTTCTCGGTCGCGTTCCCTTTCCCGCTCGATCTTTCGCTCTCAGTTGGCTTCCCGTTTCCGCTCATTTATGTATGTATATATATATATATATATAGCCCCGCTCGCTCACCCGCTCCACTCCGCTCATTTTGAGACGGATTTCAAATTTTTTTCTCTATATTTGATTCTCTTTGACTCTCAAAGTTGTGTGAAAATTTAATTACGATCGGATGAATGGTGTAGCAATGCATAAAGGACATACATACTAGAGAGTGACACGGTAATACCGACCGCGGTAAATACCGTGGTATCCGCGGTTATACCGCGGTAACGGGAACAAATTTTAATAATATCACCATTACCGCGCGGTAACGGGGAAAAAATCGGGGGGAAATTTGCGGTAATGGGGAAAATGTTGACGGTAATTCCGCGGGAACGGTAATGAAGTTTTAAACTAATTTTTTAAAAATCAAAAAAAAAATTTTTGTACTTTGTTTTATCGTCTTTGTACTTTGTTTAGCTAATTCTACCGGACTATCTTTCTTTTTGTATTTCATTTCGGTTGAATGTCCTGGTCTTGAATCGGTTTAATTTCAATAGTACATTTTCGCTTGTAGTTTTAAATAACATGGAAATGGGAAAATGCGACATCAAAAAATTAATTTCAATTAAAAGTGAACGCTTGCGATTCGACAAATGTTAAGGCACTCATGGATTGAAGAACTAATATTTTTTACTTTCTTATTTCATTTAAAACATAACTATTTTTTTGCTAATTTTTTTAATAATTAACATCAAAATAAACTTGCATAAAAATTTAAAATGCGGGGACAATGAAGGTTTGGGAATGATAGCTGCGGAGATGGGGACAGATATTGTGGGGATGGGGGCGAGGGGACGGGAAGAAAGTTTTCTTTGCGGGGTGGGGATGGGGAAGAAATGTTGTCCCCGTGTCACTCTCTAATACATACATACATACATATTGCCCGGGGTTTTTAGAGGTTTACCTAATACGTTTCTTTTCGCTCCCGTTTCCTTCCCGCTTGCGTTCCCGCTACAGGTCGTTATCCGTTCCCTGTCGCTTTTCCGCTCATTTTTTCGCTCTCAGTTCCCCCTAGATCCGATTCTACATACATAGATACATACATACATACATACATACATACATACATACATACATAAACACAGACACACATACATGCACATACACATACATACATACACGCATACATACGCACATATATATATATATATATATATATATATATATATATATATATATATATATATATATATATATATATCCCGCTCGCTCACCCGCTCCGCTCATTTTGTGACGGATTTCAAATTTTTTTTCTATATTTGATTCCCCTTGACTCTCAAGGTTGTGTGAAAATTTTATTACGATCGGATGAATGGTGTAAGAATGCATAAAGGACATGAATATATACATATATACATATATACATATATACACAGTGTTGGGGAGTAACGCGTTACAAGTAACGCGTTACTGTAATAGTATTACTTTTTTCAGTAACTTGTAATAGTAACGATTACTTTTATTTTAAAGTAATATGTAATAGTAATATATTTTTTTTGTGTAATTGTAACGAAATTTACGTTATTTTTTTACCAATGCTTTTATTAACTCGTCGTCGTCTGTCTGTTTCTCTGTCTGTTTCAAATCTTGCAATCAATTTTTGAGTCACTTCCTGATGATAGATTTTTTTCAAATTTTGCATACATGCTCAAAATAGAAGACAATGCAATATTCAATTATTAGTTTTACAATAAGTCAATTAATTTAGTTAATTTTAATTAATTTCGATATTTCGATATAATTAAGATATTTCGACTTTAATATAAAATAAAAGAGTAATATAAGAAAAAATTGATTGCAAAATTTGTGTTTTAATTACATATAAGAGCATTGGTTTTAAAATTTCGTTTTTAATTTACTTGTTCGTTACATATTTAAGAAAAATCATTTGACATTTCGTTGTCGAGTTTAGCTTTATGTTAGACATCTATGCAAACTATAAACCCGTTTAGCTAAGCTGTCTTTGTCTTCCTTTACCGCAATCGCAGCTACTTGGGAGTTACGAGCCACTGGATTGACCCAGCACCGCTATCCAGAAAATCTGCGGCGCTTACTTGTTGTCGCCTAATGGGACCTCATACCTACGATGTGTTAGCTGAAGCACTTATGGTGTAACGCAAAGTTTGCAAAACGTGAAAAATTGTTATGACAGTAACTGACAACGGATAAATTTTGTAACAGCGTTTAACAAATTTAGTGATGGAAATCTCACATCAAATTATTATACAATAACAATCAGCTGACCCAGGAAGAAAATGATGTTGCTTTCATTAAAGTAGGTCTAATTTTGGAAGAAGATACTTTATTTGACCAAGCATATATGCTGCTACCACACAAGAGATGCGGTGCACATACAATAAATTTAGTTGCTATTAAGGGTGCAGAGGTAGCTTTTGAAATGCTCTTATCGTTTCAAATAATACAAGTTGGAGCTCTTACTATCACGCAGTAAACACGATTTGTAATATTGTTTGTAAGTCTCCCGAGATAAATCCTAATCTTTGCAACACTTTAGCTTTTGGTAAAATTTGTAAACATAAAAGAGCCGCTGCTAAAAAACGTGAAAATTTGAAATTGGCATCTTCTCTGGTAGATGCTCTTTTGACCGGTGTTGGCAAGCTACTTACCAGAGATGATCTTATCAAGTTTGACACATCCCCAATTTCGTCTGCGGTGGTTAAAAGATGAAGCTTCCAAAGAGAAATCATTGTTTTTCCGCTTGTATAATACTGGTATGCCATCTAGTGCTCCTGTAAAACGTTTGTTTAGCCTTGGTAGCCAGATTCTTACACACAATCGCAATCGTCTTCTGTTGGATAGTTATTATCCTACTTTGCGATAATAATGGAATATGATTAACATTGTGTTTTTAATAGCTATTTTTAGACTTTTGCACTGAAATAAAATTTATTTTTGTGTTGTAGTTTCTTATTTATATTTTATATTTGTTCCAGCCTTGATTATATAGTTTCTGAACCTGTGCAAACTATTCAATAAGGCTTCGAGCACTTAGCGCCATGAAGTAAAGTAATAGCTGTGTAATAGTATTACATTTTGTCAGTAACTTGTAATAGTAATATATTACAAATTTAAAAAAGTAACTTGTAATAGCAATATATTACATTTTTTAACCAAGTAACTGTAATAGTAATATATTACTTTTTAGAGTAATAGTCCCCAACACTGTATATACATATATACATATATACATACAAACATTCATTTTTATATATATAGATGGGAGGAATCAATATCAGGCAATTTGTGATAACAATACTGCAATGATTATAGAATCTAAATATTTCATTGCACCAATCCATTGGCACGTCAGTTTGGGATTGTGGATGAGGGTTAATAAAAATAAGTGGAGGTATGAGGATTGCCGGAGGGCTGAATTTATCAAATTCCATGCAGAACAGCTTTACTTCATTAAGACCGTTTTGCATATCCTTAAAAATTCTATCCGTATTCAGAAAAATGTTTCTACAATTTGTGGCAACAACTTTGATTCTTTCAACCACAGATGAACATTCATCGAAATTGTTTATAAGGTTTGTCGGCCAATCAGAAAAGGCTGGTGAAGAAGGTGGTATAGTATCAATTGACTCCCTAACTTTTTTTTGCTTGAGGAGCAATATCTATTGAGGTGTTAGAAAACGTCATTTTGGGATTTCGTTTCCTAGGAAGTGGAACTGAGGCTGAGGCTGATATCGGGCTCCGGATGGTCAAATTGCCCAAATTGTTTTTTGGTACAATATTGCCGAAGTACTTTGTCAGCCATGATTTAACTTCTATTATAGAAGTTTTTGGACCTTTCAAAATGGTGGAAAAGTTCTTTGTGGCAGTAATTTTCATAAGTTTTCAGATGGTCAAAATTTGGGGAGTCTGTAATCTTACTAAACCAAAGTGTTTTTTGGTTATATAAGTTATTTAATACTTACAGACCTAATTTTTTTCAATTTACTGTTATTGATACTTGTGATTTTATCATCAACGTCTTTTGTCATTCCTGGCGTTTTAATACTAATCTCAAAGGCCTTTGATATTGGAAGATCTTGCAAACCTGATGAATTGTGACTTAATGATTCCCTTGAATACATGTGGGGGGTGATGTGACCTGGGATGAAGGTATTGAAAGTAGTCAGTTGGCTTGAAATAAGTATGGTGATGTATCTTGTTTGAGGTCTTGTATAATCTGAGTAAATCTATAATACCTTTCCTTGCTGTAAATTAAATCCTTTATATTATAATCTTGAGTTTGGGCGTATTTTGATGTCAAAATCACGGATAATTCGAAGGCTGTTTGTAAACACTGCTACACGGAGTTGTAACGCGGCAAGACTAATACTCCCAAAAGTTTATCGACGTCTTCTCTGCTTACTCATCTAAGATCTAAGCATCCAATCCTCGATGGTGGCTGCTGTTGAAGTTGCCACTGCCACCTCCTTGAATACTGTTTACTATTTCTTGTTTATTGTTTATTTGAAATAAAGCTGATATTGTCTGTTGGTTACTACGTTGGTTTTTAATGATAACATGCAATTGAACAAAAAGATGAATAATGAATAATAAAAAATGACAAGACCTCATGGAGTCCTCTGGCTTTCGTTGCGTTTTCTCCATACACTGTTTCAGCAACTTCATGCAGAGCAACGATTGTGGCATGATAATTATCTGTCATCTTCAGTAGCGCCGTTGCACCGACAGTCCATCTTGTGGGACAAAAAGTTCTTAGCGGGAAAAAAGAACTCCTTGATCCACACTTAGTTGAATTTTTCATCTCATTCCCATTGAGTTCTGCCAGCATGTTGCTAAAAATTGTTTTCTGCACTAGGGATTCTTTGAAGAAAACAGCACGATCGTGGGTATATTGTAGACTATTGTAGAGTGTCACAAAAAAAAAAGAAATTTGCTTGCAGCATTCTTGCGTGGCCAGATTCACGCAGTGGTTGCTGCAGTGATCGAAAGTCGCCCGCGATTCTTTTTCAAGAAAGCGATCCTGCACTCCTGAAAAGATTTCCTTCACATTAGCGACTCCATCATAGCACTCCTTGGAGTCCCAGCAAAGATAGATTGAAATGCAGTAAATAATCCTTATAAGATCAGCTGTCATTGCCACAGAGGAAGATGGAGCAGCGTAGAGCCCTAGAAAAATTTCTTCAGGTATTAAATTGTCATTTACAAACCTGATGCAGATGGACAAATGGTCCGTTTCGGTGATATCATTTGTATCATCACCAATTAAGGCGTATAGCCATATTTCGACAATTTATCTCATCCAAGAGATTGAGCTGCAATTGATCAGCCATGAGAGATAACATCTCGTTTTGAATTTCTGGATGGGTTAAAGCTTTGGATCGATGTAATCATTCAGCTAAGGCGTCGTAATATTCAGATCGAAGCTTAAGTAATTGCACTAAGTTTGAAGTTACTGGTCTCATTCTCCATGAACACATCTTGTTATACTATATCATCACAAGATTATATTAAAAAAAAGCTGCTCAGCTGGGATCGCGAATTTTATGGCCTGAAGTAAAAAAACGATGACATTGTAAAAGTGGGGGGACAAATACATTGTTGTCCCCCAACTCAGCAATAGTGGAGGGGACATGTTCCTCTGTCCCTCCCGGTTGCGACGCCTATGGGGTGCGGTCAAATCGAGTTTGTCCAAAGGGGGCGTGGGAAAAAAGGTTAGGAACCACTGGGCTAGAGTGTGAATGGCCTCACCAAAACATTAGTGGGGTTTTTTTACTCTAGGGTTTCATGACTAATACTTGGCTGTCGTTCATACCACATTTTTTCTCTAAATATAGTCGATGAACGGGGAGAAAGGTGGTCGTACCTAACAAAAATTAATATTGAATCGTTTTAGAAACCATCTTTGGAACAGTACCTACCCACCGGTCATCAGCTATTTTTGGAGGAAAAGTTTAACATTGGGAGTACCTGTAGAATGTGCGGGCTTCTGAAATATTGTGTCCTCCATGTTTTTGCTGAAATGTCGCAGATAAATTTTAAAACATTTTTCTGAAAATTTCTAAACTTTTCTTCTTAAAAGCTGATGACCAGAAAAGAGGAGTTCCTAAGACCATAGACAATTTTCAAGAATTTGATGAATTTTTGTACAAAATTATATATCTATATTTTTGAAAAAATTTTAAGTTTTGCTCAAATTTCAGGCCCGTTTTGTACAAGTTTTAAGACTTTTTTTGCCAAAATCTAGGCAAAGCTTGTACACTTATGATTTTCATCACATATTAAATCACTTGAATTTTGGGGGCCCCTTATAGCTTTATACCCTGCCCCCGACCTGGTGGTTCGGGGGTGTGGTAACCGCGGCACTGAATCTGACACAACAATGAAAATACATGTGTTATCTACCCTGTTTTGGACCACCTGCGTTTGCTAATTCAGTATCTGCCCTTGCGTTCCACCATATTCTGCATGGTCTGACAATAGATTACTACATACTTGTTCATGTGGTGTTTTCCTAACACCCATCTTTCTGGTCAAGAGCATCACACTCACACTTAATACATAAACTTTTTAAAAACATCTAAAATATTGCCTTTAAAGTAAACTTGCAAATTAACTCTATAATGTTTTTATGAGGTATTTCATTAATAAGTGACTTGTAGTAATAAATTAGCGATTAAGACCAATTTAAATTCTTTTAGCCTAAATCAGCTCGAAATTCAGAAAATGTTTCAAGATTTTTCAAGAGAAATAAACCCTCCAAATCGTCTGAGAATGTGTCGCACTCACCTTCTGACTTCATGAGCTGGATTGACTCTGATCCCATATTTGGGAATTGATGTTCTCTAACTTATTCTTTTTATGGTTTTTAACTTAAGTTATTTAAACATGTTTACAATTTAGTGCATAGAGTTAACTGTTGAAATGTTTATAACTTATTGAATTCAAATTCTGTTTAATTAATTGCATAAAGTTGGCTGTGGAGGGTTTCATTTTAGTTGATTGTAGTGAAAGCTGCCTAGATTGTATTTGTTCTCATTTTTAAATTCATTTTGTTATTTAGATTGCAGGTTTTGCTTTTTGTGGAGATTTGGACCTCATCATATGTCTTTTTTTTGTTATTTTAAAATCTCGAAGTTGCATAAACGTAGATAGAGTTCCCATTCTCAATTAATCTCAATAAAAATTTGAAAAAAGGGAGCAGAAATTTCCATCCACTTTCTCAATGCAAGAGAATTTTTCCAAAAAATTCCGAGACCGGGAAAAAGTTAAGTGGTGTCATTTTACATCATATTTTACAAAATCAGTGCTAGAAAGAATATTTCATTTTTTCTAGAGGACGAGATTTGGTCTAGTTGGGGTAAAAAGGCCTGCGGACAGGCCAGAAGAGACAGAAGTTAGCAGCGCTGCTGGTAGTGTTAGATAAAATCATTTTTGAAAAAATTTGAATCGAAATCATCAGAAAAAGTATGATTTAATTTTAAAATCAAAATCAATTTTAAAAGGTATTACAAATCAATTTTAAAAGGTATTACAAATCAAAATCAATTTTTATAATTTAGTACCGGGGTACCCGGCGTTGCTCGGGGTTTTAGAGGTTTTTCTAATGTTTGTCTTTCTCACATACATACATACATACATTCATACTTACACACAGACACATGCATACATACATACACACACATACCTATATACATACTCCCGCTCGCGCTCATTTTCTCTGTTCCACTCTTTCATAACTTCTTTTAGCTGGGTATCCCGTGCTTAATGATGCGGGATTTAGCTGGGTATCCCGCATCATTAAGCACATACATACATACACACATACATACATATATTCATACTTACACACAGACACATACACAAAAACATACATACATTCATACTTACACACAGACACATACACACACACATACATACATATATACATACTCCCGTTCCCGCTCATAACTTACACACAGACACATACACACATACGACGATAGTTTATAGTCCCCTACACCAAGTGTTTTAACTTAGTTTTAAGACTGAATTGGCTGATTAGGAAGCACATAAGTACTTCCTGTCGTGGATCAAAGTTTGATCCTTTTAACTGACCCTCCTCCTTATCCAGGCTTGAGAAAATACATTTCCTTGCTGTAAATTAAGTCCATTATATTATAATCTGGAGTTTAAACAAGAATAATTTATTGTGTCTGAGCTTTCGATCAAACTGGCGTTCTTTTTCAAAAACTGAATATGAAAAAATTTAAAGGAAATATGCAGTGAGCTTATAAAATAGGAAAAAGATATATATATATAATAATATATATATATATTGCGAATAAACTGTGGAATCAATTTATCTTTGAGAGACGCTCCAAGAAACACAACTCGCCATTTGGCAGAAACAACTTTTCGAGCCAAATTCCGACCTTTCGGCACAAAACTCTCCGTTCGAGACTACAATTAGCCAAAAACTTTTCCATTAAACTTTTATTGTCAGACCGACGGACCGTTTCAGCTATGTCAGCCATCCTCAGGGTCAAAAGTAAAACGAGAAAAGTAAACAAACAGAACCGAAATTATCAAAGAATTAGCACACTAACAAAAGAAAAAACGAAAAAACATTCTACCTATCAAATCAAAAGAATATAAAATTTATACTATTGGAAATCAATTTTTGCGCTTTCGCTGTGTTATATTAGAAGAGACAAGAATTTCCTCAGATACATTACAATGAGATTCGTCAGGAGCAGCCTCAACAGCCAAAGTATTTGTGTCAGAGGACGAGTCAGAAGTATCATCATTTATGTTATCCTCGTCGTTGGGAGGAATACAGGGTAACCGATGCATATTGCTTTCTTTGACACCGAATAAGTGGAGAATCTGTGCAGGGACGTAAATTGGGGGGGGCAGGGGGGGGCATTTGCCCCCCCCTGATTTTCAAAATTTGAATTTTTTTTTACCTAGAGTTTACTATATATTTATTTAATTTTAACTTTACTTAACCTAGTGATGATGCAATGCGTATTGGAATTCTGTTTGCGTGTGTAGACAATTTTATATCTTAGCTCGATGCTAGATTTACCAATAACTGCAGAGTAATAATTTGTGTATCAGTGTTGGTCCAAAAATTAGCTGTTTTCTGTGCCAAAATACAATAAGAGAACTCGTTAAATTTTACCCTATTAGTGGTATTAATACAATGTTGATTCCCTCACAGCTGTCTACATCAGTTATTATTTATTACACAAAAATAAAACAAAATTATACCCACCCCATTTTGGACATCTTTTTTATAAATTTTTATTTAGGTTACAATCTCTGTTTGTTTGTGTGTGTGTCTTTCTCTGTACGCAAATCTTGCAAGTGAAATTTAACCAGCATTTTGACTAGCTAGGAAGTTGAAACTTTCAGCACAGCTTTATATTTGATGAAAATACATGATTCAATTTAAAAAAAAAACTTTGAACATCTTTTGCATTTTTGAATTGAATGTATTTGAAATCAAAGTTTGTGTTGAAAAACTTGTTTTTCCTTTACTTGTTTTACTAATCCTGTACTTGCCCCTGCAATATGATTAAATCATTCATCCCCCTTATACCCAGTGGCGCGTGTCGAATATAGAATTTTTTGGTGGGGATTTACTTCAGAAATTTTTATATTCTCTTCCAAAAAGCTGATAACCGGTAAGGGGTAGTCGTAAGTATTTTTCAAATTTTTTTTCAAAGACTTTTAATTTCTCCTCCCAAAAAAGCTACGGTCGTCTTCTAAAAACAAGGTATTATACCCAAAAAAATTTCAATTGATACTCTGATGGGGGATGCATTTCCCCATCCCTCTCTGCTTGTACCTACGTATTTATATAAATGTAAAAAGTAATGTGTGTGTGAGAGCATTCGTTTATCACATCCAAGCCGCAGGAGCAATTTTAACAACATTTGGCATTCAGGTAACTTCATTGATAAGAAAATTTTGAAAAATTTAAAAAAAAATCTGTTATTTCTTTGACGTTTCGTTGGCAAAAACGAAAAAAAAACTAAGCACAAAAAACCCGGACAACACCGGGTAACCCTGTCAGTAAGCTATATAATGGCGGGAAAATTTTGCCCCCCCCTGGAAAATGCTGAATTTACGTCCCTGAATCTGTGGAAATTTATCAAATTGTTTATTAATTGCGGGTCTCATTAATAAGATATAGAGAGCCTCTTTAATTTTCAGCCGGAAGGAGTCGGATTCACTTGTTAAAATCGAAACACCTTCTTCAAGTTCTTTTCGTGTTAGCTTTTTCAAATGAATACATTCATAATGATTAAGAATACTCCCAAACTGGAGTTACCTACATTGGTCACACTACCACTACGTTGTCAAGGAGACTCACGATGCATTAAACACAGAAATTTCCTTAAAAGAATTTACGGAAGCTCTGATGCAGAGTGCAAACGGCAAATCTCCAGGTCCAGACAATATCTGCTATGAGATGCTAAGACAAATTGACGAGATAGGTCTCAATAAGCTCTTGGATCTTATAAACTTATCTTGGTCCAAAGGAGAGGTAGCAAAACTATGGAAGCAATCCATAATTGTTCCGCTACTAAAACCGAGAAAAAATTCTGCAGACACCAACTCATATCGACCCATTTCCCTAACATCTTCATTGTGTAAGATTACTGAAAGAATTATTGCAAATCGGTTAAGGTTCTACCTGGAGCAAAATAATCTCTTAAACCGTGAACAATCAGGCTTTAGAAAAGGAAGAGGATGCACAGATCACATCCTTAGGCTACAAAACGATATTAAACGCTCGATGTGGAATAAGGGTGGGACAATGGCGGTCTTTCTGTACTTAGAAAAAGCCTTCGATCTAATGTGGCGAGACGGGCTTTTGTTGAAGCTTGAAAAGCTTGGTGTAAGAGGAAAGATTTTAAAATGGATCCATAGCTTCTTGAATAATCGAGAGGCCATGGTTCGTGTGGGATCCACGTTGTCAGACCCGGTATTGTTGGAAAATGGTACCCCGTAGGGTTCTGTCCTGAGCCCCCTTTTGTTCATTGTTATGATGAGCGACATCCCTTGTCAAGAAATCCATGGAATTCGGACATCTATATTTGCGGACGATGTAGCAGTATGGATTTCAGGAAAAGACCCACATACTATGCGAAACTGCTTACAGACTCGATTAAACGAAATCCAAACATTCTTCCTCAATTGGGGATTCAAACTGTCAACCGAGAAATCGGTAGCAGTCTGTTTTACAAAATACAATGAATTCCGAACAAATTCCCTACCTATTTGTATGGATGACAAAAAAATCAGTTGGAAGAGCGAAGCTACATTTCTCGGTATAATATTTGACTCAAAATAACCCGGAAAAAACACATTGATAAGATCGTTGATCGTTGCAAAAAAAGATTAAATATCATGCGATGCCTAACAGGACAAAGCTGGGGATGCGGCAAAGAAACACTGATGCTTTTCTACCGATGCGCCATACGGTCAGCGATGGAGTTTGGCTGCGAAGCATTCGACAGTGCATCAGAATCTCAAAAACAAGGACTCGAGAGAATCCAATATAGTGCCTTAAAAACAGCTTGCGGGGCAATGGTTGGAACCAGTTTGGCCGCTCTAAAAATAGAATGCGGAGATCCTCCACTCGATATACGACGAAAGATGTTAATTACAAACCTTGCCACTAAAACCAAGATCATTCCAAACCATCCGACAAAAGACGTCTTTGTACCTCCCAGAGGACAAGAAGGGGTTAAATGGCGATGGTTCTTTCACAGAAAAATGAAAGAAGCTGAACATCCAGCAGCCAAAAGAACAGCGGCATTGAACAAAATAGTTGACAAATTCAATCCAGTCCCCTTAACTCCTTCTCTAACTCCACCATGGAAACTTATTCCACCTCTTTTTAACGAAGGGCTGGTGGGGTTAAAGAAGGATGATCCGTCAATTGTCCAAAGAGCTAAGGAACTGATTGCTACATATACAGATTCGACACATATATACACAGATGCATCTAAGATAGACAATGTAGCAGCTGTGGGAATTTATATCCCGGAAAAAGATATGAAAATAGCTAAGAGAGTCACGAATGACGTTAGTATTTATACGGCTGAGCTAACAGCTATAAAATGCGGCTTGGAGTGGATGGCACAACCAGACGGTCCACATAAAATAGCCCTATTTACGGATTCATATAGCTCTATGATATCATTGAAAAATTCCGCAAATGCTCAAAAATCTGCTCTTGTGGAATCAGTCCTAACACTAGCATCCAACCTCTCAAAAGAAGGGAAAACAATTTCCCTGATTTGGGTACCTAGCCACGTGGGCATACGTGGAAATGAAATGGCAGATTGCCTTGCCAAAGAAGCTACCAAACATCCCGAAATAGAGATTGAGATTTTGCCAGAGATATTTGACATAAAAAGAACAATACGCAGAGAGCTTTTGAACGAATGGCAGACCAGATGGGACTCTGCTCAAGAAAGTCGACACTACTGGTCTCTCGAAAAAAAAGTCTCAAATAAAATTAAATTCAAGACAACAAACAGAAAAAAGGAAGTCATCATTTCCCGACTCCGACTTGGAAAGTGTCGGCTGAATCAAAATTTGAAGAGAATGAATCTTCATGAGACAGGTTTGTGCGAAACCTGCGGAACAGAGGAAACAATCGAGCACTGGTTGCTGCACTGCAAAGAAACGACACAACAAGGAATGGAACTTGGGAACTTTTGTAAAAGGATCCAAAAACCAACTACACTCCAAACCATACTGAACTCGGAAATATGCCACGACATCATCTATAAATGGATACAAAATAATCCTAAAGAACTGTAAATATAGAGAAAAATTATTTAGTGTAAATAAATATTTTTTTTTCATTTTGATTTTGTTTTCGCGTCTTAAAACACATGGTGTAAAAAACTATAAACTATAATAAAAAAAAATAGAAAAAAGTAATAATAAAAATATCAATATATACAAACAAACATATTTATTTTTTAAAGAAACAAAAATGATAATTACAAAATGGGAAGTTTTTTTTTCAAAAAAACTTTTGAAACCTTAATTTTATAAGGCGCTGCTTGTGGTAGGGTTTTTGGTACAGGGTAGGATAAAGTGTTTTTTTAGGGGTGGGTTGAGATACGGAGCTATTAAGGGTTTTTGAAAAGAATTCTAAGTAAATTCTTGTCAGATGCTGTTGCTTTAATGAATTTGGTATCCTTAAAATGTGAGACCTTTCTAATAATATTCTTAAAATTAGAAAAACTTTCAATGGCGTTTGGACCATGGTTACCTACAAAGAAAAAGGTTTGGTCATAGTCGACTTTCTTTTTTTCTTTAGGCAAAAAGATGTCGTCAATATAACGTCCATAGAAGGTAACATGTAGGTTATTGGTGACAAAAAGATCCAGTTCTTCTAAATATATATTAGCAAGGGTAGGTGAGTAAGCTTTACCCATAGCGCAACCACTTGTTTGAATGTACTTCCTATTGTTAAATAAAAAAGTGTTATGAGTCAATGAGTGTTTGAGAAGTGATATAAGAAATCAATTTGTTTTTTATTATCAGAGTAAGAAATTAGTTTTTTCCTAGCTTCAGATAGACTTCTCAAATTAACCATATTTGTATATAAAGAAGAAGAAACATCACCAGTGATAAGTAAAGGGGACCCTTCAAAAGTAAAAGTTTTCAGTCTATCAATAAGGTGGTATGTATCCTTAAGAACAAACCGAAGACCCCTAGCAACTAACTTAAGATTATAATCAAGAAAAACATTAATGTGGTTATCGACTGAGCCAATATGAGAAATGATAGGCCTACCTGGTGGGGTTCTATCATTAAACCACTTTTCTTTTTCTTATAAATTTTGGGAAGAGTATAAAAATTTCTTTCTTTTGGTTCTGCTGTAGGCTTGAGGTAATCAAAAATCTTCTTATTAATTACATTATTCTTAAGACCTAATTCGAGAATTTTCATAATCTTCACAACAGTCTTAATGTCATTAAGGATAGAGGAATAAAATCTAAAATCACTTAACTGCTGCAAACTCTCTGAAATGTAGTCATCCTTATTAAGTATTACAAAAATATTACTTTTGTCAGCTTTACGGATAATGAGATTCTGGTCATTCCTTAAAGAATTAACAGCTTCCCACTCCGCAACCGACAAATTAGATTTACTACCAGTAGAAGCAAATCCGGGCGCCACCCTATATTTCTGCAAGATCTCATCTTCAGATTGACAAACATCTCAAATAGCTTTTAAAGTAAATCTAGAAATATCTTTGTCGTCAGGAACCCATTTGCTTTTTATGAAAGAAGGAACTTCTTTTTTCTGAAAAGTCCACAAAGTGGAGACCTCATGAAGAAATCTTTTAACCTAACTTGTTTGGTTAAATTAGACATCCTATCTTTAATAATTTGCTCACGAATCCTAGTAGCCGCTGGTATAAAAGAAGTTCCCAAAGAAAGAACTTTCTTCTGAATTAGCGTCAGCTTAAAGAAACTGTAATTCAAAAAACCGGGATGTCTGGGTAATTTCTTCAAAAGGGTCCTGACGACGGTGTCATTTATAAAAAACTAGCGGAGGTACCCGGCGTTGCCCGGGGTTTTTAAAGGTTTTTCTAATGCTTGTCTCTCCCGCTCCCGTTTCCTTCCCCGCTTGTTTTCCCGCTCATGGTCGCTTTCCCGTTTCTGCTTCCTCTCCCGTTTTTGGTCGGTTTTTCCTCCCGGTCGCTTTCCCGTTCCCGGTCTGTTTTTTGCTCCAGGTCGTTTTTCATCTCCCAGACGCTTTCCCGTTTCCGGTTTTTTCCCGCTCCCGGTCGATTTCCCGTTCCGGGTTGCTTTCCCGCTCCCGGTCCTTTTCCTCTTTCGGTCGCTTTTCCGCTCCCGGTTGCTTTCCCGTTCCCGGTCGCTTTCTCGGTCGCGTTCCCTTTCCCGCTCGATCTTTCGCTCTCAGTTGGCTTCCCGTTTCCGCTCATTTATGTATGTATATATATATATATATATAGCCCCGCTCGCTCACCCGCTCCACTCCGCTCATTTTGAGACGGATTTCAAATTTTTTTCTCTATATTTGATTCTCTTTGACTCTCAAAGTTGTGTGAAAATTTAATTACGATCGGATGAATGGTGTAGCAATGCATAAAGGACATACATACTAGAGAGTGACACGGTAATACCGACCGCGGTAAATACCGTGGTATCCGCGGTTATACCGCGGTAACGGGAACAAATTTTAATAATATCACCATTACCGCGCGGTAACGGGGAAAAAATCGGGGAGAAATTTGCGGTAATGGGGAAAATGTTGACGGTAATTCCGCGGGAACGGTAATGAAGTTTTAAACTAATTTTTTAAAAATCAAAAAAAAAATTTTTGTACTTTGTTTTATCGTCTTTGTACTTTGTTTAGCTAATTCTACCGGACTATCTTTCTTTTTGTATTTCATTTCGGTTGAATGTCCTGGTCTTGAATCGGTTTAATTTCAATAGTACATTTTCGCTTGTAGTTTTAAATAACATGGAAATGGGAAAATGCGACATCAAAAAATTAATTTCAATTAAAAGTGAACGCTTGCGATTCGACAAATGTCAAGGCACTCATGGATTGAAGAACTAATATTTTTTACTTTCTTATTTCATTTAAAACATAACTATTTTTTTGCTAATTTTTTTAATAATTAACATCAAAATAAACTTGCATAAAAATTTAAAATGCGGGGACAATGAAGGTTTGGGAATGATAGCTGCGGAGATGAGGACAGATATTGTGGGGATGGGGACATGGGGCGAGGGGACGGGAAAAAAGTTTTCTTTGCGGGGTGTGGATGGGGAAGAAATGTTGTCCCCGTGTCACTCTCTAATACATACATACATACATATTGCCCGGGGTTTTTAGAGGTTTACCTAATACGTTTCTTTTCGCTCCCGTTTCCTTCCCGCTTGCGTTCCCGCTACAGGTCGTTATCCGTTCCCTGTCGCTTTTCCGCTCATTTTTTCGCTCTCAGTTCCCCCTAGATCCGATTCTACATACATACATACATACATACATACATACATACATATATACATACATACATACATACATACATAAACAACGACCCTGCTTCTTCAACGGACCCTAATGGGGGTATGCTTCACGAGTGTGTTTGCGGTAGGAGTTTCAAGACGATCCGTGGAATGAAAGTCCACAGAACGAAAATGGGCTGCTTAACCGAATTCCGTCAACGTCCTGCATCAGATATTAATGCAGGTAAAACGTCGAACATTGCCGGGCCGGAGGCCAACCACAGCCCCGACGCAGTTCAAGATGTGAATCCGGAAGTAGAAATCAGTCAATCTAGGCCAAGAATTGATTTTCCTGCAGCAGGAGATACAAACGCATGTAAAAAGTTGGACGAAACACTCTCAAAACTTCTCAAAACACGTTCAAGAAATTCATCAAATTTCAGTATGAAAGACTTCACTGATGTTATTTACGAAAAAAGCATTGAATTGTTTGGTGTGAAACAAAAACGTCAGGTTCGAAACAATGAAGGCATGATTTCTAGACGTCAAAGAGAAATCAATCAGCTGAAGAGAGAAAAGAAACTGTTACGAAAGCGGTGGAAAAGAGCCCAGGAAAATGAAAAAGCTGGTCTCGCAGAGCTGCGGCAAAGTTTGGGGCGTCGTTTGTCTGCCCTAATGAAGGCCGAGCGTTTTCGGATAAAGAAAAGAGATCAGAGAAATGCCAGGTTTCAGTTCATCAAAGACCCATTCAAATATGGAAGAAATTTACTGGACCCACCCAAGTCAGGAACGCTTCAAGCAGACAAGGCAACGCTCGATGAATATTTTCGGTCCGCATTCCGTGACCCGCGTGGAGATCAGCAGTTAGAAGAAAGAACCGATCTTCCAGAAATCCCACTTCCAAATTTTTCTTTCAGAGAAGGCATGATTTCGTTACTCAAAGTTACTCAATTTCTCTACAGAACAAGAAACAGATCTGCTCCTGGACCAAATGGGGTGCCATATCTCATCTACAAAAAATGCCCAGAAGTATTGAGATTATTGCATTCTCTACTCGTGGGCTCTTGGGAAAGAAGAAGAATTGAAAGCGAATGGCAAAGAGCAGAAGGTATCTTTATTCCGAAAGAAAAAGACACGAAGGAAATACATCAGTTTCGCCCAATTTCATTGTTAAACGTCGAGGGAAAGATATTTTTTGCTGTCCTTGCTCGGAGACTGACAAGCTATGTAATTCAAAACAATTACATCGACAGGTCTGTTCAGAAGGGAGGAGTGCCAGGAGTACCAGGATGCATCGAACATTCGTCAGTGATCTGGGAAGCATTGAAAAGAGCTAAAGAAAATCGTCTCAGCTTGCACATTGTCTGGTTAGACTTTGCCAATGCTTATGGAGCCGTTCGTCACCAAATGTTGTGGAGAACTCTCAGATCGCATCATGTTCCAAATTTTGTGATAGAAATGTTGCAACAGTATTTCGGACATTTCAAATTGAGGTTGTCTACGTCCTCCTGTTCAACAGAATGGTTCCAGTTAGAAGTTGGTATAGCAATGGGCTGCTCAATTTCACCTATTCTCTTCGTATTAGCGATGCAGCTGCTTCTGAATGCAGTGGGTTCTCGCGTGGAGGAAGCTTACGTTGGCAAAGGTATCTTGATGCCATCGGTGAAGGCCTTCATGGATGATACAACTTTGGTTCTAAACAAATGTATCTCAATGCGACGGGCTCTTGAGGCATTCAGCTGGCTGCTATCATGGTGCGGCATGAGTTTCAAGGCAACCAAGTCAAGAAGCTTATCTCTGCGACGAGGCAAGATCGACGACAACGTGACGTTTTCAGTTGCTGGCAACAGGATCCCAACATTGAGAGAAGAACCGGTTAAGAGCCTGGGAAGGTGGTATGACGATTCGCTTAACGACACTGGACGGTGTTCTGAGGTTCTTCGATCGGCAATGGAAGATATGAAGAAAATTGATGTGGCCCCACTCCAGAGCAGGTTCAAATTGTGGTTGCTTCAGTTTGTTCTATTACCGAGATTGCTTTGGCCTCTATCAATGTATGAGATGAGTTTACCATTGGTAGAAAAGCTAGAAAGGAAGATGAATAAATTTACAAGGAAATGGTTGGGTCTGCCTCCGGGATTTTCTTCGGTAGCTTTGTACAGCAAGACTGCCAAACTGAGGTTGCCACTGAAGTCTTTGGTTGAGGAGTTTAAGATAAACAAGATCCGTACGCAACTAATGCTGGATAACTCTTCGGATCAAAGAATTGTGGAGATGGGACCTCTTGTAAAGTCCGGAAAGAAATGGGTAGCCAGAAAGGAGATCGCAGAAGCTGAAGCCTCTTTACGTTGGACAGAAAGAGTTGGGGCAGTTCAACAGGACAACCGGGTCTCGGGTCAACCCATCGAATTTGGTGGTCAAAAGCCAGCACCAGTGAACGAACAAGTCTGGTCATTCATGAAAGAAAGAAAGCTATCGAGTCCCAGAGAATGATTAAGTTTGTTCAGTTATCTCAACAAGGAGACTGGACGACATGGGAAAATGCTGTTCAGCGTTCACTTTCTTGGAAAGACATTTGGCAATACACACCACTACGTTTGTCTTTTTTGATTAGATCTGTTTATGATCAACTGCCGTCATCCAGCAATCTTCGAAGATGGAAGTTGAAAGACGATGATTCGTGCATGTTATGTGGGCAATCGGAGACTCTCATTCACGTTCTTTCCTGTTGTTCGTTTTCACTTTCACACGGGAGGTACACTTGGCGTCATAACCAAGTACTCCGAAAATTGCTTGACTTCGTTATTCAATATTTTATACCAATATTAAACGTTTCGTATCAACATACAATAGTTCATATTAATACTTAATTTATTCTTATATGTTTTAACTCATATTTATGAAATTAAATAAGGGGCTCTGAAAATGGATACGTCCGAAACTGGCCAGTTAGCCCAATTTAATAAAAGTATTAAATATCTTTTTAGTCGTATTCCTAATAATAAAAAAGAAATCGTTATTCTTCAAAACTTTTGTAAAAAGCTTGTTAATGCAGAATGGACTAAAAAGTTCAACGAAACTTGTCTAAAAGAAGATATTTATATATATATATATTTTAGTCTATGGTCCTGGCTTTAACTTTTCTTATTTATTGATATCCCGACAATTATTTTCAGATAATAGAAGGTATAAAAAAGACTTATCAAAACTGTATTTCGTATTTTCCAATAAACTACAAACCATTCAATAGAATCCAGTATCAATATTACAACATCTGTCTAGAAGTGGATTAAAAGAATGGTTTTGAATGCATTGGAGTTGAGAGTTGAGAGACGAACTGGAGAAACGTAACCTTAGCGATAAAGGTAAAAAGGGTGAATTTAGGGAACGCCTCCTAGCAGCGTTAGTGAATGAAGGTTATGGGCCTGAGGATGATGAGTATGAATTCGATTTTGACGAAGAAGCTGTGGTTAACCGAAAAAAGCTAAAAAAAATTTTAGAGCAAGAAAGAAAACAAGCGAGAGAAAACATGACAGCACAGGGGAGGGCAGAATAAAATTTAATTCTTGGTGATCAGGTCGGCCCTGAAAACAGAGTAGCAGCCTCCAGTCCGGCGTCAGAAAACAACAACAAGGAGGATGAAAATGGGAGTGTTTCTGACATTGGTCTCTATCGGCCCATGACGCTATACTAGAACTTTACCCATTTTTTTCGCCAGAGGGCGTCCGCCTGATCAACTGACGTGGGCCGACCTCTCTTAAAAGCGTTAAGAAGTTTAAGGGCCAAAACTCTAAAGAATGAGAGGTTTTTCTTCTGAAGACCTTCGGCGAAGAATGCTCCAAAGCAGTTATAACACACACACACATACATACATATAAACATACATACATACATACAAGAAATTTACTGGACCCACCTAAGTCAGGAACGCTTCAAGCAGACAAAGCAACGCTCGATGAATATTTTCGGTCCGCATTCCGTGACCCGCGTGAAGATCAGCAGTTAGAAGAAAGAACCGATCTTCCAGAAATCCCAGTTCCAAACTTTTCTTTCAGAGAAGGCATGATTTCGTTACTTGAAGTTATTCAATTTTTCTACAGAACAAGAAACAGATCTGCTCCTGGACCAAATGGGGTGCCATATCTCGTCTACAAAAAAATGGCCAGAAGTATTGAGATTATTGCATTCTCTACTCGTGGTATCTTGGGAAAGAAGAAGAATTTAAAGCGAATGGCAAAGAGCAGAAGGTATCTTTATTCCGAAAGAAAAAGACTCGAAGGCAATACATCAGTTTCGCCCAGTTTCATTGTTAAACGTCGAGAGAAAAATATTTTTTGCTGTCCTTGCTCGGAGACTGACAAGCTATGTAATTCAAAACAATTACATCGACAGGTCTGTTCAGAAAGGAGGAGTGAGGAGTACCAGGATGCATCGAACGTTCGTCAATGATCTGGGAAGCATTGAATAGAGCTAAAGAAAATTGTCTCAGTTTGCACATTGTCTGGTTAGACTTTGCCGTTCGTCACCAAATGTTGTGGAAAACTCTCAGATCGCATCATGTTCCAAATTTTGTGATAGAAATGTTGCAACAATATTTCGGACATTTCAAATTGAGGTTGTCGACGTCATCTTGTTCAACAGAATGGTACCAGTTAGAAGTTGGTATTGCAATAGGTTGCTCAATTTCACCCATTCTCTTTGTATTAGCGATGCAGCTGCTTCTGAATGCAGTGGGTTCTCGTGTGGAAGAAGATTACGTTGGCAAAGTTATACTAATGCCATCGGTGAAGGCCTTCATGGATGATACAACTTTGGTTCTAAACAAGTGTATCTCAATGCGACGAGCTCTTGAGGCATTCAGCTGGCTGCTATCATGGTGCGGCATGAGTTTCAAGGCAACCAAGTCAAGAAGCTTATCTCTGCGACGAGGCAAGATCGACGACAACGTGACGTTTTCAGTTGCTGGCAACAGGATCCCAACATTGAGAGAAGAACCGGTTAAGAGCCTGGGAAGGTGGTATGGCACAAATCGCTTAACGACACTGGACGGTGTTCTGAAGTTCTCCGATCGGCATTTGAAAATATGAAGAAAATTGATGCGGCCCCACTCCAGAGCTGGTTCAAATTGTGGTAACTTCAGTTTGTTCTATTACCGAGATTGTTTTGGCCTCTATCAATATATGAGATGAGCTTACCATTGGTAGAAAATCTAGAAAGGAGGATAAATACAAGGAAATCTGTTTATGATCAACTGCCGTCATCCAGCAATCTTCGAAGATGGAAGTTGAAAGACGATGATTCGTGCATGTTATGCGGGCAATCGGAGACTCTCATTAACGTTCTTTCCTGTTGTTCGTTTTCACTTTCACACGGGAGGTACACTTGGCGTCATAACCAAGTACTCCGAAAATTGCTTGACTTCGTCAAAGAAGCGTGTAAGAAAGCAAAGACAAGAGGAATACAGCAGAAAAGGAAAATCTACTTTTTGAGAGAAGGCAATCTGAAGTTCCACAGGTTCAGATCTACAAGAGACTTTGAATGTGTGATGGGTGCTGCCGACGATTGGTCGGTTTCGGCTGATTTGGATGGCGAAAGAAAATTTCCAGAAGCCGTGAGATCTAGCGGCTTAAAGCCGGATATAATTGTATATTCTGACTTGGCCAAGACAATGTTCCTGATTGAACTCTCTGTGCCATGGGAAAGTAACATGGAATCTAGCAATATTTTCAAAGAGGAGAGATATAGGGATTTAGCATGTGATTTGAATGCCAAAGGGTTCAGGACTGAAATTTTTGCAGTCGAGGTTGGCGTTCGAGGGTTGGTTAGCAGCTCAATGTTAAAACTGCTGAAAGCTCTTGGTTTTTCAAACCGAGAAAAAACTCGAGCCATCAAGGAGATCTCCCAGACAGCTGAAGCTGCATCTTTTTGGATTTTCGCTAATAGAAAAAAGAAAGCGCTACAAAATGCACACGAAATGGTTTAGCCTTGTTTACATTGGGCGATAATCGTTCCGGCGATTTCAAGTCTTGTTTCGAACAGTTTTCTGCTGAACTTTGAATTTTCGTGTTTCAAGTTAGGAATTTGGAAATTTTTCTCGCCGAAGGGCGTCCGCCTGATCAACGGACGTGGGCCCACCTCTCTCTTAAAAGCGTCAAGAAGTTTAAGGGCGGAAACGCTAAAAATGAGAGGTTCTTCTTCTGAAGACCTTCGACGAAAGCTCGCAAAGAGTTAAAACACACACATGCACATACACATACATACATACACGCATACATACGCACATATATATATATATATATATTAAAGACTATGGCCCATTTCTTATTACAAACTTTTTCTATCAAACGTGAAACTTTTCGAAAATCGGAAATACCAAGACACTTTTGAACCAACTGGTATATATTTTTATTAATGTTATGGTCATGAGCTGACCTGCAGGTTTCGGCTTTATTAAATTGAGAGTTTAATTAAAACTCTCCACTGGTTTGTCAGCCATGAGCCAACCTCCTCGAGGCCTCGAGACTGCTGACCTGTGTGGTGGTGATGGGACTGGTGCGATGTGTCCGCATTTGATCGATAACTGTAATATTACTATACGTAGACGTTGATCATTTTCAACTTTTAATTAAACTCTCAATTTTATCGATATCCTATTATCTTTGAATTGTAGCTTTAAATTCTTATTTTATTATTTTACCTCTTTGCTTTTATTAGTAATTTTCTTTTAATAGTTATATTTTACTACTTAATTTGGTTGTATATTTTAGCACATGTAATTTTTTATTTTTTATTTTTTCTTATTTTTTGTTTATTTTTTGTTTATTTATTTACTCCGAGGCAAAAAATTTGGTTGTTTCTTAGCGGTTTTCATAATTTGCTTTTACTCTTCTTTGTACTTTGACCTCGATTGATGTGTAAACATATCTGATATGTCTCGCCACACCACTTTATATATTTTCGTTGTAGCTGTAAATTAGTTTTATGAGTTCTGATGATGGCTAATAAAGCCGAAACCTGCAGGTCAGCTCATGACCATAACATTAATAAAAATATATACCAGTTGGTTCAAAAGTGTCTTGGTATTTCCGATTTTCGAAAAGTTTCACGTTTGATAGAAAAAGTTTGTAATAAGAAATGGGCCATAGTCTTTAATAAAGCGTGTTTGAAAGAACATCTTGTTCCTAATTATTTGAAATATATATATATATATATATATATATATATATATATATATATATATATATATATATATATATATATATATATATATATATATATATATATATATATATATATATATATATATATATATATATATATATATATATATATATCCCGCTCGCTCACCCGCTCCGCTCCGCTCATTTTGTGACGGATTTCCAATTTTTTTTCTATATTTGATTCCCCTTGACTCTCAAGGTTGTGTGAATATTTCATTACGATCGGATGAATGGTGTAAGAATGCATAAAGGACATGAATATATACATATATACATATATACATATATACATATATACATATATACATATATACATATATACATATATACATATATACATATATACATATATACATATATACATATATACATATATACATATATACATATATACATATATACATATATACATATATACATATATACATATATACATATATACATATATACATATATACATATATACATATATACATATATACATATATACATATATACATATATACATATATACATATATACATATATACATATATACATATATACGTATATACGTATATACATATATACATATATACATATATACATATATACATATATACGTATATACGTATATACATATATACATATATACGTATATACGTATATACGTATATACGTATATACGTATATACGTATATACGTATATACGTATATACGTATATACGTATATACGTATATACGTATATACGTATATACGTATATACGTATATACGTATATACGTATATACATATATACGTATATACATATATACATATATACATATATACATATATACATATATACATATATACATATATACATATATACATATATACATATATACATATATACATACAAACATTCATTTTTATATATATAGATGGGAGGAATCAATATCAGGCAATTTGTGATAACAATACTGCAATGATTATAGAATCTAAATATTTCATTGCACCAATCCATTGGCACGTCAGTTTGGGATTGTGGATGAGGGTTAATAAAAATAAGTGGAGGTATGAGGATTGCCGGAGGGCTGAATTTATCAAATTCCATGCAGAACAGCTTTACTTCATTAAGACCGTTTTGCATATCCTTAAAAATTCTATCCGTATTCAGAAAAATGTTTCTACAATTTGTGGCAACAACTTTGATTCTTTCAACCACAGATGAACATTCATCGAAATTGTTTATAAGGTTTGTCGGCCAATCAGAAAAGGCTGGTGAAGAAGGTGGTATAGTATCAATTGACTCCCTAACTAACTTTTTTTTGCTTGAGGAGCAATATCTATTGAGGTGTTAGAAAACGTCATTTTGGGATTTCGTTTCCTAGGAAGTGGAACTGAGGCTGATATCGGGCTCCGGATGGTCAAATTGCCCAAATTGTTTTTTGGTACAATATTGCCGAAGTACTTTGTCAGCCATGATTTAACTTCTATTATAGAAGTTTTTGGACCTTTCAAAATGGTGGAAAAGTTCTTTGTGGCAGTAATTATCATAAGTTTTCAGATGGTCAAAATTTGGGGAGTCTGTAATCTTACTAAACCAAAGTGTTTTTTGGTTATATAAGTTATTTAAGACTTACAGACCTAATTTTTTTCAATTTACCTATATTGATACTTGTGATTTTATCATCAACGTCTTTTGTCATTCCTGGCGTTTTAATACTTTTGACATGGTTATAAGACCCAATCTCAAAGGCTTTTAACCTCTTTTTCTCCCAGTTGGTAATGGCATTGTCAATTTTCCAAAGGAAAAAAATGCATTTGCACAATTTCAAAATTTCAACCCAGATAGTTGTTTCCAATCTGGGCAGAATGTTGGTTGTATTGGCATTTTGCTTTGGTTTTCTATTATTATTATGTGAGTTTTTAATTACTGTCTTATGGGGTGGGGCATTAAATATCTTGTTTGCCTTATTATATTTGTAATTCTTTTCAAGCCTAACATTCATTAGATTTTGAATTGCTTGTTTTTTGTTTCTTTCTGGTATTTGTTGGTTGTTGTTGTTAAACATTTTAGAACTGTTCTGATTGTTGTTGTTAAATATTCTAGAACTATTCTGATTTGTGCTTTGGTTGGTTGAGTTATGAAAATTCTTGTTTATTTTAGTATATTAGATTACAAAAAGAAATTAAAATACAGTAGTCTCGGCGTTTGAGATAATCTGAGTAAATGTATAATACCTTTCCTTGCTATAAATTAAGTCCTTTATATTATAATCTTGAGTTTAAACAAAAATGATTTATTGTGTCTGAGCTTTCGAACTAACTGGCGTTCTTTTTCAAAGACTAAATATGAAAAAATTAAAGGAAATGGGCAATGAGTTTCAAAATAGGAACAATATATATATATATATATATATATATATATATATATATATATACATATATATATATATATATATATATATATATATATATATATATATATATATATATATATATATATATATATATATATATATATATTAACTCCGTTTAAAATGGAGACTTATTTTTAATCGAGCTTGTCTTAAAGAAAATCTTATGCCATCTTACATTATTAATAAAAACCGCTCGAAAATGGCAAAACAATTAACTCCGTTTAAAATGGAGACTTATTTTTAATCGAGCTTGTCTTAAAGAAAATCTTATGCCATCTTACATTATTAATAAAAACCGTTCGAAAATGGCAAAACAATTAACTCCGTTTAAAATGGAGACTTATTTTTAATCGAGCTTGTCTTAAAGAAAATCTTATGCCATCTTACATTATTAATAAAAACCGCTCGAAAATGGCAAAACAATTAACTCCGTTTAAAATGGAGACTTATTTTTAATCGAGCTTGTCTTAAAGAAAATCTTATGCCATCTTACATTATTAATAAAACCGCTCGAAAATGGCAAAACAATTAACTCCGTTTAAAATAAAGACTTATTTTTAATCGAGCTTGTCTTAAAGAAAATCTTATGCCATCTTACATTATTAATAAAAACCGCTCGAAAATGGCAAAACAATTAACTCCGTTTAAAATGGAGACTTATTTTTAATCGAGCTTGTCTTAAAGAAAATCTTATGCCATCTTACATTATTAATAAAAACCGTTCGAAAATGGCAAAACAATTAACTCCGTTTAAAATGGAGACTTATTTTTAATCGAGCTTGTCTTAAAGAAAATCTTATGCCATCTTACATTATTAATAAAAACCGCTCGAAAATGGCAAAACAATTAACTCCGTTTAAAATGGAGACTTATTTTTAATCGAGCTTGTCTTAAAGAAAATCTTATGCCATCTTACATTATTAATAAAAACCGCTCGAAAATGGCAAAACAATTAACTCCGTTTAAAATGGAGACTTATTTTTAATCGAGCTTGTCTTAAAGAAAATCTTATGCCATCTTACATTATTAATAAAAACCGCTCGAAAATGGCAAAACAATTAACTCCGTTTAAAATGAAGACTTATTTTTAATCGAGCTTGTCTTAAAGAAAATCTTATGCCATCTTACATTATTAATAAAAACCGCTCGAAAATGGCAAAACAATTAACTCCGTTTAAAATGGAGACTTATTTTTAATCGAGCTTGTCTTAAAGAAAATCTTATGCTATCTTACATTATTAATAAAAACCGCTCGAAAATGGCAAAACAATTAACTCCGTTTAAAATGGAGACTTATTTTTAATCGAGCTTGTCTTAAAATATATATATATATATATATATATATATATATATATATATATATATATATATATATATATATATATATATATATATATATATATATATATATATATATATATATATATATATATATATATATATATATATATATATATATATATATTGATTCGTACCCATTCAAAGTCGAGTGTTGTGTTCAACATACCCCAACAAAAGCGCTTAACAACCACTGTTTTTTGGCGGTGGAAGTGGCGCAGATGGTAAGGTAGTTGGCATGATGCGAGGCGGTGTTGCCGATCCGACAGTCGTGGGTTCGAGTCTGAAGTTGAGACATTTATATTTGCGTTATTTCGTGGTGGATTGTAAGCCATCCAAGTTTCTGATATATGTGGCTCGTAAAAACATATCAACGCTATGTTTCCTTATAATATATATCATACAACATATATCTTCGATAGCTATTAAATTAGCTAGTGACGGAATGTTAGCCGTCCAACTTATATATACTATCGAGCATTGATTCGTACCCATTCAAAGTCGAGTGTTGTGTTCAACATACCCCAACAAAAGCGCTTAACAACCACTGTTTTTTGGCGGTGGAAGTGGCGCAGATGGTAAGGTAGTTGGCATGATGCGAGGCGGTGTTGCCGATCCGACAGTCGTGGGTTCGAGTCTGAAGTTGAGACATTTATATTTGCGTTATTTCGTGGTGGATTGTAAGCCATCCAAGTTTCTGATATATGTGGCTCGTAAAAACATATCAACGCTATGTTTCCTTATAATATATATCATACAACATATATCTTCGATAGCTATTAAATTAGCTAGTGACGGAATGTTAGCCGTCCAACTTATATATACTATCGAGCATTGATTCGTACCCATTCAAAGTCGAGTGTTGTGTTCAACATACCCCAACAAAAGCGCTTAACAACCACTGTTTTTTGGCGGTGGAAGTGGCGCAGATGGTAAGGTAGTTGGCATGATGCGAGGCGGTGTTGCCGATCCGACAGTCGTGGGTTCGAGTCTGAAGTTGAGACATTTATATTTGCGTTATTTCGTGGTGGATTGTAAGCCATCCAAGTTTCTGATATATGTGGCTCGTAAAAACATATCAACGCTATGTTTCCTTATAATATATATCATACAACATATATCTTCGATAGCTATTAAATTAGCTAGTGACGGAATGTTAGCCGTCCAACTTATATATACTATCGAGCATTGATTCGTACCCATTCAAAGTCGAGTGTTGTGTTCAACATACCCCAACAAAAGCGCTTAACAACCACTGTTTTTTGGCGGTGGAAGTGGCGCAGATGGTAAGGTAGTTGGCATGATGCGAGGCGGTGTTGCCGATCCGACAGTCGTGGGTTCGAGTCTGAAGTTGAGACATTTATATTTGCGTTATTTCGTGGTGGATTGTAAGCCATCCAAGTTTCTGATATATGTGGCTCGTAAAAACATATCAACGCTATGTTTCCTTATAATATATATCATACAACATATATCTTCGATAGCTTTTAAATTAGCTAGTGACGGAATGTTAGCCGTCCAACTTATATATACTATCGAGCATTGATTCGTACCCATTCAAAGTCGAGTGTTGTGTTCAACATACCCCAACAAAAGCGCTTAACAACCACTGATTTTTGGCGGTGGAAGTGGCGCAGATGGTAAGGTAGTTGGCATGATGCGAGGCGGTGTTGCCGATCCGACAGTCGTGGGTTCGAGTCTGAAGTTGAGACATTTATATTTGCGTTATTTCGTGGTGGATTGTAAGCCATCCAAGTTTCTGATATATGTGGCTCGTAAAAACATATCAACGCTATGTTTCCTTATAATATATATCATACAACATATATCTTCGATAGCTATTAAATTAGCTAGTGACGGAATGTTAGCCGTCCAACTTATATATACTATCGAGCATTGATTCGTACCCATTCAAAGTCGAGTGTTGTGTTCAACATACCCCAACAAAAGCGCTTAACAACCACTGTTTTTTGGCGGTGGAAGTGGCGCAGATGGTAAGGTAGTTGGCATGATGCGAGGCGGTGTTGCCGATCCGACAGTCGTGGGTTCGAGTCTGAAGTTGAGACATTTATATTTGCGTTATTTCGTGGTGGATTGTAAGCCATCCAAGTTTCTGATATATGTGGCTCGTAAAAACATATCAACGCTATGTTTCCTTATAATATATATCATACAACATATATCTTCGATAGCTATTAAATTAGCTAGTGACGGAATGTTAGCCGTCCAACTTATATATACTATCGAGCATTGATTCGTACCCATTCAAAGTCGAGTGTTGTGTTCAACATACCCCAACAAAAGCGCTTAACAACCACTGTTTTTTGGCGGTGGAAGTGGCGCAGATGGTAAGGTAGTTGGCATGATGCGAGGCGGTGTTGCCGATCCGACAGTCGTGGGTTCGAGTCTGAAGTTGAGACATTTATATTTGCGTTATTTCGTGGTGGATTGTAAGCCATCCAAGTTTCTGATATATGTGGCTCGTAAAAACATATCAACGCTATGTTTCCTTATAATATATATCATACAACATATATCTTCGATAGCTATTAAATTAGCTAGTGACGGAATGTTAGCCGTCCAACTTATATATACTATCGAGCATTGATTCGTACCCATTCAAAGTCGAGTGTTGTGTTCAACATACCCCAACAAAAGCGCTTAACAACCACTGTTTTTTGGCGGTGGAAGTGGCGCAGATGGTAAGGTAGTTGGCATGATGCGAGGCGGTGTTGCCGATCCGACAGTCGTGGGTTCGAGTCTGAAGTTGAGACATTTATATTTGCGTTATTTCGTGGTGGATTGTAAGCCATCCAAGTTTCTGATATATGTGGCTCGTAAAAACATATCAACGCTATGTTTCCTTATAATATATATCATACAACATATATCTTCGATAGCTATTAAATTAGCTAGTGACGGAATGTTAGCCGTCCAACTTATATATACTATCGAGCATTGATTCGTACCCATTCAAAGTCGAGTGTTGTGTTCAACATACCCCAACAAAAGCGCTTAACAACCACTGTTTTTTGGCGGTGGAAGTGGCGCAGATGGTAAGGTAGTTGGCATGATGCGAGGCGGTGTTGCCGATCCGACAGTCGTGGGTTCGAGTCTGAAGTTGAGACATTTATATTTGCGTTATTTCGTGGTGGATTGTAAGCCATCCAAGTTTCTGATATATGTGGCTCGTAAAAACATATCAACGCTATGTTTCCTTATAATATATATCATACAACATATATCTTCGATAGCTATTAAATTAGCTAGTGACGGAATGTTAGCCGTCCAACTTATATATACTATCGAGCATTGATTCGTACCCATTCAAAGTCGAGTGTTGTGTTCAACATACCCCAACAAAAGCGCTTAACAACCACTGTTTTTTGGCGGTGGAAGTGGCGCAGATGGTAAGGTAGTTGGCATGATGCGAGGCGGTGTTGCCGATCCGACAGTCGTGGGTTCGAGTCTGAAGTTGAGACATTTATATTTGCGTTATTTCGTGGTGGATTGTAAGCCATCCAAGTTTCTGATATATGTGGCTCGTAAAAACATATCAACGCTATGTTTCCTTATAATATATATCATACAACATATATCTTCGATAGCTATTAAATTAGCTAGTGACGGAATGTTAGCCGTCCAACTTATATATACTATCGAGCATTGATTCGTACCCATTCAAAGTCGAGTGTTGTGTTCAACATACCCCAAGAAAAGCGCTTAACAACCACTGTTTTTTGGCGGTGGAAGTGGCGCAGATGGTAAGGTAGTTGGCATGATGCGAGGCGGTGTTGCCGATCCGACAGTCGTGGGTTCGAGTCTGAAGTTGAGACATTTATATTTGCGTTATTTCGTGGTGGATTGTAAGCCATCCAAGTTTCTGATATATGTGGCTCGTAAAAACATATCAACGCTATGTTTCCTTATAATATATATCATACAACATATATCTTCGATAGCTATTAAATTAGCTAGTGACGGAATGTTAGCCGTCCAACTTATATATACTATCGAGCATTGATTCGTACCCATTCAAAGTCGAGTGTTGTGTTCAACATACCCCAACAAAAGCGCTTAACAACCACTGTTTTTTGGCGGTGGAAGTGGCGCAGATGGTAAGGTAGTTGGCATGATGCGAGGCGGTGTTGCCGATCCGACAGTCGTGGGTTCGAGTCTGAAGTTGAGACATTTATATTTGCGTTATTTCGTGGTGGATTGTAAGCCATCCAAGTTTCTGATATATGTGGCTCGTAAAAACATATCAACGCTATGTTTCCTTATAATATATATCATACAACATATATCTTCGATAGCTATTAAATTAGCTAGTGACGGAATGTTAGCCGTCCAACTTATATATACTATCGAGCATTGATTCGTACCCATTCAAAGTCGAGTGTTGTGTTCAAAATACCCCAACAAAAGCGCTTAACAACCACTGTTTTTTGGCGGTGGAAGTGGCGCAGATGGTAAGGTAGTTGGCATGATGCGAGGCGGTGTTGCCGATCCGACAGTCGTGGGTTCGAGTCTGAAGTTGAGACATTTATATTTGCGTTATTTCGTGGTGGATTGTAAGCCATCCAAGTTTCTGATATATGTGGCTCGTAAAAACATATCAACGCTATGTTTCCTTATAATATATATCATACAACATATATCTTCGATAGCTATTAAATTAGCTAGTGACGGAATGTTAGCCGTCCAACTTATATATACTATCGAGCATTGATTCGTACCCATTCAAAGTCGAGTGTTGTGTTCAACATACCCCAACAAAAGCGCTTAACAACCACTGTTTTTTGGCGGTGGAAGTGGCGCAGATGGTAAGGTAGTTGGCATGATGCGAGGCGGTGTTGCCGATCCGACAGTCGTGGGTTCGAGTCTGAAGTTGAGACATTTATATTTGCGTTATTTCGTGGTGGATTGTAAGCCATCCAAGTTTCTGATATATGTGGCTCGTAAAAACATATCAACGCTATGTTTCCTTATAATATATATCATACAACATATATCTTCGATAGCTATTAAATTAGCTAGTGACGGAATGTTAGCCGTCCAACTTATATATACTATCGAGCATTGATTCGTACCCATTCAAAGTCGAGTGTTGTGTTCAACATACCCCAACAAAAGCGCTTAACAACCACTGTTTTTTGGCGGTGGAAGTGGCGCAGATGGTAAGGTAGTTGGCATGATGCGAGGCGGTGTTGCCGATCCGACAGTCGTGGGTTCGAGTCTGAAGTTGAGACATTTATATTTGCGTTATTTCGTGGTGGATTGTAAGCCATCCAAGTTTCTGATATATGTGGCTCGTAAAAACATATCAACGCTATGTTTCCTTATAATATATATCATACAACATATATCTTCGATAGCTATTAAATTAGCTAGTGACGGAATGTTAGCCGTCCAACTTATATATACTATCGAGCATTGATTCGTACCCATTCAAAGTCGAGTGTTGTGTTCAACATACCCCAACAAAAGCGCTTAACAACCACTGTTTTTTGGCGGTGGAAGTGGCGCAGATGGTAAGGTAGTTGGCATGATGCGAGGCGGTGTTGCCGATCCGACAGTCGTGGGTTCGAGTCTGAAGTTGAGACATTTATATTTGCGTTATTTCGTGGTGGATTGTAAGCCATCCAAGTTTCTGATATATGTGGCTCGTAAAAACATATCAACGCTATGTTTCCTTATAATATATATATATATATATATATATATATATATATATATATATATATATATATATATATATATATATATATATATATATATATATATATATATATATATATATATATATATATATATATATATATATATATATATATATATATATATATATATATATATATATATATATATAATAGAAGAAACCCCAATTTTTTATGCGCGATATATGGATGATATCTTTCTTCTTGTGAGGTCTGAATGTGAAGTCGTTGCTTTAAAGAATACTTTCGAGAGCAATTCAGTTTTGAAATTTACCTTCGACCTAAATGACAGTAAAAAACAAGTAAATTTTCTCGACACCATCATCACAATAACTGATTCTGGTCCTACTACCAAAGTCTTCATCAAACCAACTAATAATGGAACATGCCTAAATGGTGACAGCGAGTGTCCGGACAGATATAAAAGAAGTGTTATTAATAGTTATCTCCTCAGAGCTTATCGTTTTTCCGAAACCTGGTCAGATTTCCATAAAGAAATAGTTAGAATCAAGCAGTTATTGGTTAACAACAATTATTCTAATAGCTTTGTCGACGGTTTTATTAACAATTTTGTAACCAAAATGAAAACATCTGTGAGTTCGGCTGGGTCTGACGCTGACAAGGGTCGTGATGTACGCCAGGAGTTCCCCGTGTTCTACAAAAATCAAATGAATCTCAATTACAGAATTGATGAAAGTATTATAAAGAAGATAATAAAAAAGGAAGTTTCTGTTATAGACCCCGTCAGGAATAAACTGGGTTTATATATTTATTACAAAAACTTGAAACTTTTCAATTTGGTCATCAAGAATGATAGAACAAGTATCACTGACCCGTTGCAACAAAGTCACGTGGTGTACCATTTCAAATGTTCTAATCCACATTGTAAGGTGGATACATACATTGGTCACACTACCACTACGTTGTCAAGGAGACTCACGATGCATCTCCAGTTTGGGAGTATTCTTAATCATTATGAAAAAGCTAACACGAAAAGAACTTGAAGAAGGTGTTTCGATTTTAACAAGTGAATCCGACTCTTTCCGGCTGAAAATTAAAGAGGCTCTCTATATCTTATTAATGAGACCCGCAATTAATAAACAATTCTGCCAAATGGCGAGTTGTGTTTCTTGGAGCGTGTCTCAAAGATAAATTGATTCCACAGTTTATTCGCAATATATATATATATATATATATATATATATATATATATATATATATATATATATATATATATATATATATATATATATATATATATATATATATATATATATATATATATATATATATATATATATATATATATATATATATATATATATATATATATATATATATATATATATATATATATATATATATATATATATATATATATATATATATATATATATATATTGGTGGCTCAGTTGGTAAGAGCGCTTGCATTTAGGCGAGGCGGTGTTGCCGTAGACACGTGGGTTCGATTCCTAGTAGAGTCTTATATATATATATATATATATATATATATATATATATATATATATATATATATATATATATATATATATATATATATATATATATATATATATATATATATATATATATATATATATATAAAAATACATACATATATATATACACATATATATACATACATATATATATATACACATATATATACATACATATATATAATCAATACATATACATACATAAAAGAAATATATATAAACACATATATATATATACATATACATATACAAAAGAAATATATATAAACATATATACATATATACAAAAGGAATATATATAAACATATATATATATATACATAAACATTCATCAAATCAAATCAAATCAAAGAATCATTTGATTAGGCGCTCCCTATATATAAACATACATATATTCATAAATATACATACATACAAGAAAAGTAATAATAAAAATATCAATATATATATATATACAAAACTGTATATATACATAAAAATAAATAAAGATAAAGATACAAATTGCACAGATACTAAAAAATTTACATAAAAAATACGTAAACACATATGCATATATACAAACAAACATACCTATTTTGTAAAGAAACAAAAATAATAATTACAAAATAGAAAGTTTTTTTTTTAACTTTTGAAACCTTAAGTTTATAAGGCGATGGTTATGGTAGGGTTTTGGTAAGGGGTAAAATAAAAAATGTTGTAGGGTTGGGTTTCGATACGGAGCTATTAAGGATTTTTGAAAAGAATTCTAAGTAAATTCTTGTCAGATGCTGTTGCTTTAATGAATTTGGTATCCTTAAAATTCCAAAGTAAAGCAACTGATTTGACTTAACCTGATGGCATTCTAATTATGGGTATAAAAGTAGTAATTCCAAAAAACTCCAACAGCGTCTATTGAGGATGCTACATCAGGGTCGTCCAGGAATTACAAGAATGAAAATGCTGGCCAGACAGTCGGTGTATTGGCATAGAATCGATAAAGATGTAAAGTATGGTGAAAAGCTGTGATGCATGTCAAAAAACAGGTACAATGGCTATAAAAAACACGTTGTCACAATGGCCTGAACCAACACAGGCCTGGGAAAGAATTCACATTGATTTCGCGGGACCAATGAAGAATTTCATGTTTCTGGTAGACGCATATTCAAAATAACCAGAGATAATACAAATGAGTGCGGCTACTTCAACAACGACAATTTGCGAGCTGAACAGAATGTTTGCTCGGTATGGATTTTCCAATACATTGGTATCAGATAACGGAACACAGTTTACTTCTATGGAATTTGAAAGGTTTTGTCAGTCAAAATTTATCAGTCATATCCGAATACCTCCCTTTCATCCACAAAGTAATGGTCAAGCAGAAAGATTTGTTGATACTTTCAAAAGAACCATACAAAAGCTAAAAGGTGAAGGAATTACCGAGGAATTGGTGCAAATGTTTTATTGTGTTATAGATCTACACCATGCCCATCTAGTCCACATCAAAAATCTCCCGCAGAAGATTTTGTGGGGAGACAAATTAGAACACCACTATCAGACTTACAACTAAGTACTAAAAAAGACGAAAAGTATTCAGAAAAAAAATCTTGCATGAAAAGACAGATTGACAAAAGGAATGAGGCAAGATAAGATGCGATGTACGCTAGAAATTATACATATCCAAACCATTCTAGATGGATACCAGGAAAGATTTTAAAAAGAATTAGAAAAACGGTTTACGAAGTTGAGATTGACAGAAGGATTACAAAAAGGCATACAAATCAATTAAGGCCAAGGAATTTAGATTGGGCACTTAAAGAAATGTTTGAGACATTTGATATGCAAGATAAAAGTGATGGAGAGAAAGCCCCAGTAAGAATTGTGTTCCCAGGAGAGGAAGAGATGTTGAAACCAGACATAAACGCAACCCCTCGGGTTACGGAGAATGAGGATGGAGAGAATAGACAAGGAGACCATGTTCCGAGCCATATGGATAATGAAGTCAATCCGGAGGAGTTGACACACATTGCAACAGGAATAGAACCGGAGGCAAGACCTAAACGTTATTGCAACCCTCCAAAACGGATAGTACTGGACCCCAGTAGAAACCACAATAGTTTAGATTATAATTATTACCATTAATTAGGAATAATAAAAGGTATAACACATACATACATACATACATACATACATACATACATACATACATACATAAAAGATGAAGACTGCTTTCCGGAATTGGTTCGCAGCAGCGGATTGAGACCGGACATTGTCATTTTTTCCAGTTTGGCCAAGACGTTGCTGTTCATCGAACTGACAGTGCCATGGGAAAGCAACATGGAAGCCTCAAATATCTTGAAAGAAGAACGTTACAGAATCTTTGCCCAAGATTTGGAGCGTGCGGGGTATAGAGTCGAGATTTTTCCAGTTGAAGTAGGCGCCAGGGGTTTAGCTGGTCGCTCACTCGTCAAATTGCTTGTGGCTCTTGGAATGTCGGGTCGGAAAAAAACTCAAGCTATCAAGAAAATAGCTGAAAGAGCAGAAACAGCTTCTTTTTGGATATGGATGCAAAGGAATGAAAAAGGAGATAATACATTTAAACAGCCACTTCTGGCTTCCGTACAACAGTGTTAGCTCCTCCTTTGTTTACAAGTTCAGGGACGAAGTCGCGTTATGGCTGCCGGCGAAAGTTTCGGTTGTTTGCAATAGAAGGAAAGTTGCTGGCGTTTAGAAAATAATCGAAACAATGTTTCCTGCCATTATGGTTTGCGGTGTTTCTCGTTTGGTGAAAGTGGTGGCATGACTCGAAGTTCCGGAGGTGAATGTTTCTTTTGGTCTCGGAATCTGACGGTTTGGTGGATACTACAGTTACTACATGCTCAAGTTCCGGCGTTTGAAAGACAGTTTCTCATCTTGTTACAGCGCTTGACGGTTTCAAAATGACTTCTTGGTTCTGGTAGTTTGAAGATTTGCCGGTTATCTGGTTCTGGTCGGAAACGGCATGTGATACACAAATTTCGTCAGGGGGCGGCCGTCTGATCAACGGTCGTGGCCTGCCCTCCCGTGGTAGCGTCAGGAAAAGGGCCGAAACGCTGGGAGGGTCTTCCTCTGAAGACCTCTGACGAACTTGCTCGAAGAAGAGTTTTCACATACATACATACATACATACATACATACATACATACATACATACATACATACATACATACATACATACATACATACATACATACCTCTCATTTTTAGCGTTTCGGCCCTTAAACTTCTTGACGCTTTTAAGAGAGAGGTGGGCCCACGTCCGTTGATCAGGCGGACGCCCTTCGGCGAGAAAAATTTCCAAATTCTTAACTTGAAACACGAAAATTCAGAGTTCAGCAGAAAACTGTTCGAAACAAAACTTGAAATCGCCGGAACGATTATCGCCCAATGTAAACAAGGCTAAACCATGGTTTGAAAAACCAAGAGCTTTCAGCAGTTTTAACATTGAGCTGCTAACCAACCCTCGAACGCCAACCTCGACTGCAAAAATTTCAGTCCTGAACCCTTTGGCATTCAAATCACATGCTAAATCCCTATATCTCTCCTCTTTGAAAATATTGCTAGATTCCATGTTACTTTCCCATGGCACAGAGAGTTCAATCAGGAACATTGTCTTGGCCAAGTCAGAATATACAATTATATCCGGCTTTAAGCCGCTAGATCTCACGGCTTCTGGAAATTTTCTTTCGCCATCCAAATCAGCCGAAACCGACCAATCGTCGGCAGCACCCATCACACATTCAAAGTCTCTTGTAGATCTGAACCTGTGGAACTTCAGATTGCCTTCTCTCAAAAAGTAGATTTTCCTTTTCTGCTGTATTCCTCTTGTCTTTGCTTTCTTACACGCTTCTTTGACGAAGTCAAGCAATTTTCGGAGTACTTGGTTATGACGCCAAGTGTACCTCCCGTGTGAAAGTGAAAACGAACAACAGGAAAGAACGTGAATGAGAGTCTCCGATTGCCCGCATAACATGCACGAATCATCGTCTTTCAACTTCCATCTTCGAAGATTGCTGGATGACGGCAGTTGATCATAAACAGATCTAATCAAAAAAGACAAACGTAGTGGCGTGTATTGCCAAATGTCTTTCCAAGAAAGTGAACGCTGAACAGCATTTTCCCATGTCGTCCAGTCTCCTTGTTGAGATAACTGAACAAACTTAATCATTCTCTGGGACTCGATAGTTTTCTTTCTTTCCTGAATGACCAGACTTGTTCGTTCACTGGTGCTGGCTTTTGACCACCAAATTCGATGGGTTGACCCGAGACCCCGTTTGTCCTGTTGAACTGCCCCAACTCTTTCTGTCCAACGTAAAGAGGCTTCAGCTTCTGCGATCTCCTTTCTGGCTACCCATTTCTTTCCGGACTTTACAAGAGGTCCCATCTCCACAATTCTTTGATCCGAAGAGTTATCCAGCATTAGTTGCGTACGGATCTTGTTTATCTTAAACTCCTCAACCAAAGACTTCAGTGGCAATCTCAGTTTGGCAGTCTTGCTGTACAAAGCTACCGAAGAAAATCCCGGAGGCAGACCCAACCATTGGCTTTTCAAACCGAGAAAAAACTCGAGCCATCAAGGAGATCTCCCAGACAGCTGAAGCTGCATCTTTTTGGATTTTCGCTAATAGAAAAAAGAAAGCGCTACAAGATGCACACGAAATGGTTTAGCCTTGTTTACATTGGGCGATAATCGTTCCGGCGATTTCAAGTTTTGTTTCGAACAGTTTTCTGCTGAACTCTGAATTTTCGTGTTTCAAGTTAAGAATTTGGAAATTTTTCTCGCCGAAGGGCGTCCGCCTGATCAACGGACGTGGGCCCACCTCTCTCTTAAAAGCGTCAAGAAGTTTAAGGGCCGAAACGCTAAAAATGAGAGGTTCTTCTTCTGAAGACCTTCGGCGACGAAAGCTCGCAAAGAGTTAAAACACATTTATGAGGCATTAAGCCATTTGGCAACCGGGAAAGACCGGTGACAACTGGGAAAGACCGTTGGCAACTGGGAAAGACCGTTGACACTTGGAAAGACAAGTGACCTCTCGGAAAGACGAGAACTTCACGGGTATCAGGCCTGGCTTAGCCGAAGTACCATCCGTTCAAATGCCGCTTCATCTTATACTACGAAATGCCCCCAGAGTTCCAACCGAAAGGAGGGGGAGAATGATGAACTCACATCCGGACCTTTGGACAACGACCCTGCTTCTTCAACGGACCCTAATGGGGGTATGCTTCACGAGTGTGTTTGCGGTAGGAGTTTCAAGACGATCCGTGGAATGAAAGTCCACAGAACGAAAATGGGCTGCTTAACCGAATTCCGTCAACGTCCTGCATCAGATAATGCAGGTAAAACGTCGAACATTGCCGGGCCGGAGGCCAACCACAGCCCCGACGCAGTTCAAGATGTGAATCCGGAAGTAGAAATCAGTCAACCTAGGCCAAGAATTGATTTTCCTGCAGCAGGAGATACAATTGCATGGAAAAAGTTGGACGAAACACTCTCAAAACTTCTCAAAACACGTTCAAGAAATTCATCAAATTTCAGTATGAAAGACTTCACTGATGTTATTTACGAAAAAAGCATTGAATTGTTTGGTGTGAAACAAAAACGTCAGGTTCGAAACAATGAAGGCATGATTTCTAGACGACAAAGAGAAATCAATCAGCTGAAGAGAGAAAAGAAACTGTTACGAAAGCGGTGGAAAAGAGCCCAGGAAAATGAAAAAGCTGGTCTCGCAGAGCTGCGGCAGAGTTTGGGGCGTCGTTTGTCTGCCCTAATGAAGGCCGAGCGTTTTCGGATAAAGAAAAGAGATCAGAGAAATGCCAGGTTTCAGTTCATCAAAGACCCATTCAAATATGGAAGAAATTTACTGGACCCACCCATGTCAGGAACGCTTCAAGCAGACAAAGCAACGCTCGATGAATATTTTCGGTCCGCATTCCGTGACCCGCGTGGAGATCAGCAGTTAGAAGAAAGAACCGATCTTCCAGAAATCCCACTTCCAAACTTTTCTTTCAGAGAAGGCATGATTTCGTTACTCGAAGTTACTCAATTTCTCTACAGAACAAGAAACAGATCTGCTCCTGGACCAAATGGGGTGCCATATCTCGTCTACAAAAAATGCCCAGAAGTATTGAGATTATTGCATTCTCTACTCGTGGGCTCTTGGGAAAAAAGAAGAATTGAAAGCGAATGGCAAAGAGCAGAAGGTATCTTTATTCCGAAAGAAAAAGACTCGAAGGAAATACATCAGTTTCGCCCAATTTCATTGTTAAACGTCGAGGGAAAGATATTTTTTGCTGTCCTTGCTCGGAGACTGACAAGCTATGTAATTCAAAACAATTACATCGACAGGTCTGTTCAGAAGGGAGGAGTGCCAGGAGTACCAGGATGCATCGAACATTCGTCAGTGATCTGGGAAGCATTGAAAAGAGCTAAAGAAAATCGTCTCAGCTTGCACATTGTCTGGTTAGACTTTGCCAATGCTTATGGAGCCGTTCGTCACCAAATGTTGTGGAGAACTCTCAGATCGCATCATGTTCCAAATTTTGTGATAGAAATGTTGCAACAGTATTTCGGACATTTCAAATTGAGGTTGTCTACGTCCTCCTGTTCAACAGAATGGTTCCAGTTAGAGGTTGGCATAGCAATGGGCTGCTCAATTTCACCCATTCTCTTTGTATTAGCGATGCAGCTGCTTCTGAATGCAGTGGGTTCTCGCGTGGAAGAAGCTTACGTTGGCAAAGGTATCTTGATGCCATCGGTGAAGGCCTTCATGGATGATACAACTTTGGTTCTAAACAAATGTATCTCAATGCGACGAGCTCTTGATGCATTCAGCGGGCTGCTATCATGGTGCGGCATGAGTTTCAAGGCAACCAAGTCAAGAAGCTTATCTCTGCGACGAGGCAAGATCGACGACAACGTGACGTTTTCAGTTGCTGGCAACAGGATCCCAACATTGAGAGAAGAACCGGTTAAGAGCCTGGGAAGGTGGTATGACGATTCGCTTAACGACACTGGACGGTGTTCTGAGGTTCTTCGATCGGCATTTGAAGATATGAAGAAAATTGATGCGGCCCCACTCCAGAGCAGGTTCAAATTGTGGTTGCTTCAGTTTGTTCTATTACCGAGATTGCTTTGGCCTCTATCAATGTATGAGATGAGCTTACCATTGGTAGAAAAGCTAGAAAGGAGGATGAATAAATTTACAAGGAAATGGTTGGGTCTGCCTCCGGGATTTTCTTCGGTAGCTTTGTACAGCAAGACTGCCAAACTGAGGTTGCCACTGAAGTCTTTGGTTGAGGAGTTTAAGATAAACAAGATCCGTACGCAACTAATGCTGGATAACTCTTCGGATCAAAGAATTGTGGAGATGGGACCTCTTGTAAAGTCCGGAAAGAAATGGGTAGCCAGAAAGGAGATCGCAGAAGCTGAAGCCTCTTTACGTTGGACAGAAAGAGTTGGGGCAGTTCAACAGGACAAACGGGGTCTCGGGTCAACCCATCGAATTTGGTGGTCAAAAGCCAGCACCAGTGAACGAACAAGTCTGGTCATTCAGGAAAGAAAGAAAACTATCGAGTCCCAGAGAATGATTAAGTTTGTTCAGTTATCTCAACAAGGAGACTGGACGACATGGGAAAATGCTGTTCAGCGTTCACTTTCTTGGAAAGACATTTGGCAATACACACCACTACGTTTGTCTTTTTTGATTAGATCTGTTTATGATCAACTGCCGTCATCCAGCAATCTTCGAAGATGGAAGTTGAAAGACGATGATTCGTGCATGTTATGCGGGCAATCGGAGACTCTCATTCACGTTCTTTCCTGTTGTTCGTTTTCACTTTCACACGGGAGGTACACTTGGCGTCATAACCAAGTACTCCGAAAATTGCTTGACTTCGTCAAAGAAGCGTGTAAGAAAGCAAAGACAAGAGGAATACAGCAGAAAAGGAAAATCTACTTTTTGAGAGAAGGCAATCTGAAGTTCCACAGGTTCAGATCTACAAGAGACTTTGAATGTGTGATGGGTGCTGCCGACGATTGGTCGGTTTCGGCTGATTTGGATGGCGAAAGAAAATTTCCAGAAGCCGTGAGATCTAGCGGCTTAAAGCCGGATATAATTGTATATTCTGACTTGGCCAAGACAATGTTCCTGATTGAACTCTCTGTGCCATGGGAAAGTAACATGGAATCTAGCAATATTTTCAAAGAGGAGAGATATAGGGATTTAGCATGTGATTTGAATGCCAAAGGGTTCAGGACTGAAATTTTTGCAGTCGAGGTTGGCGTTCGAGGGTTGGTTAGCAGCTCAATGTTAAAACTGCTGAAAGCTCTTGGTTTTTCAAACCGAGAAAAAACTCGAGCCATCAAGGAGATCTCCCAGACAGCTGAAGCTGCATCTTTTTGGATTTTCGCTAATAGAAAAAAGAAAGCGCTACAAGATGCACACGAAATGGTTTAGCCTTGTTTACATTGGGCGATAATCGTTCCGGCGATTTCAAGTTTTGTTTCGAACAGTTTTCTGCTGAACTCTGAATTTTCGTGTTTCAAGTTAAGAATTTGGAAATTTTTCTCGCCGAAGGGCGTCCGCCTGATCAACGGACGTGGGCCCACCTCTCTCTTAAAAGCGTCAAGAAGTTTAAGGGCCGAAACGCTAAAAATGAGAGGTTCTTCTTCTGAAGACCTTCGGCGACGAAAGCTCGCAAAGAGTTAAAACACACACATACATACATACATACATACATACATACATACATACATACATACATACATACATACATATATAAATACAATAAATATGGCGCTGGTGGCAGAGCGGTAGAGCGCTCGCCTGTTGATCGTTAGGTAGGCAGTTCAAGCCTCACCTGCGTCACCAGCGTAACTCCCTTAGGCAAGGAGTTCACTCGCATTGCTTTCTCATGTCTATGAAAATAGCGTGTTCTTCGAAGTTTCCGATCCAAAGTAACCTTCGTAAGCGCCTCTGACTTATCTGGCGCTATATAAATTTATCATTATTATAATAAATATGGCTATGAAGACCATACTCCCAACAAGATTATTACACTGTCTGTTTAATTTAACATTATTTTTAGGCAATAAACACCATCGTATGAAATCACTAGCAGATCCAGAAAGTTTGAGTAGGGGGGGCGAATTTTTATGTATATATATGACTATTACTCTAAAAAGTAATATATTACTATTACAGTTACTTGGTTAAAAAATGTAATATATTGCTATTACAAGTTACTTTTTTAAATTTGTAATATATTACTATTACAAGTTACTGACAAAATGTAATACTATTACACAGCTATTACTTATTACTTTACTTCATGGCGCTAAGTGCTCGAAGCCTTATTGAATAGTTTGCACAGGTTCAGAAACTATATAATCAAGGCTGGAACAAATATAAAATATAAATAAGAAACTACAACACAAAAATAAATTTTATTTCAGTGCAAAAGTCTAAAAATAGCTATTAAAAACACAATGTTAATCATATTCCATTATTATCGCAAAGTAGGATAATAACTATCCAACAGAAGACGATTGCGATTGTGTGTAAGAATCTGGCTACCAAGGCTAAACAAACGTTTTACAGGAGCACTAGATGGCATACCAGTATTATACAAGCGGAAAAACAATGATTTCTCTTTGGAAGCTTCATCTTTTAACCACCGCAGACGAAATTGGGGATGTGTCAAACTTGATAAGATCATCTCTGGTAAGTAGCTTGCCAACACCGGTCAAAAGAGCATCTACCAGAGAAGATGCCAATTTCAAATTTTCACGTTTTTTAGCAGCGGCTCTTTTATGTTTACAAATTTTACCAAAAGCTAAAGTGTTGCAAAGATTAAGATTTATCTCGGGAGACTTACAAACAATATTACAAATCGTGTTTACTGCGTGATAGTAAGAGCTCCAACTTGTATTATTTGAAACGATAAGAGCATTTCAAAAGCTACCTCTGCACCCTTAATAGCAACTAAATTTATTGTATGTGCACCGCATCTCTTGTGTGGTAGCAGCATATATGCTTGGTCAAATAAAGTATCTTCTTCCAAAATTAGACCTACTTTAATGAAAGCAACATCATTTTCTTCCTGGGTCAGCTGATTGTTATTGTATAATAATTTGATGTGAGATTTCCATCACTAAATTTGTTAAACGCTGTTACAAAATTTATCCATTGTCAGTTACTGTCATAACAATTTTTCACGTTTTGCAAACTTTGCGTTACACCATAAGTGCTTCAGCTAACACATCGTAGGTATGAGGTCCCATTAGGCGACAACAAGTAAGCGCCGCAGATTTTCTGGATAGCGGTGCTGGGTCAATCCAGTGGCTCGTAACTCCCAAGTAGCTGCGATTGCGGTAAAGGAAGACAAAGACAGCTTAGCTAAACGGGTTTATAGTTTGCATAGATGTCTAACATAAAGCTAAACTCGACAACGAAATGTCAAATGATTTTTCTTAAATATGTAACGAACAAGTAAATTAAAAACGAATTTTTAAAACCAATGCTCTTATATGTAATTAAAACACAAATTTTGCAATCAATTTTTTCTTATATTACTCTTTTATTTTATATTAAAGTCGAAATATCTTAATTATATCGAAATATCGAAATTAATTAAAATTAACTAAATTAATTGACTTATTGTAAAACTAATAATTGAATATTGCATTGTCTTCTATTTTGAGCATGTATGCAAAATTTGAAAAAAATCTATCATCAGGAAGTGACTCAAAAATTGATTGCAAGATTTGAAACAGACAGAGAAACAGACAGACAGAGAAACAGACAGACGACGACGAGTTAATAAAAGCATTGGTAAAAAAATAACGTAAATTTCGTTACAATTACTCAAAAAAAGTAATATATTACTATTACATATTACTTTAAAATAAAAGTAATCGTTACTATTACAAGTTACTGAAAAAAGTAATACTATTACAGTAACGCGTTACTTGTAACGCGTTACTCCCCAACACTGCATATATATATATATATATATATATATATATATATATATATATATATATATATATATATATATATATATATATATATATATATATATATATATATATATATATATATATATATATATATATATATATATATATTAATGTAAAATCACTGGTTTGATGATCAACTTCCTATTGATAAACCTTAACAGATTCAAAACATTTATTAGGGACATTAATTAATTATTAGGGATTTCACGGGTAGTACTTTTTGGAGTCTTCGGGTTCGGGTTTGTGAAACTAGAGTTTTCGGGTTCGGGTTTGTGAAACTAGAGTTTTCGGGTTCGGGTTTGTAAAACTCGAGTTTTCGCGTTCGGGTTCGGGTTTGTGAAACTCAGGTTTTCGGGTTCGGGTTTGTAGTTTTCCAAACACCGGGTTCGGGTTCGGGTTCGGGTGCTGGCTTATGATTTCAGATTCCTGGATTGATTTTAAATTTACCTTGTGTATATACATATGCAAACGAGAGCGATCAATTCATCCAAGTCCAATGGACATTACACGTATTGAATAAACTCTAACAAGTTATTTTTTTAGCTTTCCAAATAATGTGATTTCTTTGGCCGAAGGAGGCTTAATTATTTTAGTTCGTTCGTGGCTCGGTCCTGCCAGATAATCAGGCGGATTAGTGGTCTAGCTTACACACTCACCAATAAAATGACCTATTTGTGTTATTTGTTACGCAAAGGTGATAATATAAAACTTGCATGGCTTGCGATTAGTATAATACGTTACCTCTTAAATTATTGTAATTTAATCATTTTTTTCGCGGCTCGGTCCGGTCGGGTAATCAGGCGGATTAGTGTCCTAGCTTACACATTTGCCAATAAAATGACTGTGACGCATAGATCATTTATAGACTTTGCCAGTTAAAGTTTAAGATTATGCAAGATTATCTTTATAACAAATGGTCTTTGTTATATCAGAAAAACTTTGAGTATATGAATGAATAAATATATATATATATATATATATAACTGAAGTAAAAAGTTTAGAGTCATGGCTATCCGCGATTTCTTCGACCGAAGGAGGCTTAATTATTTTAGTTCGTTCGCGGTTCGGTCCGGCCTGATAATCAAACGGATAATCACTAATAAAATGACGTATTTGTGTTATTTGTTACACAAAGGTGATAATACAAAACTTCTACGCTCGCGATTAGTATAATATGTTACGTCAACAAAACTTGTAATTTATTAATCTCTAAGACACAGCCTTTATAAAGATTTATTTGTTCACAACTCCGAGTTCGGGTATTAGGCTTATAAATTTTCGGGTTCGGGTTCGAGTTCGGGTATCAAGTTTTCTCATTTTCGGGTTCGTGTTCGGGTATCAAGTTTTCACATTTTCGGGTTCGGGCATCAAATTTTCACACTTTCGGGTTTGGCGTGATATTTTCCTCAAGGCACGCTCCATTGAAAATAATGGCCCATTTTGCGTTTATCAGTTTTCGCGACAAAGCCTAAATAAATCGTAACTTAGAAGACGAAAGACGATTTTTGATGTCAGTCATTTTATTATTAACTGGACATGGGCTGACTGCAGTTTCGGAAAACTTTTTTCCATCCTCAGAGCCCGAAAATAAAGTAACTGTTTAACAAAATAAAATGAACGTACCACGTACTATAAATGCAAAAAACAGAACAAAAATCAAAACGTCGAAGGGCACAACTGAAATGTAAACAACATAGGTAACATGAATGGAAGCAGGTGTAGTTAGTAAGTATGTTGCTATGATAGGGCGAAAGTTGTTATTAAAAGGTGAAATGAGAAATTATTGAAAATATTTAGTAATATATGGTAGAATGAGGTTTGTAACTATAAATGAAATATAACTATTGTTACACGGTATAGGAAAGGAATGAAGAATCAATCTCTATCGGTATCTTTTTTTCTCGTTTTCGACGAGAAGTAATATTAGGATTATTAATGATATCAGGAAAGATGTGTTTATTAGGCGAACTTGCGTTATTAAAGGCTGGTGAGGAATCGTGGGACGGTTGAGTGGTGACGTATTGTTGCGGTTGAGTGGTGACGTATTGTTGCGGTTGAGTGTCGCTGTGATGGGCAATTAAATCGGAGTCGTTAACGTTTTTGGAGGGGGAGCGATCGTGTTGAAGGTTATCTTTAGAGCAATCTTTGGTTGAAGAAAGGTCGACAATAGAGTGGCATAGATTATCAGGCGCCAGGGTATTATGACAAATCATAGTATTTTCAGAAGAGCTGTTGCAGGCGGCGATCTGTTGATCTGAAGGGTTGTTTTGCAGACTGATGGCGTGATCGAACAGTTGCAAGGTCTGATCGGAATGGTCGTCTTGAATATTCATACTGGGTTGATTTCGTAATATATATAGTGCTTCAAGGATCTTTAGCCGAGTCGGATCATCTGAGGAAATGAGCACGCGAGTGTTGGGGTCGGTGATGGTCTTCGTGAGCGCGACTCCATGATTGGTAAGGAAATGAGTCTGAATGTTGCCGCCCTGTATGTGCATGGTTAGCCGCCTAGATAAGGTCGTTCTGGTGTGACCAATGTATGTTGCGACCTCTTCGTCTTCGAAAGGGCAGCGAAACTCATACACAACGTGCCTTTTTTGTACTGTTCGGGGCAGAATCCGTCACCATTGAATATACAATGGAGTTTGCGTACAAGAATATATATATATATATATATATATATATATATATATATATATATATATATATATATATATATATATATATATATATATATATATATATATATATATATATATATATATATATATATATATATATATATATATATATATATATATATATATATATATATATATATATATATATATATATATATATATATATATATATGACGATTTCGCCATACAACTTAAAAATGTCATCACAGCCAAACTCAATATATTTCTTCCCCTCAAGTTAACTCGCAAGCGAGCAAGTAAACCGATCGTTAAATGGCTTTCTCCTGCCCCAATATCAGCAAAGAGAGAGAGACCTCATCTTGAACGAATCTGGCTTTGGACTCATGACGAGTCTGATCGTTCAACTTATCGTACCTCCTGTCGGCTCACCAACCTCATCAACAGCTTTCGTCAAGAATATTGCCGTCGAGAGATCGAATCCTGTATTAATCCAAAGCAGTGTTGGTCAAAAATCAAGAAACTTCTTCACTCGACTGATCCCAATAGTTCTGTGATTGATTTTGACACCAGACAATGTGATGACTTTTCTAAATATTTTGTAAACAAAATTACTGACTTAAGAAAATCAATAAGTCATCTATATTCACTTCTCTACCTCCTGGTCCTACTAGCAACCAGTATTTATCTTCTTTACCAGCCGTCACTTCTTCTGAAGTCGCAAAACTCCTCTCTTCTCTTCCCGACTAATCATCCGACTTGGATTACATTCCAGCATCAATAATCAAATTGTTCTCATCAGTTTTTTCAGAGCTCATTGCCAGGCTTGCCAATCTGTCATTCACTGAGAGTGTCTTTCCAGCATCTTTCAAACAAGCACAATAACACCCATACTAAAAAAACCTACTCTAGACAATTTTGATTTTTCCAACTACCGACCAATATCTAATCTCAACCACATCTCTAAAATACTTGAACGCTTATTCCTCTCTCATTGTAATGTATCTGAGGAAATTCTTGTCTCTTTTAATATAACACAGCGAAAGCGCAAAAATTGATTTCCAATAGTATAAATTTTATATTCTTTTGATTTGATAGGTAGAGTGTTTTTTCGTTTTTTCTTTTGTTAGTGTGCTAATTCTTTGACAATTTCGGTTCTTTCTGTTTGTTTACTTTTCTCGTTTTACTTTTGACCCTGAGGATGGCTGACATAGCTGAAACGGTCCGTCGGTCTGACAATAAAAGTTTAACGGAATAGTTTTTGGCTAATTGTAGTCTCGAACAGAGAGTTTTGTGCCGAAAGGTCGAGAATTTGGCTCGAAAAGTTGTTTCTGCCAAATGGCGAGTTGTGTTTCTTGGAGCGTGTCTCAAAGATAAATTGATTCCACAGTTTATTCGCAACAATTATATATATATATATATGTATGAATGAATGGGTATATGTATATTTATATATATATATATATATATATATTTATATATATATATATATATTTATATATATATATATATAATTGTTATTGGTCTTTTTCCTATTAGGGGTCATAAAAGAAGTAAGTTGTTTTTGGGAGAGAAATTTTAATTATCAAAAGATTTGTCAGAACCGTGCGAAATTCTACAAAGTGAGATAATTCAGTTTTGAGTCAAGTAAAAGATTATATTCAACGAAGAATAATAAAGTTAAAATAAATTCGAGAAATATTGTGTTATAAATAACTTCGACTTTAACGTTACGAATCGCTAGAAAGCATATTCCTCTACGTTTACATTGGTGACCTCGACGTATTTATGCAATTTCATCCGTAAATATATTTTCTGAAGTTGTTTGATCACAAGTGACCGAATTTTTTTTTCTTTCTTTTGTGAAAGATGTCTGACGAGAAATTCATTGCGACGGGACAGGCTCTAGGCTATTCTGGAGTGGATTTAAGGAGTTACGTCAAAGAGTTAAAGGATGAATAAAGGGTTGAGAGAATGGAGGAACGGGAAGAAAAAAAGGCTCAGCAGGAGCGGGAAGAAAAAAAGGCTCAGCAGGAGCGGGAAGATAAAATAGCGCAACAAGAACGTGAAGATAAAATAGCGCAACAAGAACGTGAAGATAAAATAGCTCAACAAGAACGTGAACGTGAAGATAAAATAGCTCACAAGAACGTGAACGTGAAGATAAAATAGCTCAACGTCAACATGAATTAGAATTGAAGAAGCTGGAATTGGAAGCCCTAACAAAAAAAGAGCCAAAGCCGACGGTAGAGGTAACAAAGATTCCATATCCAAAGTTCTTGGAAGGTGACGACGTGGACGCGTTTCTGCTCCGTTTTGAGGCATTGGCCAAGGCAAATGATCATCCTAAAAAGGGTTGGGGATGTTGGATTACAACGATTTATTGTCTTTTATGTTAATTAGTTCTTTGCTCCTTCTTCCGATGTTTTGATTGTTCGACGCCATTGCCTGCTCTGTGCTCGTAACATTATATTCGATTAAGTTTGATAATAATAAACTTCGCAATTTGTTTTTCATAATCTAACAGGTTATGGGCCCAGTATACGTGTAAATTGCGATAAAGATAGTCGTTAAGTCAGATTTCTAAGGTATTCGTCATCGCTCATCCGGGTATTTTTTTTTTCGAGCGTAAGTTAAACTGAATTTAACAATGACTGAAAGTACAGCTTCGAGAATTACGAAACTAAATAATCATAATTATCAAACTTGGAAGTTTAAGATCGAACTTTTGTTGACTAAAGAAGATTTGTGGGATACCATTAGTGAAGACTCGCCGAATCCCACAAACACCGCATGGCAATTGAAGGACCGTAAAGCTAGAGCCACGATCGGTTTACTTGTAGAAGACAATCAGCTGAATCTCATCCGGAAGTTAACAACTGCTAAAGAAACGTGGGATGCTCTAAAGAAATATCATGAAAAGTCTACATTATCGAATAAAGTTAATTTGTTAAAGAAACTTTGTGGGTTAAAGTTGACAGAAACTGGAAATATGGAGCAACATCTGGCAAAAATGGAAGATTTGATCGACCAGTTGTCATCACTCGGTGAATCATTTGCTGAACATTTAACTGTTGCATTATTTCTAAGTAGTTTGCCTGATAGTTATGGAACATTAATCACTGCCCTTGAAACTCGACCTGAGGAAGACCTGACTCAAGAGCTTGTCAAGAATAAACTCTTAGAAGAATATAAGAGACGAACAGAAATGACTACCTCAGTAACAGAACATCAGGAACAACAGGCGATGAATGTACATGCTACTCGTGAGAACCAACCAAACGTATCAACAGGAAGATCAACCTTGACATGTTTCTTTTGTAAAAAGCCAAATCACATCAAAAAAGACTGTAGAAAATATATAGAATGGAAGAAGAAGCACCCTGAACATAAAGTAAAAGCTGTGAAACATTTTACTCAAGTTAATGATAAAAGAAATTTCCAACAAGGTTATGATGTTTGTTCAATAGCACGTACAGCTAATATCATCAATTCGTGGTATATAGATTCAGGTGCTACATCACACATGTGTGGAGATAGAAATTTCTTTGCAGCTTTGGACAAAAGGCTGAAGGTTGAAGTGGTTCAGGCTGATGGGGGTAAATTAACATCATCTGGTATTGGTTATGGGTACTTACAGAATTTTAGTCCTGATGGAAATCTCGGTTTGAAAATAAAGTTATTAGATGTGTTGTTTGTTCCAGAATTAAAAGGAAATTTGATATCTGTAAAGAAGCTAACCAGTTTTGGATTTGAAGTACATTTCAAAGGAAACACATGTCATGTAATAAGAGATGGTGAAATTATGTTACATGCAGTTGAAGAAAAAGGCCTCTATGAATTCATCACAACCCAAAAGACATTCAGAGTTACTAGCAATAACATGCCTACAGAATGCATACATCTCTGGCACAACAGGTTGGGTCATAGAGATACTAATGCCATCAAGACTCTTGCTCATGATTCTGCAGTGAATTTCCATATAAAACCTTGTGAAATTTCAGAAATTTGTGAAACTTGTATCAAAGCAAAAATGAGTAGAAAGCCTATTCCAAAGAAATCTGAATCCAAAACAGATGATGTGCTTGACTTGATACACACTGATGTCTGTGGACCAATGTCTACCTCAACACCCAGTGGCAACAGATACTTCATGACTATGATTGACGACTACAGTAGATACACAGAAGTTTATTTGTTGAAATACAAATCTGAAGTGTCATCAAAAATTAAAGAATATGTCAAGTATGTTCAAACAAAATTCAGAAAAACTCCAAAGATAATCAGATCAGACAGAGGAGGTGAATACACAGGAGATGAACTAAAGATGTTTTTAAAGAATGAAGGCATTCAGACTCAACTGACAAATCCCTACACACCTCAACAGAATGGTTGTGCTGAAAGGAAAAATCGATACTTAATCAAAATGGTGAGAAGCATGCTGATTGATTCTGGTTTACCTGACAGATATTGGGGAGAAGCAGTAACTACAGCCAACCACGTGCAAAACAGGCTCCCAGTGACAGGACGTGAAGAAACACCCTACCAGATGTGGAATGAAAAGAAACCCGATTTGAGTTACATCAGAAAGTTTGGTTGCAAAGCTTATGTTTCAATTCCTGCAAATAAAAGACAAAAGTTAAGTGATAAAGCAAGAAAGTTAATTTTTGTTGGCTACGAGGAAGGGACAAAAGGTTACCGTTTGCTTGATTCAGAAACAGACAAAATCACCATCAGTAAAGATGTCATTTTCATTGAAGGAGAACCCCATTCAAATCAAACCAGAACTGAACAGAGACTTAATTCTGATCTTGCTAGTGAAGAAAATTTTGTTGAATTATCACTTGAAGATGATTTTGTGGATCATGATAAAGCAACGATTCAATGTAATGAAATCGAATTGAATAAAGACAATACAGCTATTCAGTTAACACCAAAACAGCAAGTAGAACTCAGAAGATCTCAACGACCTAACAAAGGGAAACCACCAAAGAGGTTTGAGGTTATCAACAAAGTGACAGTTAACCCGATTGTACCCAGAACCTATGAAGAAGCTATATCATGTACAGAAGCTCAACAGTGGATTGCAGCAATGAAAGAAGAACTCAGATGTTTAGAATTGAATAAAACCTGGATTTTGACAGATTTACCCGAGAATAAAACAGCCATCGGAAGTAAATGGGTATACAAAATAAAAACTGATGAAAATGAAAATGTCGTCAAATATAAAGCTCGTTTAGTTGCTCAAGGTTATTCTCAGAAATATGGTGATAGTTTCGATGAAGTTTTTGCACCGGTTGCTAGGACAACTACACTTCGAGTATTATTAACTATAGCTGGTCAAAAGAAAATGATTGTTAAGCATTATGATGTACAATCAGCTTACCTTAATGCCAATCTTTCTCATGAAGTTTACATGAAGCAACCTGCACCTTTCGGTAACAACGATCTGGTATGCAAACTTTCAAAGAATTTGTACGGACTGAAACAAGGAGCCAATGAATGGAACAAGAAACTTCATGAAATTCTCAGTAATCAGAGTTACAACAAAAGCGAGAATGATCCATGTCTATATTTTAAAAGAGATAACAAAAAGTTAATATACTTATCCATTCACGTTGATGATCTTATTGTGGCGACAACTGATTTATCAATGATTGAAGAATTTGAACACCAAATGAATAAAGTTCTTGTTTTAAAAGATCTTGGAAATCTAAAGTATTATCTTGGAATTCAATTTCAAAGAGACCAAGATGGCATATTTTTGTTAAACCAGCAAAAATATATTGATAGTAAATTACAAGAATTCAATTTGACCGATAGCCGACCATCAAGCATACCGATTGATACTGGATATCAAAAGAGACAAGAACCACAAGAGTGTTTTGAGAATAAAGAAGTTTATAGAAGTGCCATAGGATCTCTACTGTATTTGTCGACAAACACCAGACCAGATATTGCAGTAGGAACTTCAATTCTTGCAAGACATGTTAGTGATCCAAAGAAATCTGATTGGACTGAAGTTAAAAGAATCTTTAGATATCTGAATGACACCAAACAGAAACAATTGAAATTAGGTTCTTTGAGTGAACAACATGCCACACAACTAATAGGTTATGCAGATGCTGACTGGGGAGGTGATCTGAATGACAGAAAATCTAACACAGGATTTTGTTTCAAGTACTTAGGTTCACCAATTTCATGGGTGAGTAGAAAACAGACTATGGTTACTCTCTCATCTACTGAAGCTGAATACATAGCCCTAGTTGAAGCAGTTCAGGAAGCTCTATGGATACTGAGGATACTTAAAGATCTTGACCAAGAACTAAAGAAGCCTGTTATTATATATGAAGACAACCAGAGTTGTATTAGAATACTGCAGAATGACAGGTGTTCTCAGAGGACGAAGCACATTGACACCAAGTATCACTTCATCCGTAACTTATACAGATCTGGTGAAATTGATGTTAGATACTGTCCGAGCGAGAAGATGATAGCTGACTTGTTAACTAAACCATTAGGACCAATCAAGATTAAACAGTTAGCTCAAGACATTGGACTGTTTTAACATTGACAGCGAATAAATCGTTGAGGGGGGGTGTTGGATTACAACGATTTATTGTCTTTTATGTTAATTAGTTCTTTGCTCCTTCTTCCGATGTTTTGATTGTTCGACGCCATTGCCTGCTCTGTGCTCGTAACATTATATTCGATTAAGTTTGATAATAATAAACTTCGCAATTTGTTTTTCATAATCTAACAGGGGAATGCTTCTGGGTTCTCTGCTAAGTGCGAAGACATTGGAAGTGTTTGGCCAACTCAGCGATAATCAGATGCAGGATTACGGGTCGGTAAAAGAGGCACTCCTTCGTCGTTTTGGGAAGTCGGCAGAAGACTACCGCATAAAGTTTCGAGAGTCAAAGCTTGAACCAGAAGAGACTTGGGAACAGTATCTAGTGCGACTAGATAAATACCTCAGGCGCTGGGTAGATCTCGCGGGTACAAGAAACTTATTGTTTTAGTTTTTAAAGGAGCAGTTCTTTGGAAAGTGTCCGTCGGGAATGGCTGAATATTTGTTGGAGAAAGAAAGCGGTGACGTCAATGAGTCAACAAGTACAATCAAGCCCACCAAGAGAAAAGATTAGCAAAAGTCGAAAACATAAGCAGGATTAGCGGAAATCGTGGTCAATCATACATTGACTCGGGAATGGTTGGACCACGCTGTTACAATTGCAATAAGCTGGGCCATATGGCAAAGAATTGTCATCTAGTTGGACATTTGGTGAGGGACTGCAGTCAAGGCACTTAAGCAACTCCAGTCATGTGCCAAGCGCGTAGAGAGGCCACCATGACACCACCATGCAAGGATTCTGGAGTAGTGAATGCATGTTCAATAGCGCTCGGTCGTGAACTTTTTAAACAGATATGTTTTAAGTCCACGACGGAAAACTGTGAGAGAAGTAGAGTTAGTTAGAAAAGAAGGAAGAGAGTTCCAGAGATAGGGACCAGAGTAGGAGAAAGAGCGTTTAGCAAAAGAATGCTTAATAGTGAAGATGCAAGAGTGATTACGAGAAGAACGAAGACCAGACTTAGGAGGGATATGTATTAAATTAGTTAAGTAGAAGGGAATTTTTTATTTTATACATTATTTTAAAAATCACCCTATATCTGAGAGGAAGCCAATGGAGAAGAACAAGAGATGGAAAGATGTGAGAGGAGTAGGATGTGCGAGACACTAAGCGAGCAGCCGAGTTGAAGGCTTTAGAGAGAGGATAGAGGGTAGTGTCAGGAAGACCATAGTATAGAGAATTGCAGTAGTCAATTCGAGACAGGACAAGAAAAAAGACTAGAAGTTGCAGCAAAGGATCATCCAGAAGTGGACGAAGCTGCTTAATACGGCGAAGATGAAAGTAGCAAGATTTAGTAACAGAAGTAATTTGGGGGGTTAGCTACAAGTTAGAGTCAAAGAGAAAACCTAAGCTACGAATCAAAGGAGAAGGAGAACTGGAAAGAGAAGATGGCAAAACCAAAGGAAGAGGATTTAGGGATTTAGAGGACTTATTAAAGTAGATTAGTTCAAACTTGTCAGGATTAAGTTTAAGACACATAGAAGAACTCCAGGATATAATAGATTGAGGGCAGGCAGCTATTTTATTAAGAACAGACTCAAGAGAAGAGTTAGAGAAAGTAGAATAGACATAAGAGTCATCAGCATACATTTGGCTATTGAGAGAGTGAGAAGATATAATATGAGGAAGTTCAGAAGTATAGAGAATAAACAGTGAAGGTCCAAGAATAGACCCTTGAGGGACACCGTAGCTCAAAGATACAGGAGTAGATTTAGAAGATTCAATAGAAACATAGGAATATCTACCAGATAGATAAGATTTAATCCACCGGAGAGCATCGCTAGTTATATTAAAAGATTCATCAAGTACATCCAACAACAGTGAGTGATCAACTGTATCAAATGCAGATGAAAAATCAAGACAAAGAAGAAGGGTAGAGAGGCCAGAGTCAGAAGAAACAATGAGGTCATTATGAAGCTTAAGTAGAGCAGTTTCAGTAGAGTGGCCAGGTCTGAAGACTGATTGAGAAGAGGGAAGAAGTGAGAAAGCAGTTAGATAAGCACTTATTTGCTCATACACAACTCTTTCCATAATTTTAGAGATAAAGGATAGATAGAGAAGAAGGATCACGCGAGGCATTTTTAATAGTAGGGATAATAAAAGAGGACTTAAGAACAGAGGGAAACACAGATGTAGATAAAGAGAGATTAATTAAATCAAGTAAAATTGGACAAAGAACAGAAGAAAGCTCTTTAAAGATAGTAGTAGGAATGAGATCCAAAGAGCAAGTAGAAGAAGACATAGAGTTAATAAGTTTAGTAAGATAATCAAGTGTAATAGGAGAGAAAAAAGTAAAAGTTTCAGTAGAGAATTTAGAAAAAATAGGGGTTTGACTATTGTTAGAAGATCTGATGCTTTCAATTTTCGTAGTAAGAAAATTATGATAGTCATCAGGAGAAAAAGAAGGAGGAGGAGGTTTTTTATTAAGGAGTTTAGAAAGAGAAGACCACCTATTCTTCGAGCTAGAAGCAAGAACAATAGATTTTCTTAAAAAGGAAGAATGCTTAGTAAAGATGAGGTTATGGAGGTTATGGGCTTGAGATGGTATTGCCACTCATACCAAGAACCTTTAGACAATTTAGAACGATAAGCTCGCTCGGCTTTACGTGCAGATTGCTTCAAGAGAACACAATCACGATCAAACCAAGGAGCTTTTTTTAGAAAAGAGTCGAAACTTAAACGTCTCAAAAGGAACCAAAGTATCCAGTATGGATGAAATCGTCAGATTGAGATTGTCCATAAAGGAATCAACATCAGTGAAAGAAGAAGAAGAAAACCCAGAGGTGAGAAATAAATTTGAAAATTGAATATTATCAAATCTAGACCAACACCTTTTAGTGACTGAAGTAAGATTAATTAAAGGTTGAGATAGAGGTAAGGTGAAAGAAATAAAGCAGTGATCAGTAAAGTGAAGATTAACAGGTGAAAGATTGCTTATATTAGAAAAAAGAGGAGAAATAATAAGATCCAATGTGTTACCCCGATTATGAGTCGGAAAGTCACAATGCTGAAAGAAGTTAAAAGTAGATAAGATTTCAAGAAATTGAGAAACAAAAGAGTCCTTAGTTTTATTAATAGGAATATTAAAATCCCCAATGATAAAAGAAAGAGTAGATAGAGAGAAGAGAGATTCAGAAAGGTTGTAGAAGTCCTCCAGAAATTGTGGTTTAGAGCATTTAGGAGGCCTATAGATACCTATTAAATTGAACTTAAAAGAATTAATTTTAACAGAAGTAAAGAGGCATTCAAAAGATGAGAATTTAGTAGAAGAATTGAGAGAGACAGAGTAGGAAGACTTGAAGAGAAGGCATATGCCACTATAGGAAGAATGTTGAGCAGAAAAATGATTAGTAGGAGGCCTAGCCTGCTCAACAAAAGAGAAGCCAGTAGGAAAAGAAGCAAGGAGAGTAGGAGAAGAAGCAGATTCATGTCAGGTCTCAGTCAGGAGAAAGAGATCAAGATAGTTAGACAGGGCTAGCTCAGAGATAAAGAGTGATTTATTATTTAGAGAACGAATATTAAGAGTGGCTATATTAAGGCTAGAACTAGGATTATTATTATTATTATTATTATTATTATTATTATTATTATTATTATTATTATTATTATTATTATTATTATTGTTATTGTTATTGTTATCGTTATCGTTATCGTTATCGTTATCGTTATCGTTATCGTTATCGTTATCGTTATCGTCATCGTCATCGTCATCGTCATCGTCATCGTCATCGTCATCGTCATCGTCATCGTCATCGTCATCGTCATCGTCATCGTCATCGTCATCGTCATCGTCATCGTCATCGTCATCGTCATCGTCATCGTCATCGTCATCGTCATCGTCATCGTCATCGTCATCGTCATCGTCATCGTCATCGTCATCGTCATCGTCATCGTCATCGTCATCATCATCATCATCATCATCATCATCATCATTATTATTATTATTATGACTATTATTAGTTTTAAGATTGTTTATTTTAAGAAGAGGATTTGATATAGAGAGATCAGAGAAAGAAGAGTTGAACTTAGCAATACGTTTAAATTTTCTAATATAATTTAGGTTAAGAATATCAAGATAATAAATCTTACGGCGAACAGTGCGAGTGGGCAGAGTAGAAAATTGAGAGGCTTAATAAGAAATCCCTAGAGTACATTATTAAAGAAAGAAAGGTTTAGAAAAGGGAATACATAAGAAAAGAAAAAAAAACTAACCCATAAAAACAAAGCTTTTATTATAAATCCTTTATATACAATCCTAGATTTTTATTTTATTTGAATTTTTGAAAAAATTTTTGAATTTTTTGAAAAAATTTTGGAATTTTGGAATTTTTTGAAAAACTTAATTATACAATATCCGATCAAACTGAAATTTTGATAGATTCAATTGTCTCGCAGCCCAAGTCGATGTGCCAAATTTCAGCTCGATCGGATAACGGGAAGTGAGTTAATTTTGAGACTCAAAGTTTGTGACCGACAGGAAGAGAGACGGGAAGACGAAAATAATATAAAGGATTTAAAAACTAACAGTTTCCACGTGAAACAATAAAACAAATCAAATTTAACTTCGCTCACGAGCCGAAACGCCATGACACCACAGCGCTAAGTTGAATCATTAGTACACCCGCGTCAAATGACCGGAAGAACAAAATCCTGTGTTTTGATTGGCGGCACAGTTCGGGTAGCAGTGGTAAAAATAAAAACAGACTGGTTCAGAGGAACCAGAGAGGTTGTGTGCATGAAAAACCTACTCTGCGATCTCGTGCTGGGAAATGTTGAAGGAGTAAGAGGTTTGGATGCAATGGCTGCAGGAAAACGCTTTGGTCAGAAACCACAGAAACCCGCTCCTAACTACGACAGCACACAGAGAAATGATCGGGTAAATTGTAAAAAAACGGCTAACTCGGAGCTGTATCAAAGCAAGGAAAGAAACACGTCTACCATTTCAAAGATGGGAAATAAAGTTGAGGCAAAAGTTCAAGCTTTGAATCCGCCAAAAGAAAGTCCAAGGCTCAATCTTCTGCCTAGAGGCCAACATGGAGGGGTGGGGAAAGATGAAAAGTTGAATTCGGCAATCTTCGGAGATGCCGGCCCTGTTGAAACAACACGCAGAGAGATAGAGATTGAGAATAAGTCTAAAGTAAACTACATCAAAGGCAAGGAAAACATCGGTGCTGACTTTCTTAGTCGTCAAGGGAGTGACGATGAAATCAGAAACGCTGACGCGTTCCTTTTTTCGAAGAAGGGGATATGTAAGATGAAGATGGTTCATCTTCCGTATTTTCGTGATATTTGTTTATTTTATTATTATTATGTGTGCATTTATGATGATTGGATATGTTTAAACAATAGTCATTTATATGTATATATGTATATTTGTGCTCTTGTGACATTGTGTGTGCGTATAATTTTTTTTATCATTAATATATATATATATATATATATATATATATATATATATATATATATATATATATATATATATATATATATATATATATATGTATATATATGTATATATATGTGTATATATATATATGTATGAATGAATGGGTATATGTATATGTATATATATATATATATATATATATATATATATATATATATATATATATATGTATCTATATATGTATATATATATGTATATATATATAATTCTTATTGGTCTTTTTCCTATTAGGGGTCTTCATTAAAGAAGTGAGTTGTTTTTGGGAGAGAAATTTTAATTATCAAAAGATTTGTTAGAACCGTGCGAAATTCTAAAAAGTGAGATAATTCAGTTTTGAGTCAAGTAAAAGATTATATTCAACAAAGAATAATAAAGTTAAAATAAATTCGAGAAATATTGTGTTATAAATAACTTCGACTTTAACGTTACGAATCGCTAGAAAGCATATTCCTCTACGTTTACACCCTCTTTAAACGTACTTTGAAAACTCATCTTTTCCAGTTAAATTAGTCAGCTCATCTCACGTTCACCCGCATCAGATTCGTTTAGGACATTGGCGTTAAATAAATTTGATTTAATACATATATACATACAATAAATATATATAATAAAAATGGCTATAAAGACCATGCTCCCAACAAGATTATTACAAAGTTCTGTTTAATTAAACATGATTTTTATAGGCAATAAACACCATCGTATGAAATCACTAGCGGATCCAGGAAGTTTGAGTGGGGGGGGGAGCGGGAACTATATATATATATATATATATATATATATATATATATATATATATATATATATATATATATATATATATATATATATATATATATATATATATATATATATATATATATATATATATAATTATACGTTTTATATATTTTCTAAATGACTTGTGCTCTTGTGACATACATCATAACAAGATCATCGGTGGCTTACTCCGTAATAATTCATCAATAAACATAAAGCATATCATTGGAAATTTTTCACCAGGATACATCTATTGTAATGTCAAAACACACAAACCTGGAAATCCACTGAGACCAATTATATCTCAGTTGCTCTCTCAAAGTTTCTTGTTGCTTTGCTTTCTCCGTATTGTTCGTGTCAACATGCAGTGAGATCATCTTTTGAATTCGTCGCCCTAATCAGAAGTAATCGCCACCCAACTGGCGTTATGGGCTCTTTGGATTTTACAAATTTATTTACAAATGTGCCCGTCGATACTACCATCGCTATTATTCTTGAAAACGTATATCACAATGCTACACTATCTCCCCCTACTGTTCGAAAGAGCTCCATGTTGCAGTTGCTGTTGTTGTGTACTAAAGAATTGCCATTTAAACATCCCGATGGCCGATTGTTCAGACAGATCGACGGTGTGGCCATGGGCTCACCCTTGGGCCCTCTATTTGCCGATTTTTATATTAGTCATTTAGAAAATCGTGTGTTCGACGCCATCAATAAACCTACATTATATGCAAGATATGTCGATGACATCTTTGTGATTGCTCGAGATACTACACATTTTGAAGAATTAAGAACTAAGTTTCAGCAATACTCTGTGTTGAATTTTACAATCGAATATAGCGACTGTAATCATACGTTACCTTTTCTGGACGTGTTGGTCTCTCAAACGGATTCCGGCCTTGCACATCAAATGTACGTCAACCCTTCCTCTGCGGGTCATTGCATGAACGGTGCCGGCTACTGTTCTGATATATACAAAGAGAGTGTTATACATAACCTTTTTGCTCGCGCTTATGGGCTGTCAGAAGATTGGTGAAAATTTCACACAGAAGTCAAACGTCTCAAAACGCTGTTGATCAACAATAACTACACCAACACCATGGTTTAATCAACCATGTTGTGAAAAGATTTGTGGATAAAAAAATTTCTGACATTCCAGCAAACACTCCTAATGATGTCGTCAGGACTGTTGATATCCGTTACTGTTCCCAGATGCATGACAATTACCGTCTTGATGAGAGAATATTACGTCAAATTATTACAAGTTGCGTAAAGTTTCCGGGTATCTCCGCTAGTATATATTGCCCGGGGTTTTTAGAGGTTTTTCTAATGTTTGTTTCTCTTGCTCCCGTTTCCTTCTCCGCTTTCGCGTTCCCGGTCGCATTCCCGTTCTAGAGGACGAGTCAGAAGTATCATCATTTATGTTATCCTCGTCGTTAGAAGGAATACAGGGTAACCGATGCATATTGCTTTCTTTGACACCGAATAAGTGGAGAATCTGTGGAAATTTATCAAATTGTTTATTAATTGCGGGTCTCATTAATAAGATATAGAGAGCCTCTTTAATTTTCAGCAGGAAAGAGTCGGATTCACTTGTTAAAATCGAAACACCTTCATAAATGATGATACTTCTGACACAAATACTTTGGCTGTTGAGGCTGCTCCTGACGAATCTCATTGTAATGTATCTGAGGAAATTCTTGTCTCTTCTAATATAACACAGCGAAAGCGCAAAAATTGATTTCCAATAGTATAAATTTTATATTCTTTTGATTTGATAGGTAGAGTGTTTTTTCGTTTTTTCTTTTGTTAGTGTGCTAATTCTTTGACAATTTCGGTTCTTTCTGTTTGTTTACTTTTCTCGTTTTACTTTTGACCCTGAGGATGGCTGACATAGCTGAAACGGTCCGTCGGTCTGACAATAAAAGTTTAATGGAAAAGTTTTTGGCTAATTGTAGTCTCGAACAGAGAGTTTTGTGCCGAAAGGTCGAGAATTTGGCTCGAAAAGTTGTTTCTGCCAAATGGCGAGTTGTGTTTCTTGGAGCGTGTCTCAAAGATAAATTGATTCCACAGTTTATTCGCAATATATATATATATATTTAGTTTCCGCTCGCTCACCCGCTCTGCTCCGCTCCGCTTATTTTGTGACGGATTTCAAAATTTTTTTCTCTATATTTGATTCCCCTTGACTCTCAAGGTTGTGTGAAAATTTCATTACGATCGGATGAATGGTGTAGCAATGCATAAAGGACATATATATATATACAAACATTCATTTATATATATATATATATATACACACGTACATATACATACATAAATGAGCGGGAACGGGAACGGAAAGCCAACTGAGAGCGAAAGATCGAGCGGGAAAGGGAAAGCGACCGAGAACGGGAAAGCTACTGGGAGCGGGAAAGCAACCGGGAGCGGAAAGCGACCGAGAGAGGGAAAGTGGCCGGGAGCGGGAAAGCGACCCGGAACGGGAAATCGACCCGGAACGGGAAAAAACCGGAAACGGGAAAGCGTCTGGGAGCGGTAAAACGGCCTGGAGCGAAAAACCGACCGGGAGCGGGAAAGCGACCGGTAGCGAGAAACCGACCGAGAACGGGAGAGCAAGCGGGAACGGGAAAGCGACCGGGAGTGGGGAAGGAAACGGGAGCGAGAGAGACAAGCATTAGAAAAACCTTTAAAAACCCCGGGCAACGCCGGGTACCTCCGCTAGTATATATATATAAAAGAGAGGTGCCAAAATGTATGCAAACGCTAAACTCCCGAACAACTGCACCAAATTTGATCATTCTTTTTTTGTTGTGTTTGCTATTGTCATGAGAAGGTTTAGCCATATATTTAAAAGTATTTATTAAAAAAAAACTAATTCTGGTCATAGATCATCGCATGGTTGTTGGGACCATAGAGTGTATTTTGCTGTTGTAGATAGTTACTTTTTTAATGTTTTCTTTTTCATTAATATATATTTAAGTACTATATCTATGCATTTCGTTTCACGTCGAGGTTTGAGCGAAATTACCACTTATTCTCGATTGATTATTGAATGTAATACAGTGATTTATGATAATACAATGGCTCCATTGAAGCGTCAAAGTATTGGTCGACGTTTGCGTAAAGCAAACTATTATAATAATTATCGAAACAATGAGACTGAAGAGGATCGTGGGCTGCGTTAGTTTGGAGGCAAAGAAAATGCGAGTTTCTCGAGTGAGTTCTACCATGGTTATAGAAGTTGTTTACGCCAGTGATAAATCGGTCGATTTTGGAACAATGAGTACTATTTGTCCACCAGGATTATGCTGTTTGAACGGAAAGGTCAAATTACCGCAACTGACAACGCCACTTAAACCATTAAATTCATTACTTTCTAGACATGAAGCCAGGCCTTATTGTAAGGAATATTTGGAACTACACAGATTGAGGAACGGAGTTCCGAATGTCGATGCGGGGAGCGCTGAGCTAATTCGGGGGGGGGAGGGGTTTGGGGTGGGGGTCTAGGTGAGGCCCCTCCCCGGGAAAATTTTGAATAAAATGCTGCATCAAAGGTGTGATTTAAAAGGTCTATCAAGATAGCCCTGGCGGACTTAGTCCTGGTTTTTCGCCATACTAAAATACACAGCAAACGGTTTTTGATTTTTCCTAACTAAACCACTCGCTGAGCCAAATATCTAATTACATATTCTGAAACTACATGATTTATCCGATTTTATCTAATTTTGTTTTAATTGATTTTTGAAGTTCCATACATAACCGGCGCTACTCGCGGTAACGTAATATAAACATAGATAAAATATATAATTTAAACAAAAATGAATCTGTATAAAATATAATTTGCACATTATTTTTATTTACTAATGAAATTTTATTTAAAAATTAATCTTTGAATTATATAAGAATTATTAATTATGTTTTTGTAAAAAAATAATTTAAGCAAAGCACGCATACAAAATCAACCTGATCCCATACGGTAGGATCCAGCGTTCACAATAAGAACATTGCACATAATCCTTATCTTCATCTGAACCACAATACAAACATATGTCTTCCATGTCGTTAGACAAATACAAAATCTTCTTGATTAGTTCGTTTCTGTACGTGCTGGCTCTAAATGGCTTTGTGAAATCCAAATTCCCATCCAATCGAAACATATATCCCACAATTGAAAGCGTCCTTTTGTTGTCTTCGGTCTTGAAGTACAAATTCATCAACATAATATGGCATTTCTTAAAATGCAGACCTGCTGCAAAAATAGTCGGAACTTCTTAAGTGCATCCTTAATGCTCACTCCTTCTCCTATTAACGGATCGTAAAAAGAGATTGTCCTCTGTACATTGTTTATAATAAATAAACAGAAATGATTTCGATGCGCATTATACACGCAAAAAGAGTAAAGAGATTTAAAAAAGTTATAGTTAATAATGGGAGACTCATGGGATAGATTATTTTCAAAAATCTCAAAGTTTAGGGAAAAGTCACCGCAGGGAATGTAATTCGAATTTTTCAACTTAATCCCTGCGACATAATTACTTAACCATTCTCCATCATATAAATAAATGAATTCTGACAGCTTTAAAGACTCACCATTGAATCTACAGACGATCGATAATTTGTTTTCTTTAAAAATTTTGTAGTAGTTCTCATTAGCTAAGAGATGATTATTAAGTTTTATGGGTTCCTTTCCAACCGTTTTTGGCACATTAATTTTGACTGGCATTAACATTGTACGTGCCCTTTCGTTGTACTTTCTTGCCCTATTTTTCTTTACTGGTTAGCTCAGGTTTAGCCTTAAAGTTCTTTCTGATCTTACCTTTTGGTTTTATAATTGTGATCTCATTACACTTACCTTTTACATGGTTTCGCAGTAACCGAACAAATCTTCCGCTTTTAAGATTTGTTTGGCTCTGCAGGACGTCCTGCTTAATGTTCCTAAAATGGTTTTCTACCATCGAATTGGAATGTGGTGTTCCCGGCGTGGAATTTAAATAAGACCCTATCAATGGTAAGTGAGGGCAGTATTTCTTAAGGAATATTTCTAGGAACTTTATGTTATAAAGTTCGTTTTCATTTTCCTCTGAATCCTCATGGTTATGCTCTCGAAGCCAATCCTTATACTTCTTAAAAAAAGGGACTGCTCTGATACACCGTTGTTTCAGGTGTATATATATATACACATATATGTGTATAAATTTATATATACGGTATCGAACAGATTAATTGAAACAAGATGAAATTTCTTAAAAACTCTTTTATCTGTCATTATGAAAACCCTCAACCAATCACAAGACACGTGCTACCCACTGCGCAACGCTCGCAGTAACCCAGTAACGTCAAAAATCAATTTAAAAAAATTACATGATAGATATGATTGCTTTTATTTTTAAAAAATTGGATAAATCATGTAGTTTTAGAATATGTATTTAGATATTTGGCTCAGCGATTGGTTTAGTTAGGATAAATCAAAAACCGTTTTTTGGGCAAATTTACCCAGTAACTTCAAAAATCAATTAAAACAAAATTAGATGGTAGATTTGATTGCTTTTACTTTTAAAAAATCGGATATTTCATGTAGTTTCAGAATATGTAATTAGATATTTGGCTCAGCGAGTGGTTTAGTTAGGATAAATCAAAAACCGTTTTCTGTGTATTTTAGTATGGCTAAAAACCAGGGCCAGCGTTATCTTGATGGACCTTGATTTAAAGCCTGTTGTAGACAATAATGTGATTATTTATCCCAGAAATGTTTTGAATAATAAATTCTATATCGGTAGTTATTAATTTAGCTGCTCAGTACAGTACACAACAATTGTATGCTAATAATAAAAATGTAATAGAATATTGTCAGTATCAATATTAAACCAATTAAAAATCTTAAAAAAAAATAAAACTCCTTTATCAATCATAAAAACAGATGCGATACAGCGATAGTGTAAAATTTAAAAATAGTCTTAACTAATTAAAACTTTCTTTTACAATCTTTTTTTGTTTTGGAAGTAACTCTTGTTTCTTATCAAAAACAGTTTTAAACCATTCTTGTTTTGATGCCTTTGGCGTAAATTTCGCCCGTCTTTCCTTTACATTCATCCATTTCCAAACAGCTGGGTGTGGATCAAAGTTGCACAAAACTGGCATGTTGACGTGTACATAAAGGTAGTCAATTATGGTGTCCCTGTCAAGTGATGTTCTCAAACAAGTTTTCAAGCAATTATAAGCTGAGATAAGTCTTTCACAGTCAGCAGAGTGTGGTTTGAAAACTAGAGTACGACTTAATGTTACTGCCAATTCTGATGGTTGATCTTGATCCAATTGAGATTTATTTTCAGTTATTGTCGTTGCACCAAGACATAAATCCCACAGAACTTGTTTAGCTAATTTAGCATTGTCATTGTGAGAAATTTGAATATCAGCATATTCATTGGCAATAACGGCAAGTTCTAAGTCTGGAACAACATTTTGGTGTACATTTCTTATGTCATCTGATGTCGCTAAAAAACTGGTGAAAGAGGACAAACTGTCAATGCATTTATTCAAAGTTGAATCAAATTGTAAGTCGAGACATCATGAAGTTTAAATAATAATAAGACAGGAAATTTGAAGAATTTATTTGCTAAAATCCCAAAAGTTGGAGTTGTTCCTTACAAATTATTCAAATTACAACTTTTTCATGGTATATTTTACAAAATAAACAAATACCCAACTACACATTTTACGATTTGGAACTGCACATTTTAAGTATGGAACTTCACAAATTGTCCCAACTACACACTTAGAATAAGGCCTGCATGAAGCTCTATCAAAGCATTTCTTGCACTTGTAGAATATTCAAACTTACAACAGTGTGCTCCAAATGACATCTTTTGGTGCTAATATAATAGAGAAAAAGAGTTTCATTCCGACTATTAAGGTAGTTTTTAATTCTTTAACATATAACTATGATTAGAAAAATCTACGGAGGTTAATAAATGAATATTATTATTAGAGATTCAAGGACAGATTCGCCATCATGCAGGAGCATTGTTGCCCTCAGTTGGTTGTGAATACAAATTTCTCCAAATTTAATTTCTTGGGAATCTTGAAGCTGAAGTAAATCAAAGCTGTGCCATCAATCGTGCAGTTAGGAGATATATCATCCTGTAACTGCAACAACTCTTGCATGATCGCAATCAGTTGATCCAATTGTTTAAAACGGCCTTAGAAATTATGTTATCGAATGATCCTAAAATAGTGATCCGAGCAAAAGCCAGCAGGAAAACATGAGACTCTTCAATGCACTGACATTAAATGAAGTTGCCATTGTGGTTGTTGGAGAGGATATGGAGTCTCATGGTTATGTAATTCAACGACGTGATTGTGGCAACCTTCAGCGTATCAACGAAACACATCGTTCATATGATGCATTACAATACTCTCCCATATTTTGCCGAGGAGAAAATGGATACCATTTATTGATCAAGATGATTAATCCAGCAAGTATGTATTAATTTGAAATTAAAAATCACTGTAAGAGACCACCAATGCTACATTTCTAAATGAATATGCAAGTTTTCTTTTAAAATTTCCTAATGTTATTAATGTATGTATGTATAATGTACGCATAGTTCATTGATATGCCCTTCTTCGTCGATTTTTATCACCTTCAGTACAACTGTCAAAGAGTGGGGTGCATCTATTAAAATTGAATTATCTTTATCAATGTAAGCATAAGAGAAATAATTACAGAAATAACCCAATAAATAATGTTTTTTTAAACTGATTCCATTTCTATCCTTAATCAAAGTAGGTTATTCTTTTATAGGTCAAGAAACAAACGAAAATGTCAGCTTGATGAATTTTTATGCATGCCGTTTCAGGATTTGTCTGAACGAAGACAACCACATTTTGAAATGTCGCCGAGTGCTTCATCAGTTTGCAGGGGATATGTATGTCAAAATTGAAACGGAACGTCTAAATCATAAAAAATTACGGTCTGAAAAATACATTCATATGAATAACATTTACGCGATGCTATGAATGCAGATGGAAATGAAAATAATTTATTTCGGCAGACTTACCATTTTACCAGCAACATATGTGGGAAGCCGAGACACATGCACAAATATGCACAAGATGCTATGACTTATGTGTGCCAATACAGTCGGCCAGATTTATTTATTACTTTCACATGCAACCCAAATGGAAAGAAATCTCAAATCTGTTATTACCTGGCCAACCCTGTTGACATTTCTACTGGCCTCATTTCTTTTCAATCAAATCTTTGTCAATTCACAATGTCAAAAGAAGAATTAATTTTTAAATTGTTCCCGATCATTGGTGAAAATTTCAAACAACATGCTTGGTTGAGTAAACAAACCATTTTAGCGGCGAACAAAATAAGGATATAGATGATTTAAATATAACAATTCGGAGTAAATTAATGGACAAATTCATTCATTCAAGCCGATTGATTCCATTACTGATCCAAATGAGGTCGTCAACTATCCAACTGAATTTTTAAATTAACTGGATTTGCCAGGATTACCGCCACAGAATTTACACCTCAAGGTTGGATCGGTGATTATCATGCTACAAAATCTATATCAACCAAAATTGTTCAACGGAACATGGCTCGCTGTTAATTTGATTGAGGTTACTATAATTATAGGAAAGTTCAAAGGCTGCTTATTCCAAGAATACCAACTGATTTTCTTTTTGAATTTAAACGTGTCCAGTTTTGGGTATGTCTGGCATTCGCAATGTCGATTAATTAATCCCAAGGTCAATCATAAGAAGTGTGTGGAATAAACCTTGAATTCCCGTATTTTTCCCATGAACATTTGTTCTGTGTACGGATGGAAAAATTAAAACATTGTTCACTATAAAGCATTACATTAAAGTGCCTACGTGTGATTGAATATTTTTGTTTTAACTAATTTTATTTCATTACACAGAGGTTTAGTGAACGGTAACTTTTTATTCATTTAATTTATTAGGTTGACCAGCCAT